>OX371176.1:49413566-49589248 GCA_947310635.1 Leptodirus hochenwartii
TAAAATCAACTTTTCATAGGAGCTAAGAAGTTTCACTTCTACCGCGCGAGAGTCTCACGCATTTTTTTATTTTTTATTTTGTTTTATGGATACTACCTCAACAGGATATAATATCCCAATTACAAAATGTAGTTATAGAAGGATTTTAGGAACCTATGGGAAGGGTGGGATATATCATTCTTTATCACACATACACACACACACACATATATATATACTGTATTTTTACCCCCCCACACACGTATATATATATAGTATCATATATAATCTCAGTTATCCTAAGCAATGTTAATTGTAAGTTTTTGCTATCCTTTTTTTGCTCTTAGACACGATTTTTCTCTATATTTTCAGCACTTCCTTTCTTTGCTCTTAGACACTTTTTTTTTCTTCTATATTTTCAGCACTTCCTTTTTTTTTGCTGTTAGACACTTTTTTTCTGTATATTTTCAGCACATCCTTTTTTTGGCACTTAGACACGATTTTTCTTTATATTTGCAACACATCCTTTTTTTGCTGTTAGTCACGATTTTTCTCTATATTTTCAGCACATCCTTTCTTTTGCTTTTAGTAAGGATTTTTCTCTATACATATTTTCAACACATCCTTTTTTTGTTGTTAGAGACGATTTTTCTATCAGGTCAGGTCAGGTCAAAAATATCGTAAACGCACTTTCGAAAATGTGAAAATTTCATCAAAAATTTTGAAAGGGGGTAGAAATTTTCAAAGGGCAAAGAAAATGTCCCATTCTATCAAAGTTTCGCACGAATTAAAAATTGGCATTTTTTACATGCGCTTCCATGTAAAAATATTTCTAGTTGAAATTACCCAATTGACATTTTAAGAAAAACTTCGAAAAGATTGGGAAAAGTTGGATTAAAAATAAAATAAAAATTACTATTTCGAATTGGCACGTGTGTTGTCTACGATCAATTGAAAAAAGAATAGAAATATCTAAAACTCTAAAACCAAAATTCTCGAACCGTGTTATACGGGGCATGCCTATATTGTCTAATATACAGGACTTATGAGAACTTGAGATTGGGAAAAGTTGGATTAAAAATAAAATAAAAATTACTATTTCGAATTGGCACGTGTGTTGTCTACGATCAATTGAAAAAAGAATAGAAATATCTAAAACTCTAAAACCAAAATTCTCGAACCGTGTTATACGGGGCATGCCTGTATTGTCTAATATACAGGACTTATGAGAACTTGTTGCATCAGTCCAGAAATAGATCTTTGATCATCAACGTGCTAAGCCAGCGAGAATCGGTTTCCAAAATTTAATTTAATTTCAAATTAGAGGTAGAGGCGTTACGTTACGTCACGTTACAGCGAATTGTCATTTGTTTCATTATCTGCGATAGTACGATGGCCATCGTTCTTAAGCTCAACCATAGAATCGGTAGGATCGTATATAACCATTGTCAGAAAGGCTTGGTGTGGCACTCACCAACGCCCCAGAAGAGACAACATCGACGCCTGTCATATGGCGTATGGACGCCGGCGACGCCATTGCTTTGTTACGGACTGGCGAAGTTCCGTTTACGCCATACGGGCTTAATTACACCAGCTGCCCCCCCCCCCAAAAAAAAACAAAACCGGCTATAAAATGTGCGACACAATTATTTTGTCTGCGGAAAGAATTATTGTAAATGCAGGAACAATTTTTTTTTGCAATGATCAATAAAAAAATTTTTTGCAAAAACTATACATGTTCAAATTTTTTGAAAATTTGAAGCGCCCGTACTAATAAATATAAAATATAAACCTACCAAAAAAATTTAATCATTTTCTTCATAGCTGACCCCCAAAAAACCATTATACAAAATGTCCGAGACAATTATTTCGTTTGCAGAAAAATGCAAGTAATTTTTTTTTGCAATGATCAATAAAAAAAACCAAGTAAAACATGGTCAAATTTTTTGAAAATTTTAAAGCGCCCATTCCAATAAATTTAAATATGTTTTTTTTTATTCAAATATACCAAATTTTTTTAATCATTGTCATAGCTGACCCCCCCCCCCCCCCCCCAAAAAACCCTCTATAAAATGTCCCGAGATAATTTTTTTTTTCTGCAGAAAAATTACTGTGAATGCAAGAACAATTCTTTTTTACAATGATAAATAAAAAAACAATAGATACATTTTTAGTGAAAACTACATGCTCAAATTTTTCGAAAAATTTAAAGCGCCCATTCAAATAAATATAAAATTTTATCTAAAAACCTACTAACAAATTTTAAAATACAATAAAATAAAATAAAATAAAAATATAGATATAATTATAAAATAAAAAATAAATTTTATAAAATTTTATAAAACATTAAATTAAAATAATTGAAGAAACGGGTATTTCTATTCATTTATTTAATTTCCACGTACATGCTAAAATATAATAAAAAATATAAATCTGGTCTATCCTGTATTTTGTACAAACGAACAGTATATAAGAGAATAAAAAAAAATGAAGAACGAATATTTTTTTTTAACACAGTAAAAATGTATACTATCTATGGAAAATTTTGCATAATCCTTGCATATTATTTTATTTATAAAAAAAAATCTAAGTATTTCGTTTATTCACAAAATAATTAGAAAATGGAAATAAAAAAAGTCGAAACCAAAATGGACTAAGATGTGCTATACAAAAAAAGAGTATTTTTCGAAATTACTAATTACATTTTTCAATTTTCGAAGTGTAAATACACCGTGAAAAAAAATCAATAGAAAAGCGAAAAAAAAATCTTGCCTAAGTAGGTATTCGATACCCAAGTCTATAAACGGCAAACTGTTAAAAAATTTTTTTTTTTATTATATACAACTGTCTATATGATATACGGCAAGTCCTTATAGAAATTTGCAAGAAATAATTTTCAATTATCGTCTTTTTTTAAGGCGTAAAACTTTCTTCCAGTATGTAACATAACATATAGCCAGAAGCTTTTTACTCTTACGCAAAGAATGCGCATAAAATTCTTCACCAAATTGTTGTACTGTTACAATTTTATTTGGAATAGTTCACATATTACGGCCGTTCTGGTGAGAGACCCTATATGGGGTAAAATACGCCTCGGACAAATGATAAATAATAAATAACGAACCGGTACGAGCAGGCGAGTCGAGTACCACGGTACTAAAGACAATATAATTAATCATTAATCGCGTGTGTATTTTGCGGTTGCGAAATTAAAACATGACTAGTGCATATTTCGCATTGCGATTTATCGAGATCATTTGCGAAACGCTTCGTTAATGAATGACAATTTATTTTAGCTATTTGTAAATAATTTGTCTCTATACTACGCGAGCAATATTATATATTAATTATTTTGTCGACCGAATTGTGTCTAGATACAAATGTTACTATAAAAAAAAAAAACTACTCTGTATGTTTTTTTTAACGCTTCTAATTGTATGTTTTTTAATTATTCAACTGCTTTTATAATTATTTCCGATCATTAAAATGAACATCTACATTTTTATTGCTACTAAAGTTATTTCGAAAGAATATATCTAGTTATGTTTAAAAAATTCAAATATGACGTATTTATGTTTTAATCCATCTACAACACATTATTTTTTCAGCGCCTGTATTTATTCTTCATTGTTCGTTGTTGTTTTTTTTAAACAGCTGATATTGATCATAAAACGAGTGTTTCAATTTATTTGATATAAATCATTTTGGTAGTGGTAATAAAAATAGGAACTATCGAGGGACATTGACTGAGGTATGTTAAGAGAGGATATCGTCCTCTATATAAAGTATAGGGAATAAGTTCAGCCTTCTTGCTATGGACCTATTTGAGGATTTGTCCACAAAGGACGTACTGTAGAAAATTCGGATTATATATTTATATATATATAGCAGGACGAAGAGCGAAATGAATTAGGTACAAAATAAAATTAGGCGAAAAAAGGATATGATTAACGTATGTGTTTTCAAAATAATCTTACGAAGGATTGGTGTTGAGATTTTGACAAAACAAAGTTTTAAAACGCGACTTTTTGGACTTGTACTTTTTTTGCTCTAAAAGTTAATGTCGAATCAAATTGAAGTATGTCTTTCGATAATCGCAGGATTAAATATTTTAAAATTGAAAGCATGTCGAGTATAAATTTTTTTACTGACCGAATAAACAAATCAATATAAAGTTAAATTTGAAGGACTATATTTAATTTTTTTTAAAATAATTAAAAGTACCCCAATTGAACCACAATAGGAATTTTTTTAAGGGTTATTTTACAATTCATTGAAATGTTTTATAAAGCAACGTATAGAGTCGACTATATTGATATAATCAATCAAATCCTTTATCGCTCCTATTTCATTATTGAAATAAGCATTATTTTTATACTACTTACGAGGACCATTGTATTCTTGAAATTAACGTAACCATAACATATATAACTGAGTGGATTAACGAACTTACCTAGAAAGAAAGAAACATAAATCAGTAAAACATAACAATTAATGTATGGTGTATTTCAACGTTAATATTTAATAATTTTACAAGTTTTTTAAGTATTTTATTGTTGTATTTAGATTTAGCGTTCCAAATATGTCCATCCACATTATCTGCGTATATTTAATTCGATATAAATATCGTTTAGAAAATTGGGAATAGATGCGTGGAATAACGGAAAATTTTGTTATTGTTTTTGTGGAAATTTTCAATGGAACAAACGTACCAAAGATATCCAGTTTTTCAGAAAGACTGTTCAATTTTTTCAGTCTAATTGTGAATCGTCCACTTCTATTCATACGAAATTCTTCAAACTATTAAAACCCAGCTTTAAAGCAGAGATCAAACTTTTGAACTACCGAATTCAAGTGCCAATACAATCCAATGGAGAGCATCTTTAGATATCCATGGTTCTTTTTAGACATATAAAAGAATACGGGATTCAAATTTGATTGGACGTAGTGTAGAGAAGAATGTGTTGGTCGGATTTTTTTTAAAAGACCCAAACTAAACTCAACAATCAATTTGAAGGATCTCATTCCTCCGAGGTGTTAATTTGATATCAATGGAACAAACGTACCAAAGATATCCACTTTTTAAGAAAGTCTGTTCAATTTTTTCAGTCTAATTGTGAATCGTTCACTTCTATTCATACGAAATTCTTCAAACTATTAGAACCCAGCTATAAAGCAGAGATCAAACTTTTGAACTACCGAATTCAAGTGCCAATACAATTCAATGGAGAGCATCTTTAGATATCCATGGTTCTTTTTAGACATATAAAAGAATATGGGATTCAAATTTGATTGGACGTAGAGTAGAGAAGAATGTGTTGTTCGGATTTTTTTTAAAAGACCCAAACTAAACTCAACAAACAATTTGAAGGATCTCATTCCTCCGAGGTGTTAATTTGATACCAATGGAACAAACGTACCAAAGATATCCAGTTTTTCAGAAAGACTGTTCAATTTTTTCAGTCTAATTGTGAATCGTTCACTTCTATTCATACGAAATTCTTCAAACTATTAAAACCCAGCTTTAAAGCAGAGATCAAACTTTTGAACTACCGAATTCAAGTGCCAATACAATTCAATGGAGAGCATCTTTAGATATCCATGGTTCTTTTTAGACATATAAAAGAATATGGGATTCAAATTTGATTGGACGTAGAGTAGAGAAGAATGTGTTGGTCGGATTTTTTTTAAAAGACCCAAACTAAACTCAACAATCAATTTGAAGGATCTCATTCCTCCGAGGTGTTAATTTGATATCAATGGAACAAACGTACCAAAGATATCCACTTATTAAGAAAGTCTGTTCAATTTTTTCAGTCTAATTGTGAATCGTTCACTTCTATTCATACGAAATTCTTCAAACTATTAAAACCCAGCTTTAAAGCAGAGATCAAACTTTTGAACTACCGAATTCAAGTGCCAATACAATTCAATGGAGAGCATCTTTAGATATCCATGGTTCTTTTTAGACATATAAAAGAATATGGGATTCAAATTTGATTGGACGTAGAGTAGAGAAGAATGTGTTGTTCGGATTTTTTTTAAAAGACCCAAACTAAACTCAACAAACAATTTGAAGGATCTCATTCCTCCGAGGTGTTAATTTGATACCAATGGAACAAACGTACCAAAGATATCCAGTTTTTCAGAAAGACTGTTCAATTTTTTCAGTCTAATTGTGAATCGTTCACTTCTATTCATACGAAATTCTTCAAACTATTAAAACCCAGCTTTAAAGCAGAGATCAAACTTTTGAACTACCGAATTCAAGTGCCAATACAATTCAATGGAGAGCATCTTTAGATATCCATGGTTCTTTTTAGACATATAAAAGAATATGGGATTCAAATTTGATTGGACGTAGAGTAGAGAAGAATGTGTTGGTCGGATTTTTTTTAAAAGACCCAAACTAAACTCAACAATCAATTTGAAGGATCTCATTCCTCCGAGGTGTTAATTTGATATCAATGGAACAAACGTACCAAAGATATCCACTTATTAAGAAAGTCTGTTCAATTTTTTCAGTCTAATTGTGAATCGTTCACTTCTATTCATACGAAATTCTTCAAACTATTAAAACCCAGCTATAAAGCAGAGATCAAACTTTTGAACTACCGAATTCAAGTGCCAATACAATTCAATGGAGAGCATCTTTAGATATCCATGGTTCTTTTTAGACATATAAAAGAATATGGGATTCAAATTTGATTGGACGTAGAGTAGAGAAGAATGTGTTGGTCGGATTTTTTTTAAAAGACCCAAACTAAACTCAACAAACAATTTGAAGGATCTCATTCCTCCGAGGTGTTAATTTGATACCAATGGAACAAACGTACCAAAGATATCCAGTTTTTCAGAAAGACTGTTCAATATTTTCAGTCTAATTGTGAATCGTCCACTTCTATTCATACGAAACTCTTCAAACTATTAAAACCAAGCTTTAAAGCAGAGATCAAACTTTTAAACTACCGAATTCAAGTGCCAATACAATTCAATGGAGAGCATCTTTAGATATCCATGGTTCTTTTTAGACATATAAAAGAATATGGGATTCAAATTTGATTGGACGTAGAGTAGAGAAGAATGTGTTGGTCGGATTTTTTTTAAAAGACCCAAACTAAACTCAACAAACAATTTGAAGGATCTCATTCCTCCGAGGTGTTAATTTGATACCAATGGAACAAACGTACCAAAGATATCCAGTTTTTCAGAAAGACTGTTCCATTTTTTCAGTCTAATTGTGAATCGTCCACTTCTATTCATACGAAACTCTTCAAACTATTAAAACCCAGCTTTAAAGCAGAGATCAAACTTTTGAACTACAAAATTGAAGTGCCAATACAATCCAATGGAGAGTATTTTTAGATATCCAAGATACTTTTTGATATATAAAAGAAAATGGGATTCAAATTTGATTCGACGTAGAGTAGAGAAGAATGTGTTGGTCGGAATTTAAAAAAATACTCAAATTAAACTCAACAACCAATTTGAAGGATGTCATTCCGCCGAGGTGTTAATTTGATACCAATGGAACAAACGTACCAAAGATATCCAGTTTTTCAGAAAGACTGTTCAATTTTTTCAGTCTAATTGTGAATCGTCCACTTCTATTCATACGAAAATCTTCAAACTATTAAAACCCAGCTTTAAAGCAGAGATCAAACTTTTAAACTACCGAATTCAAGTGCCAATACAATCTAATGGAGAGTATCTTTAGATATCCAAGATACTTTTTGATATATAAAAGAATATGGGATTCAAATTTGATTGGACGTAGAGTAGAGAAGAATGTGTTGGTCGGAATTTAAAAAAATACTCAAATTAAACTCAACAACCAATTTGAAGGATCTCATTCCTCCGAGGTGTTAATTTGATACCAATGGAACAAACGTAACAAAGATATTCAGTTTTTCAGAAAGACTGTTCAATTTTTTCAGTCTAATTGCGAATCGTCCACTTCTATTCATACGAAATTCTTCAAACTATTAGAACCCAGCTTTAAAGCAGAGATCAAACTTTTAAACTACCGAATTCAAGTGCCAATACAATTCAATGGAGAGCATCTTTAGATATCCATGGTTCTTTTTAGACATATAAAAGAATATGGGATTCAAATTTGATTGGACGTAGAGTAGAGAAGAATGTGTTGGTCGGATTTTTTTTAAAAGACCCAAACTAAACTCAACAAACAATTTGAAGGATCTCATTCCTCCGAGGTGTTAATTTGATACCAATGGAACAAACGTACCAAAGATATCCAGTTTTTCAGAAAGACTGTTCAATTTTTTCAGTCTAATTGTGAATCGTTCACTTCTATTCATACGAAATTCTTCAAACTATTAAAACCCAGCTTTAAAGCAGAGATCAAACTTTTGAACTACCAAATTCAAGTGCCAATACAATCCAATGGAGAGCATCTTTAGATATCCATGGTTATTTTTAGACATATAAAAGAATAAAAGATTCAAATTTGATTAGACGTAGAGTAGAGAAGAATGTGTTGGTCGGATTTAAAAAAAAAGACTCAAACTAAACTCAACAACCAATTTGAAGGATCTCATTCCTCCGAGGTGTTAATTTGATACCAATGGAACAAACGTAACAAAGATATCCAGTTTTTCAGAAAGACTGTTCAATTTTTTCAGTCTAATTGCGAATCGTCCACTTCTATTCATACGAAACTCTTCAAACTATTAAAACCGAACTTGAAAGCAGCGATCAAACGTTTCATTTTCTATAACATCAGCCATTTCTAGCAACAGAATTAAATACGTCTGTTTAATAATGGCATGTCTTCTTACGCCCGGAGCTTGCATAATGCATATGAGCGTCGTTGATACAGATCAGGAGCCCGAACTCGTGGAGTCCCCCTTTCCGTTACGAGCGCTGCACAATGGGCTTTATATATGTGTGGAGATTAAAGGGCCCCAATGGCTCATATAGATCTAAAGAACGTACGTGCAATATGTCGTGATACCTATTGCACATGCGAAGTATATACACCGAGGGTTTGGTAGATAATGAATTGCAGTATGCAACGATAGTAGCAAATGTAAAATCGAAACAGGCTAAGCCCGCATTATTATTACAATGGATGGATACGCTCTTTATTTCGCTTGACAAATTGAACAATACATAAAAAAAAATCGATGGAATGATTCAGTAAGTCAATTTTAGAAAAAGCCGTAAGGTTTGTTAGTTTAATCTCGAAATGCAACAAATTCGCGTGAAAAGTTTCTAATTTAAAACCATTTCGCAATATGTGATGATGAAAAGCCTATTATCGAAGTTTAAGTGATGAGAATCTGTAAGAAGCGACAGCAAATATGATTTGTAACATATAATTTAAATGACTAAATAGATAAACGTAAAGCAAAATAATGAAGTTGAAGATTAATCAATAAGAAATTATATAAAACAGCTTTAAGCTGAGTCCATAAAACCGAAAAAAAACATATAATTTAGTTCGATCTCTAGTTTAAATCAAATCTACAAAATGTGTTTATTGATAAAGGACATACACAACAAAAATGTATTATTCAAGACAAAAAATTAATTTTATATGTGAAAATAAACTTATTAACACCACAGAACTGGAAACATCAAAAATCAATCACTTTCAAAGAAAACATTTTTAGACATTTTCGTGCCTCCAGGATTGAAAATATATTTTTCACAACAAACTATTTTTATCTGTTAAAAAAAACTGTATCAGCTCTTAATAAAAATAAATTTTATTACGAACTGACCTCTATGGCAGTCCAACGGAATAAAACAAAGACGGCCAATTCCAAATTCCCACCTGACGTTTCAAAACTCACTTAGGGTGCGCACTTAAAAATCTGTGCCAGTCTATACGTGCATAATTAAAAAATACCTTCTTCATTTTGCCTTGGGCTCCTAGAGCAGGCCACTATAAATCGTATTAAAACGTGTAATTAACGAACCCTATATATAGCTCGCCCTGTAACATCTAGTAGCGAGGTTGGGCACAAACGGGGCAACCCTAGCATACCCAGCCGTCTGATGGAACTGTAAGGGGACACGGAACACCCCATCGTGTTATATATGTATATGCTGGAGCGAGACGGGGTGCGACAGTGCGATAGGGAACGTTGGCCTAAAGGCCCTTTCACGTGGAATCACGAAATGAACCTTCAGAATATTCGTCCGGCACACGTGAAAGTAATCGCCTTCAACGTCACCACCAAACTAGTTCGAATTTTATAAAAGGAGATTCATAAAATTATACGAGGGGTCTCTAAACTTTTTGGCCCCAGGGCCACACTGACTGTTGCACACAGTCGGGTGGGCCAAGCAAGATCGTCAGCCTGATTTGTACACTCATATTAAGTCAGAACATTCCAACAGAAATTTGTTTCGTTTCGAATCCAAATTGATTAAAAAACGATTTCGCGCATTTCAAATATTCCGTCAGCAAACTGAGACTCCATCCCCCGTTGAAGAGTTAAAGATGAAATTTGCGTCTCGTTTTTCAGATCTTCGCGCAATGCAAATGACATCCGAGGTTTTTTCAAAACCGACATAGAAACCCCAACAACAAAACTTCAAATGGAAATGATTGATTCGCCGTGTAGCGATATTTTTAAAGATAAATACCAAAAATCCCCATTGCTCCATTGCTTTTATAAGAGTCTTCCCACTGACACAGTTTGTTCAGTTACATACATTTGCTCGTGGGGCGCGTTCGGAACTAGTTATCTCTGTGAAAAATGTTTCTCCAAAATGAAATGTACTAAAAAAAAACGTCTATAGAAGCAAGTTAACTGATGAGCATCTTTTGATAATCGGCACTTGATCCACAAGAGCAAACAATCGGTCAGCGGAAAAATACGATTATATACTAATGAATTATATCAAAATTTCCAATGAGGGAATTGGCGCCACATCTAATCGTTATATGCGTGAATGAGCCTTTCGCAATCATTACTGCTCCTATATCCAGGCCTATCCTGTTCCCTATATCTCCGTGCAAACAGACGGCGGGATGGAGGGTAGTTTCTGCATAGACATCGAGAATTTTCGAACCCACGCGACAACCTAGAAGATCCTCGGATGAACCGAATGAATTTTCCGATGACGAATTATAAAGCTTACGCGAGATTTCAACGTGGACCTTATTTTGGGATTAAACGCAAAATTATCAGTGCCTATGATGGCAATTAGACGCTTTTTTGTAGATAAACATTCGATTGCAATTGCACGTGCATTTTAAGTCGCGATTCTTAAAAAAATCTGAGTTAATGCCAAAAAAATGGAGGGTGGAGTTGTGTTAGAATAGAACAGAGATAGATTTATGGCACGCGCGCCAGAGTTGGCACGTATAAAACCTTTGTTAGTACGTGAACAATTTGCCAGATGATATCAATTTGTGCCCTTATAAATTATTCGTTTACTAATTGTTAAAGAAGTACATTTTTAATTCGCGCGATGGAAACGAATGAAAAAAATGTGGTTCTTCCTCCTCGTGTCAGTCGAGATGATCACAATTCACAATTCGAAGAAAGGTTACACATTTATTCGACAACTCAATTTAGACTTGTTCAAGTAGCTGACTTTTGAGGATCCAGAAATGTAATTACTCGATTTTCAATCAAGCATTTTACATAAGTACTTTTGTTTAGGTATAATAGAACAAAAGTTAGTTGGCTAGAGAAATGACTTGGATGGAATTGAAAATTATTTCTTATTGGGTGTAATTAAAAAGAATGCAAGGAGCCATTTCCAAGGAGCAAGAAGAAAGGTTCAAAGGTGCAATGAGAATCTGATTAATAACGAATTGATATTGATTTAAATATTTGAATTGAATTAAACAGGAACTGCTTTAGACAATGTGTGCAAAAATATTTTTTGTCTTCATCATCTTAAAGCAATCGCTACAAATTTGGTCAACCTTAATGTGGAATCAATAGAGTATGTTTTTATAACAGTCTCTCCGGACCCTTTCGAAAAAAGGGCGCGGGCATGTAAATTGCAATTTTGTCCCTGGGCGTCTGTTCCAAATAGAAACGGTAGAACAACGCCCGAAGCCCAAACGTATAGGCAAATTGCATTTCATGCAGACATTGGATGAGAAGTATCGTGTTGATAGCCATCAAGATTTAAAAGAAAAGTTATTACATAAAAATTGATCAGGAAATACCAAGCATTTTTAACTAAAGGTAAAAAATAATCACGGTATCTTTTAATTAAAAGACTCTTACAATTTTATTGTTTCTTAATTTTTATCATTCTTCGTAGGATATAATTACCATTTGTACCAGTATAAATAAATTAATATAATAATATATGATGTGACTCCGAACAATGCGCTACAATTAATTGTTCTTTTGCAAGATCGCATTTTAAACTAAATAAAACAATGGCACTGTAAATAGTATTAGCGTTAATCCGTGAAGATTATTTACAATTATACAGTCTTTTCTCCAGCAAATTGACATTGAATAGTAGGCAAAGTAGATTACCAGAGGAGATATTTAAATTGTATTTACTCGACTAACCTTCGATATTTCCGTAAATGTATAAATAATCAGTAGAGAACCAAGTTTTAGGTCACCAGCTACATTTGTAGGCTACACTGATATCGCAAATTATTGATGTCTTCAACCGTTCAAAAAATATATATTTTAGTTAAATGTGATGCTTCAGAAATAAAAAAAAAGTGCGAGGTTTTTAATCGTTTGGAGCTCGAAACTAAAATTCCCCAGTAGTTTGTTTAAAGTATACAAACGATAAAAATATCATTCAAATCTACCCGTACTTTGAAAGAACTGAATTGCAAATATTTACTTTACTAAATGGTTTCCAGTGTTGAAACCAACAGTGGCTAATTATTATATAGTGACGATGATACTGGTGGTGATAAAAAGCGTATTCGTAATCCAGATTCAATTCGAACTCGAAGCGTGTTCTCGAGATACCAAAGAATGGATATTAAACAAGCCAGCAAATGTAAGAGTTATTGATGTAATTGACCCATATTTCAATTCGTAATCTTTCTGCGAACGCATAGGCGCATTCGACGTGGCACACTTTTTAATTTTTACTTTCAAAATGGTATTTCGCATTCGGTCTATAGATAAAAGTACTGCAAATATTTGCACACTCTCTTACCAATAAGTATGTCTCTCTTCGAATTAGTCATTATTTCCATATGAAATTCATGTTGCGCAAAAAAAGTACGCGAGACAGCAACTACGAAACAATTTAAAAAAAATGCGTGAGGCTCTCGCGCGGTAGAAGTGAAATTTCTTAGCTCCTAGGAAAAGTTGATTTTATACATTGCTATTTTACCATTTGTTAACAATTTTTTTAATTCGATATTCGATCACATATGGAACACACTGTACCTAGCGGATTATTGATAAATTGTTTATCAAATTCGCGATGAGCAGGTTGAAAGAATGTAAATTTTGTGTATGATGCACTAGTGGGAGCATTTCTATTTGTCGATGGCTCGCTCAGCTGTATCAGATTCATTTCGTTGATCTCTCACAGCGCGTGTATCTTCACGTGCCTGAATCAGTGGCATTCAAATTCTCTATACCACTCAGTGTGTCCTCACTTAACGACGGTATCGATTCATCCAGTGTATTTGAGGTCGTTGGAAGGTTATGTTGTTTCTTTAACGCCCTTTGCATGGCTCGATACTCTCTACTTCTTTCCAAGGTACTTGTTGGCACTTTTCTTGGCGGTTTATTCGCTTTCTTCCGTTCTCTAAAGGCTCACACTCTGTCTGTACTTGTCTTTTTCTCAATTTCACTTTTCACACGGAAATTGTATAATCACAAAATGATGGAAATCGTTACAATATATCTAAATTTTCTTGGAACTTTTTATACGCCAGAGTTGGATTTTAGAAGCTCCAAGATGTTGGAAGATTAAGCGTTCAATGTAACGGGCGAAAAGAACTTTTCTTTGATATTTCAAGTCTCGTCATTATGTCAAACTATCATACGATAGAGAGACGCGTTGGTACTAAAATTTTGAATCAATTTATTATTTCTTCGGCTAACAAGAAGATTTTTTATTTCTTCTAGAGTTTAGTGTCGTCTTCGTAATTCTGGCCATATCACGCATATCTAAATTAACTCAAATTGTATAATCAGAAAATGATGGAAATCCTTACAATATATCTAAATTTTCTTGGAACTTTTTATACGCCAGAGTTGGATTTTAGAAGCTCCAAGATGTTGGAAGATTAAACGTTCAATGTAACGGGCGAAAAGAACTTTTCTTTGATATTTCAAGTCTCGTCATTGTGTCAAACTATCATGCGATAGAAAGACACGTTGGTACTAAAATTTTGAATCAATTTATTATTTCTTCGGCTAACAAGAAGATTTTTTATTTCTTCTAGAGTTTAGTGTCGTCTTCGTAATTCTGGCCATATCACGCATATCTAAATTAACTCAAATTGTATAATCAGAAAATGATGGAAATCGTTACAATATATCTAAATTTTCTTGGAACTTTTTATACGCCAGAGTTGGATTTTAGAAGCTCCAAGATGTTGGAAGATTAAGCGTTCAATGTAACGGGCGAAAAGAACTTTTCTTTGATATTTCAAGTCTCGTCATTATGTCAAACTATCATGCGATAGAAAGACACGTTGGTACTAAAATTTTGAATCAATTTATTATTTCTTCGGCTAACAAGAAGATTTTTTATTTCTTCTAGAGTTTAGTGCCGTCTTCGTAATTCTGGCCATATCACGCATATCTAAATTAACTCAAATTGTATAATCATAAAATGATGGAAATCGTTACAATATATCTAAATTTTCTTGGAACTTTTTGTACGCCAGAGTTGGATTTTAGAAGCTCCAAGATGTTGGAAGATTAAACGTTCAATGTAACGGGCGAAAAGAACTTTTCTTTGATATTTCAAGTCTCGTCATTATGTCAAACTATCATACGATAGAGAGACGCGTTGGTACTAAAATTTTGAATCAATTTATTATTTCTTCGGCTAACAAGAAGATTTTTTATTTCTTCTAGAGTTTAGTGTCGTCTTCGTAATTCTGGCCATATCACGCATATCTAAATTAACTCAAATTGTATAATCAGAAAATGATGGAAATCGTTACAATATATCTAAATTTTCTTGGAACTTTTTATACGCCAGAGTTGGATTTTAGAAGCTCCAAGATGTTGGAAGATTAAGCGTTCAATGTAACGGGCGAAAAGAACTTTTCTTTGATATTTCAAGTCTCGTCATTATGTCAAACTATCATACGATAGAGAGACGCGTTGGTACTAAAATTTTGAATCAATTTATTATTTCTTCGGCTAACAAGAAGATTTTTTATTTCTTCTAGAGTTTAGTGTCGTCTTCGTAATTCTGGCCATATCACGCATATCTAAATTAACTCAAATTGTATAATCAGAAAATGATGGAAATCCTTACAATATATCTAAATTTTCTTGGAACTTTTTATACGCCAGAGTTGGATTTTAGAAGCTCCAAGATGTTGGAAGATTAAACGTTCAATGTAACGGGCGAAAAGAACTTTTCTTTGATATTTCAAGTCTCGTCATTGTGTCAAACTATCATGCGATAGAAAGACACGTTGGTACTAAAATTTTGAATCAATTTATTATTTCTTCGGCTAACAAGAAGATTTTTTATTTCTTCTAGAGTTTAGTGTCGTCTTCGTAATTCTGGCCATATCACGCATATCTAAATTAACTCAAATTGTATAATCAGAAAATGATGGAAATCGTTACAATATATCTAAATTTTCTTGGAACTTTTTATACGCCAGAGTTGGATTTTAGAAGCTCCAAGATGTTGCAAGATTAGACGTTCAATGTAATGGGCGAAAAGAACTTTTCCTTGATATTTCAAGTCTCGTCATTGTGTCAAACTATCATGCGATAGAAAGACACGTTGGTACTAAAATTTTGAATCAATTTATTATTTCTTCGGCTAACAAGAAGATTTTTTATTTCTTCTAGAGTTTAGTGCCGTCTTCGTAATTCTGGCCATATCACGCATATCTAAATTAACTCAAATTGTATAATCATAAAATGATGGAAATCGTTACAATATATCTAAATTTTCTTGGAACTTTTTGTACGCCAGAGTTGGATTTTAGAAGCTCCAAGATGTTGGAAGATTAAACGTTCAATGTAACGGGCGAAAAGAACTTTTCTTTGATATTTCAAGTCTCGTCATTATGTCAAACTATCATACGATAGAGAGACGCGTTGGTACTAAAATTTTGAATCAATTTATTATTTCTTCGGCTAACAAGAAGATTTTTTATTTCTTCTAGAGTTTAGTGTCGTCTTCGTAATTCTGGCCATATCACGCATATCTAAATTAACTCAAATTGTATAATCAGAAAATGATGGAAATCGTTACAATATATCTACATTTTCTTGGAACTTTTTGTACGCCAGAGTTGGATTTTAGAAACTCCAAGATGTTGCAAGATTAGACGTTCAATGTAATGGGCGAAAAGAACTTTTCCTTGATATTTCAAGTCTCGTCATTGTGTCAAACTATCATGCGATAGAAAGACACGTTGGTACTAAAATTTTGAATCAATTTATTATTTCTTCGGCTAACAAGAAGATTTTTTATTTCTTCTAGAGTTTAGTGTCGTCTTCGTAATTCTGGCCATATCACGCATATCTAAATTAACTCAAATTGTATAATCAGAAAATGATGGAAATCGTTACAATATATCTAAATTTTCTTGGAACTTTTTGTACGCCAGAGTTGGATTTTAGAAACTCCAAGATGTTGGAAGATTAGACGTTCAATGTAATGGGCGAAAAGAACTTTTCCTTGATATTTCAAGTCTCGTCATTGTGTCAAACTATCATGCGATAGAAAGACACGTTGGTACTAAAATTTTGAATCAATTTATTATTTCTTCGGCTAACAAGAAGATTTTTTATTTCTTCTAGAGTTTAGTGTCGTCTTCGTAATTCTGGCCATATCACGCATATCTAAATTAACTCAAATTGTATAATCGCAAAATGATGGAAATCGTTACAATATATCTACATTTTCTTGGAACTTTTTGTACGCCAGAGTTGGATTTTAGAAACTCCAAGATGTTGCAAGATTAAACGTTCAATGTAACGGGCGAAAAGAACTTTTCCTTGATATTTCAAGTCTCGTCATTATGTCAAACTATCATACGATAGAGAGACGCGTTGGTACTAAAAGTTTGAATCAATAATAATAAATTTATTACTTCTTCATCCAACAAGAAGATTTTTTATTTCTTCTAGAGTTTAGTGTCGTCTTCATAATTCTGGCCATATCACGCATTAATCGCTGTCTAACTTAGCTCATTGAGAGCATATAGTTCCGCATTACCGATCCATTTCTTGAGGTGTATCTTCGTGCGTGGCAACGAAGAAGACTATCACTTGGCGGCCACGCTCTAACATGCGCAAGAACAATGAAAGAAAGTGTTCTACTATATACACGATGTACAAATCCATATACTAGAATACCACCGGAGAAGATGTTCTTCTGTTTGATGTGTAAACAGTTCGGGTCGTGAATTACCTTACACATCGCATTGTTGCATTGCCGCAGATAAAGACTTTACGTGGCTTTTTCGATGGAAATAGGTTAAACTGCACCTTCAAAATGATTGTAATGTATAATCCTTTCTACGATCCCAAAAACAGATACGCTTCAGCCACACTCGATGGTACCAGTGGTTGAACTAAATGTCATATTTTGTAGATAATATTTTCTAATGTTACAACCTGTACCATCCATTTCATATTACGATCATTATGTGACTACTAGAAGCGTAGCAAAGTAGGAACAAAGCACCGAAGAATTTTTGTCTAATTCATCTTCTCGAAGGCTTTTTCTTTAGCGCTTAATCGTCACAAAGGTACGAAATAAACATCGTGCAGCTGCGCGTGTATTATTTATAAATATTAATCACTTTGTTGCGCCAAGAAGAGAAAAATCATTTTATATTATCGTTTCAAACATCAATCCTCAGTCCATCGTTTCAAGCATCAGTCCTCTTAGACTTACAGATTATATACATACAAGTGAGATATCTTAGAGGTGATTCTATAAGGATATAAATTCGAGACTTCGCTTTATCGAAAATTATCCGACATAATAAACATTACGAAAATATTATTTGTCGTGCAATATTCAATCAAGAGCAAAGAAAGCGCGGCATAAGAAGAATTTTAATGGCAGATAAACACAACTTGTACATTTTATTCAGACACATATAGCGTTGTATATAAAACGACTGGACTAAAATAAGCTGATTGTTTATTTTGACAAATCGCATCTTTGGTGAAAGCCTCGGCACATCAAATCTCTTTCTTATTTTCACTGATCTCACTGGGTTCTTCTTTCTTATTTTCACTGATAATCCATAATACTTGTGCATTTTGACTTTTCAAAGTATGCACTTTTATTTTATACGCATAACACTGAAGAGTTCCATTCGAATTCAGCAAACAATTGTTCATCAGCAGAACCAGAGGCAGTGGTGACATAAGGCCACGATTGGTGTCAGTGGGTCATAGCCATCGCCCACCACCGCCGCCCATTTTAAACGCCCGACGACGTCGTCGTCGACATTTTCTTCATCTAAAATTAGCAACAGTTATTACAATTCTGCATGGTACCGACACAAACATTATCATATCGATAATCATCTGATGAGATTCCGTATAGCGAAGATTATAACAACGAGGAAAATATTAAATAGCAGCTTATTCTAAAAGTTCGATTCGAGATGCCAATCGAAGTTTTACGGTCGATCTTTTCGTCGTGGTAATCCAAACACATACTCAACGTGCTTCGATTCTACATCAATGGTAATATCCAGCAAGAAGGAGGAACAAGATTACCATTACGATGATGTTGATGTCTGATGTTATGGCATTGACAAGGCTTCATAATACAGCCGTATATAAGCACGTGCATCGCTACCCGAAGGATTTTTATACATTGCGAAATATAATTTTGTTGTATTTCTAATTTTGCATATTATTTCTCATCATAAAATCACTTAAAAAATGGCTTTCTATCGAGATCGTATCGTCGAATACATTTCCCCCTTTCATAATATTTATACTTTATGAAATTTATTGTTCATACCCGTGGAGATCTCTCTTAATTTCAATACAAATGAAACGAGCGCATACAACAATAAAAATTACGTAAATATAAGAATTAAATAGGAAAGTTGTGACATTGGCTCACAGAACACATTGTGTTTGTTCTCACATCGAAAGTGTTTGTAAATCAATTTTACAGTAACAATTTAAGAGCCAAGTGTTGCATATTCATGGCCCAATAAACAAAGGATGCAAGCTGAACAAATGTTTTCGGCAATTTGTAAAAAAAACTGTACAAGCTCTTCTAAGCATCTCGATGAAATTTAAAAAATTACGTCTTCAAAATCGCTCAGATTCACTCAGATTGTTGTGAAGTTTTCATTTTATTTAAATATGAAAAATAGCGAACGTCCTACTGAAACAAAACAAAAACTTATCATTGAAGATTTCAACTGACCTCTTCAGCTTTGGCTGTGCATATTCGAAGACACGCTATATGGTGTATGTCATCTATATTGACGTCGAGACAATAATAGCGTAATAATTAGGTGATCGCGACTTCGTTTATAATTGCTCATTCTAATGGCAATCTCAAGAGAAGCTATACATTTATTATAAACCGCTGCAGAAGGCTTTAATTGAAGTATGGTTCAATCCATCAAGATACTACCCTCGTATGGGGTGAGTAGAAAATTGCCTTCCTCTTATCTGTAACCTTGCCCACGTTGTATCATTCTTCAAGTGTTCAAAATATTATCATATCACAATACTTTGTTTTGGGGTAGAAAATGTAATATATTTTCTTAAAATAAATGCGATAAACGCTTCCAGAACGTATGCTTAACATGGTACGTGATAAATGATCAATTAAGGAATGGGCCTGATCACGGTATCAGCTGTTCCAGCTGTGTATCTCGATTCAGGTTTGATCAGACGGGTGTTACCTTTCTTGTGGTCTTATTGGTATTGTTAACAACGTCAAAGCAGCAAGTCCATCGAAATCATTTCCTCGGTGTGCTTCGAAACAAAAATATCCGTCGTTGAGGTACAGGCGAAAAGAATGTTCGTTAACCAGCGGCAAGAGTTACCATTTCAAAAAATACTTCGCAAAAAGATATGGCTACAACGACAAATGTTTGCTCTTCCTCGTACCTTTTCGACGACGAATCGCTTAATGTCTTCCTCGTGTGTTTTTTTTTCATGCTATTACTGCATATAAATCTCGGACTAGATTCGTTAGCGCATCCACCACCAGGTGTCATGATACACGCTCTTCTTGCAGATGCATACCAGCCATCATCATCTTGGTAGTTGGACGAGCTGCGAAAGATATATTTTGCACACCCCATTAAATATGATGGTGTTGCATTATTTTCGCTCTAAAATCGACAAAAGTGTGAGAATATATTTAATGTTCTTAACATTAACACTTCAACAAGTTTATGATGTAGTCTCTTCTATGCCAAAGTGATATGAAATTAAACAGTTGATCTGAATAGAGGTGCTCCAACTTAATATGTGTTCACTTGGAAATGGACAACTGTACCAATTCAAGATGCGACTTTGGAAAGACTGAACTATTCGTGGCAGCAAGATCTCGTTCTATTTCAAATCTTCGTAAAATGAAACCACTTATTCAGGGGGCTGACAAACGAATGTACAATAAATTCAGAAATTTCTTCTGTATTTGGTGCAATTCGATATTACCCGAAACTATATAAGCACCTGATCCATCAAAGGAATTTTTTTTTAATTCAATACTTTGGCGACAAAAGGAGCGCGGTAAGTTATATTTGTTTGCGTACCCTAAAATGTTTGTTCCGTCCATACTGCTGCCTGTCTTTCTTCCTCAAGATGTTCGTATGTTTATTGTGCAATAAATATCAAACGTGAAAATGAAATACGCACTTTATATACATGTGTAGTTAAATTTCAGCTTAGATTTGAATCAGTGAGCAAATGGCAGATGAAATCTAATCTCGGATGCCCGCAAATGAATAGAAAGTACCATCTATGCATATTATCTGTTGCAACAAGCTGAGAGAACATGTAGGCGTGCAATTTTGCTGTATGCCCTTATGGTACTTATTTCTATCGGTACGATTGTTCTTGGAATAGTCTACAATGTAAAATTGTATATAATCAGTTTCCTAAAATAGATTTTCAATTTAGCATCAAACAAAATCGTCTTGTGGTCAAAATAAAATTTTTATTCTTCGTATTATTAATCCCATTCACTGGGAAAGTGGACAATAGATTGTAGGTGGCTGTTTTAAACAAAACAAATACATATACAATAATTTTTTGACAAACCAAAACAATATTTCCAACGATTTTGCAATTCGAAATACGCAATTGAACATCATTCAAATCTTCGTTGTTTATTAACATTAATTCTGCATTCTTCTGCACGGTCTTCTATTATCTAAAGTGACAGAAAATTTGGATTGGATTATATAAATCAACTTCCCTGTATTGGCGAACACAAAGATTATTTTGGCGGTTCCTAAAACTTGTTGGTGGTATCTTCCAAAATTCGATAAATAGAAAATATCGGATAAAAAGCATCTATAAAAACAGCAATTTAATTTAAGGTATGACGTGTTACTGACTGACCAAAAGAATTATATACCTGCTCAATAACGACGAAGACATATATCGAAAAAGATTATGTTTCAAGGTTTATCTTGATTGGTATAACGGCAAAGAACCAAATCGAATCGTTTTTCTGCACACATGGGAAGAAGGTAATATGCGATTCGATATTTCGCTAGATATGTGTTGATTTTTTGATAATCATAGTTGCAGTTGCAGAGCTAGTTGCATATGTGCAGTCCCGTTAGTTTGCGCGATGGATTCATTTCCTACGTCCACCTGAAGATAGACCTGCGAATTGACCAATGGTAAAATGTAAACATCACCACTGGTAAATGCAAATAATAACGGTTAGCTCAGTCAGTCAACATCAATTGATTTCCAAAGAATAGAAAATTGAAAATTTCCATAATTGTTACTGATTAAAAAAAAAAACCTATGGCCAAAATCAAAGTGAGATTGCACACTGGACAATGGTTCTTCAAGAGTACCAGTTTCAGCATCGAGAGACAAGAGTTTAATCAGGGTTCAAACATTTTATGAAAAGTGGATTTAATGTGGTAGTGTCCTTTCTGTACAAAGACTATCGCAAGTTAGTAAGTATACGAGGTATGACCTGAACGAAATTGGTCGCTGTTCTGGTCGAAGCTTACGGGAAGAGTAAGTTATGTGCAATGTGCGCCGACCAGGAACCACTCCAAAGCAGGTACTATACGTTATTATAACATAGAACAGGCATAGCCGATCGACTAATTGCTAATTAGACGATCTCAAGACGCTGTGCAATAAACAAGTGCACATATTCTAAAGCGCTACACAAATGCGAAAGGACAAAAACAGCATTGCGCTTGAGCGTACTAACACGGGGACATTTCAAGATCTCCGAAATTTCAATTTATTATTATTATTATACATAACGTTGGGTCGTCAGAAAAAAAAAGTGGTAATAATACAAAGTTATCCTACTAAATTAACATGTTATTGCATGTTTACAAACAAAAACTGTAACACAATCAAATAAACAAAACAACACCTATATGTAAACTAAACCTTAGTTTTAGCGATGTGTAGTTCACGCGCGAACCGTTCACTCTGAACGGTTCAATCAAATGACTGTGACGATGTTTCGCAACGACCTATAGGTCACTATGACCTAGTTCGTGAACTATCAACTAGATGGTGTACGTATTGATGTACTTGTACTAGGTCCTGAACCCGTCGCGTACTAAACCGTTCATGAATCACAACGATGCAGTATAGTATACATTACATATACAGTACCAATAGCAGTACTAACATATATGTGATAAAGTGTGCTGGTAAATCGAACGATATGAACTACGTATTAGGTCGTCAAAGTGACCTATATCGCTACTTAGTTTAGTAGAAATGGACAAAGTGAGATGGCTCACGGTGCTTATTCTAAATATTCCTTGATATCGTAAAATGGATTACTCCCGAGTAAATAATCTTTGACAATGGATTTAAATTGATTGAAATCGCCGATACTTTTAAGCGATACAGGTAATGTATTAAAGACTAAAATAGATATGTATTTGGTACCCAGTTCCAATTGCCTACTGTTACGAAAGAGCGTTAACATTTCTACTGATACAAGTAAAGTCCTTACCACTATTAGTTGAAAACCCGTCTAAATTCTTATGCAAATTTAAACATAAATGTACAAGTATAAAGAAAACACTGACATTATTTCTAGACTACGAAAAAGTGGGTTTACAGCTTTCGCGGTAGTGGGAGTTACTAATGACTCGTAACAATTCTTTTTTGAATTGTCGAAAGTCCACTCGAGCACCATAAAAGAATACCGCAATTGACTTTGGACAAAAGCAAAATAAATTTTCATCTGGGTTCGAGACTTCGGGAAGTGCCGAATATTGCGAATAACAAATAGAAGCGTGAGATTTGATAAAACCAAAATATAAAATAGGAATTGTTGGCAGTGCTTTAGGTATCGATAAAAGTTCGCGGTACTCGGGGTCTAGGTACCCAGTACCATACGCAGGAGACAGAAGACCTAGGTGAAGTAGCGGCCGGTAGGATATTTTTGTTGTTGCGATGGTTGGCCTATCGGTCGGATGGGAACTTTATCAGAAGATTAAGCGTGTACTTTATAAGAGCCTTGGGTACTTCGCCTATGAATCGTTCAATTTGAGCTATTCATCAGAGTGAACGATTCGTATTCAGTACTGTAAATTGTATTGCATCGCTGATACTCAAGCATAAGATAATTATAAAACAATCGTAGGCATTAACACTTTTCTGCGAATTTGGGGTATATGTAACGTGAATAACGACTGATCTAAAGATTCGTGTATATGTGAATAAGTGAATAATTCACAGAAATGAACGATATTTGCCCAAGCCTACAACGGTGGTACCGGATAGTGCAAATAAACCGGCGCCTGTACTATACACTTGACCGATCAGATTTATTACAAAACGCAAAAATAATAGCGTTTCTCAAGACCCGACAAGCGTTACGGGACCGTTTATATTCCATCTGTACGTCTTCCTCCTCCAGCTCTCGAGCGAAACCCATTAATTGTACAGTTGAATGTAACTATTGAATTAAAGCTGGATAAAAATAAACTTGTCAGTTGGTTCTGGTGCATCATGCGGTGACGTGGTAAAAATCGAAGATTCCACCGCGAAGCCAGAAGAGATGTTATCTCCGCGAAATAAGAGCAATATTACGAAAGTAATTACTACGTCGTTTAGAAGACATCGACAGTTACAACATCTTACAAAAATATCATGGTGTCTGACAATGAAGCAGCATTATAACGAAAAATAACATTCATCTGCAGTTTGTTGTTGTTAACATCAACTAACAAGAAGGCAGCTGTGTCTCTTCAGTTACGTAGCATCGTGAAATCAGGACCGGACCGAAAAAACCTGAAAAATCGACAAAACTCGATTGGATGACCGACCTCGTATATGATCTTACATCTGTCCGAGTGATGCTACCACAGCATGGTATAGAACCAACGTGGTATGGTTGTGGTAAACCAAGCGCACAGCGTGTCCGAAGGAAGGACCAGTTTGTGGTTCCAAGAAAACAAGTTCCATAGTAACGTGTACCACATATCCCGTCCATTTTCCACAGGAGAAGACGTTGAAATGATGCGACCTATCACCTCGCTATTGTATGTGTTTTCAATCTATTTGAAGAATACATAATATTGATCCTGGAACTAAAGCCATGGCCCTAAAATGTAGTGCCAGTAGTAAATTGTCGCTTCCAAAGCGTCCAATGTGATGAACAGAAACAAATCGCGACCAACACATTTTTAATTTAATTACATCCTGTGCAAATTGCGTCCTCCAGTAAAAAAAGTGAATTGGTTATTTCAAAAGGGGACTTTATTCAAAATTGAATTAATGGTACCCAATCTAAATACCACTGAGCCCCTATTCTATGCGAAAATGGAACATTTCTGCGTTTTGCCGTAGTAGAAATAAAATTCCAATCAATGAGAAGAAAATTAAGTCAATCAGATGAACACAGATTGTTTTATGATGAAATATTTGCTTGGTCCACAATATTTGAAGAAGAATTTGAGCTGTTTTGATTGATAAAATATGTACGAATAAGTTTTCTGTTCACTTATAATATTATTTTCAATCAAATATTCTTGAATGCAACAAAATCTTTTAGCTCCTCATCCTCACAAAAACAAATTCGTTTCGAAAAGGGAACATCTCTCATAATTGCTTGATTTTAAACGTTTATTACTACTTTTAAATTATTATTGTAGCCTCTACTAGTTTAGTATAAAGCTCTACTTTATCTCTGATTAAAAATCGAACCAATGATGTAAACATTTACTTACAAAAACAAACAACGGTTTTGTGTCTCCCGATTTTTGGGAGATGTTCGAAATAACCGATTCAATTGTATAATACAACAATTACATTAAACTTATCTCTAAGACATAAAGCGTAATGCAAATAAAAGATATATTTTTAAGTAGTTTCTGCAAGACGACCAATTATCTACTCATTCTTGCAATCTTTGTATATCTTGTGTTTATAGATCTGCAAATAAAATTTCGTGTCAAAGTATTTTACTAGACTATTGACTTTTGTCTTGAATATTTGTACGCATATTCTGATTAGAAAATAGCGAGAATTGAGAGGAAAAAAACACGCCTCAAGATTTCCCTCAAGATTGTTGCTTTCAATGGCGATGCAAAGCCTCAATGTTCATTTATATAGTTACATCAAATCCTCTCGTACAGACTGCAAGAGTATTTTGTAGCAGATCAATTTAACCAACTCTAACTATTCAGCTAAACATATTCTGGGCTTCTAGCGGCCAAACACACATCGTTCTTCTTCTACTTCTTTACAATTCAAAGACCGAGGTATGCTGAGAATCAGATCTTTATACCGCTGCTGCTTGATCTCGTTTTTTTATGTAGTAATTCTATCTAAAGAATATTTGTAACAATCACTGCAGTAAGTATCAGATGCAACTGAACTACATTTTTCCATATTTCTAATAGAATTGCTAATAGAAAGCCAAATGTAATTAACAAATAATTAATTATTTAATACAATGCATGGTACATGTTTGATTGAAATTAATATTTTATTATTACAATAGATTATAGAATCACAAAAGATAATCGAAGCAAGGTAGATATAAAGTGTAGGATAGCACAGGGTAGGAAGGCATTCGTAGAAAAGGAACAGATTTTAAGATCAAATATTGACTTGGGTATTAGAAAAAGATTACTAAAGGTATATGTTTGGAGTGTAGCACTGTACGGGTGTGAGGCGTGGACTATAGGAAAGGAAGAGAAGCGTAGATTACAAGCATTCGAAA
Source organism: Leptodirus hochenwartii (assembly GCA_947310635.1). NCBI lineage: Eukaryota > Metazoa > Arthropoda > Insecta > Coleoptera > Leiodidae > Leptodirus > Leptodirus hochenwartii. The sequence goes on from OX371176.1 coordinate 49,440,084, forward strand.
TGTGGTGTTATAGGAGGATGATGAGGATTGGTTGGGAAGATAAAGTAACAAATGAAGCTGTACTAGAGTTAGTAGGGGAGAAGAGAAGTATTTGGAGAGTGTTACAGCGTAGGAGAGACAGATTAGTAGGGCATATCCTTAGGCATGGGGGGATTATGCAATTGATCATAGAAGGTAGAGTGGAGGGAAAGAGAGGGGTAGGTAGGCCTAAATTGGAGTATGTGAGTCAGATAGTTGAAGACGTTGAGATGAATAGCTATAGGGAGATGAAGGGATTAGCTCAGGATAGATCGGCATGGCGTGCTGTTTCCAACCAATCTTTAGGATTGCGGACTCTTTAACTAACAATAGATTACGTATTCATGGAATTGTTGCAAAGCAATATTGTTGGGCGTATTATTTTCATTTATACGTTGCAATAAAGCACAAAACGAATTGGAAATTGGAAGAATATGAACCGACCGCTAATTCGATCGACATTGCCAAAAATGAATTGAATCAAATATTTTTAAGTAATTCGCAACCTTTCCCATTCCGACCATAAATTGTTTAACAGCCTCTATAATATTTTAGCGAATCCATCGGCATTTGGTCTGCGAATTTCCATTGGTAAAACAAAATAAACGCACACAAGGTTTGCCGTTATTTGTTCCATGTCTGGCCAACATTCGGAATACATCAGACACGATATTAAACAAATCGAGAACGCTTTTTTGTTCGGTGTCATAATCGGCTAATCGATAAATAAACACAATCGCATCGATAACAAATGAGCGCGTCATTTGATGCATTGGAACACCGCTTTAAATATTTACATATTGGAGATAGTTCTTCGGGCCAAGCTTAAGCAGGCGCGCGCGCGCGAGCGACAAATTCCCAAGTTCATCTTGTGAGGTCGAAAAATGTGATCTTGTGAAAATCGAACCGAGCTAGAAGCGAAACAATTTCTATTCGGTTAAATAAGAACACGTGATTCGCAACTACAAACGAAAGATCGCGTAAATACTGGGGGAGTCCAAAAATACCGCAACAACAAAAAAGGAGAAGAAAACAGGAACCGTATTAATATAGTTTATGAACTTCGGTAGACGCGCGATTAAAGCTCTTCATCTTCATCTTCATATAGATTGAAGCATTGAAAGGTGAACTAAACCTCAACTTGTGCTTCTTCTGTACTTTGGTACATATGCAGTTTCCAAAACTTGTATTGTCTTTGTTTGGATGGGTGTAAAGACCCCTCGACTTTACGAGGACACGATAGCCGATACTGCACGTCTACGGCAATTAACGCTTCCGATTTGAATCTACATTTTTACAGAGCCATCGACTTTTCGTCTGTTGTTCGGACAAAGCGAAATTATATGGGTTAACGTACTCCTGCTAAATTACCATACCATGTCTAAAAGCCATTAGAAATAATTAAAGGAAGGTGCGAACATTTTCTGTGCTGGAGGTGTATTGATTTTTGGACGCGCTTTCGCTCGTCCATTGGAATCCCATTTACTGTTAGCTTTGCAGAAGATGTTTAATTTATTCAGAACTACCGTGTATAATTGTATGTTGCTAAATAGTACTCTACAAACATATTTTCGGTTAATCCATATTTAGCCCGTAGTTTTACAAGATGATTTCTTCAAAGTAACATTTCAATTATCGTGTATTTATTTCCTGGTAGAAGGACGTTTAGATTATACATCAAAACAAATCCTGGGCCTATTTTTAGCATATCCCACAGACAATGTATAGTACAAATTTGATATGCCAGAAGACATTGGTGTAATATACAGATCTGTGGCGGCTCGTGCCATTTCAATCTGGGGGGGCGCATTTCTTAAAAAATAACACAATAGTGAGAAATCTTAACTAAAATGGATGCAAAATGATTAAATTCAATCATTTCTTGAAAGTGAATTCCACTCTTCTATCTTTCATTGATATAAACTTTTCCAAAACTTTTTCGTTAAAATTGTAAATATCTCGCACTACATTTTTATTAATATACCTCATCGCTAGAAGATGGAAGGAGTATCTTGAAGATTTATATAAAGGTAGGCAGGACATGGAGGAGCTAGAAAGTGTGGAACAGATAGATGAGGATGACTTAGGTCCTGGCATACTTAGGTCAGAGTTTCATAGAGCATTAAATGATTTACGGAATAACAAAGCAGCGGGGATTGATATGATACCAGCCGAATTAATAAAACACGCAGGGGAAAAAATGCAGGAGCGATTATACAGGTTAGTTTGTAAAATATATGAGAAGGGAGAAGTACCACAGGATTTTCAGCGTAGTAGAATAGTAACAATGCCGAAGAAAATAGGAGCTAATTTGTGTGAGAACTATAGGACCATTAGTCTACTATCACATGCATCGAAGATATTGCTAAAGATTATTTATAGGAGATTAGAAAATAAAGTAGAGGAAAGGCTAGGAGAAGATCAGTTTGGTTTTAGGAAAAACAGAGGGACGAGGGAGGCGATTCTAGCACTAAGAACAGTAGTAGAAAAAAGAATGAGGGTAGGAAAGGTAACTTGCATAGCTTTTGTAGATTTAGAAAAGGCATTTGATAATGTAGATTGGGACATAATGTTTAGAATTTTAAAAGAAACGGGTATAGATTATAAGGATAGGAGAATAATTTTTAATTTATATAAACACCAAACTGCCTTAGTTAGAATTGAGGGGGAAGAAGAGGTAGCAAAAATAGGGAAGGGAGCCCGGCAGGGATGTACACTTTCACCGTTATTATTTAATCTATATATAGAAGATGCAATAAACAAAGTAAAAGAAGAGTATAGTGTAGGTGTGAATGTACAGGGAGAGAAAATATATATGTTGCGATTTGCCGACGATATAGCTATATTGGAAGAAAGCGAAAAGAATTTAGAAAGGGTATTGAATGGTATGCAGGCAGTATTGACTAGGGATTTTAACATGAAAATAAATATAGGTAAAACTAAAGTGATGAGGTGTGACAAAAAGGAATGCAGTAGAAAAATGAGGATCACAATAGGAGATAATAGAATCGAAGAAGTGTCAGATTTTTGTTATTTAGGCAGTAGAATCACAAAAGATAATCGAAGCAAGGTAGATATAAAGTGTAGGATAGCACAGGGTAGGAAGGCATTCGTAGAAAAAGAACAGATTTTAAGATCAAATATTGACTTGGGTATTAGAAAAAGATTACTGAAGGTATATGTTTGGAGTGTAGCACTGTACGGATGTGAGGCGTGGACTATAGGAAAGGAAGAGAAGCGTAGATTACAAGCATTCGAAATGTGGTGTTATAGGAGGATGATGAGGATTGGTTGGGAAGATAAAGTAACAAATGAAGCTGTACTAGAGTTAGTAGGGGAGAAGAGAAGTATTTGGAGAGTGTTACAGCGTAGGAGAGACAGATTAGTAGGGCATATCCTTAGGCATGGGGGGATTATGCAATTGATCATAGAAGGTAGAGTGGAGGGAAAGAGAGGGGTAGGTAGGCCTAAATTAGAGTATGTGAGTCAGATAGTTGAAGACGTTGAGATGAATAGCTATAGGGAGATGAAGGGATTAGCTCAGGATAGATCGGCATGGCGTGCTGTTTCCAACCAATCTTTAAGATTGCGGACTCTTTAACTAACTAACCTCATCGCCAACGCGTTCAAACGATCATTACCCATAGTATTTCGCAAAAAAAGTCTTGATTCTTTTATGTGTTAAAAAACAACGCTCTGATTCAGCAGTGGTCATCGGGGTTGTTAAAATAATTTTAAGTATTTTTATAGTTTCACCGGGAAAGTTTCACTGAGATTATTTTGTAGCAATAATGAAAGAAAATTTGTGGCTCCAATTATTTGATAAAAATCTGGACGCGAGTAAGTGACTTCTAATTCTGTTTTTAATCAAAAATGGATATGCATGACACACGGTTTCCAAAAGGTCCACTGGTAATTGTTTAGAAAATGTTGGCATCGATTTCGTGTTAAATAACTCAGCGGCTTGTAGATGGCCACGATATGAGAATCTGTCCTTTATCTGTGTTATAATTTTTTTTGTAAATGTCTCTTGTAAAACGCCGCGTAAATGTCCGGTTTTGAGCACTCCTTGCACAAGTTTGCAATAAATTTAAATCAGGCAATGGCCCACCCAATTCTTTAATTTTTACTTTGTCCACAAGAGAAAGTCTACATTACTCTATTTTCAATAAAGAACTAACACTATTAATTTTTATTAAATTATTTCTATTAAATATATTCTTGGAGAAACACGCGGCAAAATCGTATATACGTACATATCGTACATACACAGAACAAATGCTACTGTCTTATCTGGCTATTCTATATAAATTTATATACATATATACTAGACTACTCTGTTATCTGAACTGTGGCTGTGGTTTTATGGCTGTTCGGCGCTAAAGTATCGTGGCATACAATATTTTAAAACAACTATATATTCTTAGCTTTGAAGCAGCGTGACATCCCGTTGCTATGACTCATCCCAAACCGCTGGAATGTGTGTTACATTAGTCGATATATACGACAAGCGAACCGAAGAAACAGAAGACATACTGCGTACGGTCGCTCTCACTCTAGCGCTTCCAACAGACAGGATGAGATTTGACTTGTACTTGCTAGCTGCTATCATGTTGAGTGTTATGTATGTTCGCGGCGCAAGCTTTATCTTTTAGGAAAAATAATGCCGAGTTAAAATATCGCAATACAATTATATATCTACGATGATGAGCTCAATGTTCAGGAGGGGCGCGCGGCCCTGCGGCCTGCATAAGAAACCGCCCCTGATACAGATATATAATTTTACAAAACGTGCCAATGTTCTAAAAATCTATAGAGGAAGAGCAAGGATGAGCCTTATATCTTATAAGGCTTATTATTTGATGGCATTCCTTTTCGCTGTACTTTCTTCTAATCTAGCATATGCCAATAAATCGATTTATTATTATTATATTTTTATTCTATAAAATAATATAGAATAAAAATCTGGATGGTTTGCATGCCTCTTCCTCGTAAATCCGCCACTGAGTGCAGATGAACCTTAAAACAACTCAACCCGTACTTCGCCAAACGCTTCGTTTCTCTTCTAATAAAAACAGAGTCCTCTTGTTTAATAACTCCGGGAATTCATCCCTATCCCGTGCTTATGAGAAAAAGTGAAAACATATATAAACACATAAACATGGCGTATGACAACTTCCAAATACAAAAAAAATTTCACGATATTATTTACTGCTTTTAAAATGCAACCCTATAAAAACGAATGGGTGAAGTTCTAGAAGAGTACACCTTGCATCAGTTCACCAACAGACTTTTAGATGGCCAATTAGATGAATTCTACACGGGGGCTACTTCTACGTTCGCCGGTATAACATAAAGAAAATAAGACTATCCTACGCACTTCTTCTTTTAGAAATATGTATTTATTCTTTCTCCTTTTCACATATCTTCAAGCTATTGTCACGTCATCGTCTATAGCCAAATATTCATTTTGTAAATAGAACCGCACCACTGTTAACAATACCATTTGCCTGTTCCTCGAGAAGCAGGAATTGGCGTACCAACTATTCTCCATGAGGGTTCGAACGTTATCGAACGGTACAGTGAAGTTGCTAGCGAACTGAAAGCCGAGGGAACAACGCACAGCGACTGCAGAAGTTAGGACAGGAGCACTATAAAACGGTACGGGAGAGCGGGAATACGAGGGCCTTTGTTCCAAATGCGGCAGGCGCTTCTGTGCTCGTACACGAGCACAGAGCCACACGTCCACATCCTCTCCAACTTCAACTGTCTGGTGTCTATTCAATGTTGTACATGCCAGAGGAATAGGACGAAGCGTGCGTGTGCCCCATGTGCACTAAAAGCAGAGGAGAAGACCACTATAGGTTCCGCAGAACGTAAGCGTTCTGTTGAAGCCAAGTTTTTATATTAATTTTAACATTTAGACATCATTTAATTAATTCGTGAATATCCAACCCAAGACTTAATAAATTAAGTAGCATATAATTTATCTTGTAATTTGTGCGTTTCTTCAATTAATATTCAATTTTGAATACTTCTGGTAGTAGCGTAGTGTATTTTTCTAATGGTTAGTGGAAGGTTTCTACAAGTTGTCCTGCGGCATATAAAAAAATGAAACCATTATAATTTTGTCAATTCATAATTAATCTAGTAAATTTAAATGTTTATAATAGCAACCATTCTTCTGCCAACTGGAAGTGTGCCTATACTAGGGCACGTTAAAATTGAAGATTTTATCTACAGTCGACAATATCTCTGGACTTTACTGAAATGTCGAAAGTGGCAAACACATTTTTGCTCTTTGCACAATAATCCAATTATCACATAGTACCATAATTCTATTACAAAAAAAAACACCTATAACACGATGATTCTTTTTACAGTTCGCTTCCTATATCCATGGACAAACCAATACGGTGAAGCCCCTACCAGAAACTTGGCCCAAGTTGCCGCCGCCGCCACTCTGGTGTCGACGGTGGGTCGCCGCCGTCGTGTTGGTATGACGTCATCGTGCACACCACCACCAGAGAGGCTGGCAGGCCGGCAGAGCCGCGTCGGGTTCGTTGGGTTGTCATAGGAGATCGATGCCACGGGACGACGGCCGCCGCCGCCACCGCCACCCCCGATATATCTATATAGGCTGTATTGGGTCCCCAAAATCCAACCCCCAGAATATATTGCACAAAGACTGGGGAGTAAGGTATGTTTTCTAGAAGGTACGACCAAAAAATGTAATTAAGAATTTTAGTAATAGCGTAAGGTCAATTCGATGAAATGACCTGAACTGATCTGATCGATGAAACCAAGATTTAAAAGTTTTCTACAATTTAAAAATTCATCACTAAGTAAAACGCATTTTTTAACAGAAACGATTTAACTGTACGTATCCTTTGGAAGATTTCTGATATTGTAAACAAATTTAGATTTAAACATAAAACTCTTCTGTATATTACAACAAATTATCAATACCTTTGATGTTGTATAGTTCCGAATTTATCGGTATGCCTGTCCTATATCAATCATTTGCCAATATAATTTCACAATCTAAAAAATTCCTTTTCTAAACCAATATTTAAATTAAATCTCCACCCGCCCGAACTTCTTTGAGAATTTATAAGATCTGGCCACACATGTTGCCTAGATTCTTGACTTGGGGTGGTATCTTCTGGCATATTTCAGAAGGTTGTGTGCGAATTCACTAGCTGATTCAAGGGAAGAGTGTCCGATAAGAAGAGAATGATCAGTTGAATGCAAGAGACAGACGCAGATGGCAATCTTCCGTTTGGATCCACCCACCCATCGCGCTGGGATTTTTCAAAAATTCATAATTCGCAGAAGCCGCATATGTCGCAACAAATTCTATGACGATTGAAATTTCGTGTGCAAAGTTTTCCTATGGATTTTTCGATTAGTTGATAAAAGTTTTTGCAATGGCCGTTGAGAAAGAATCATCGAATTCGAATATGGTGTAAGATTATGTGTTTTTTTAAATTTCGAAAGTTGTTCGGGTTCCGTAAAAAATCTTTATAATTACACCATTGTATCGACGTATGCTATAACCTTTTATGAATTGATATCAAATCAACAATTTCGACTATGGTGATTATAATTAAATCTTCTCACGAACAGTCTTCCAACCAACTTTGTTGTCGAGTTTAATGTGGTTTTCATGTCCTGTGTATGTTTGGGATAGATATTTACTTTGCGAACATTTCCCATTTACATATTATTTGAATTTTTATTTGCTGTCTGAAAATCGCAACGGATTTACAAACTATATTTAAACGAAATAAAGATATTATCTGAAATGACTTGAAAAGTAGAAGAAAAATACGGTATTGGGATGTTTTGTGATTCGGTTTGGTACCAAATTTCCAAAATATCGGTACATATAGTTGCATTGTCATATTGTATGAATTGCAATTGTGTCTGCCTTATTTTTTGTAGAAGAAAGCGACATTCGGTTAGTCATTGGCGACTAAATATCAAAAGAATCAAGATGGGGAAATTCACACAAAGGACTCCATTCGAATAGGAAAATTCGGTTCCAAATATAAGGTGCATTGTGCATCGGTTTTAGACGGCACAGAAATAGAATTCCATTTTCTTTAGAAAGGCCAAAGAAAACCGCACGAACTTGCTTCTGTACTATACAGCATGGGAATCATTAATGGAATCTTCAAAGAATCTTTCTAAAATTAGTCTGTATATGCTTTTTTGTGTGTGCCCTGAGAATGCGCATATGAAAATAGATGTGGACATGCGATTATGGAAATTAGAGGTCAACAGACAATGTAATATTTGCCACGTATCCATACAAACATGGAACATGGCGAAATTGACAATTTCTTCAAGATTTCTAAATATTATAGCGCATTTCTTCCGGTATATTGAATTATATAATTTTAGATCAATTTGCGGCGAACAAAACGTTCGTCTCTGTTGTGCCGTTTGAATGGCACAGGAGAATTTGGTTACTTTTGGATAGATCAGGGTCCCAATTCACGTTTAACATGTAATCTTGCTCTTTTCCTCACTTCATATATACGCACATCACTATAACTTACATCCAGTTTTACCAGAAGTTACGGCAGATGTGTGTATAGGATCAGCCACCTGCACATCAGCTTTATAGCATTTACCCGCAACAGCTGGCAGCTCCAAAAATCCCGCATGCAAAACGCAGAGCCGTCATTTAACCCTTTCGACAATGGTGCCATGCCGAGATAGAAGAACTCCCCCTGTACAATCACACTTTCCCTACGTGCAACTTGATGAACAATCAGTGGATCTCTAGATTCTAACACCACCAATTGTTCATCAATGAATAAGATGGGCAGTAGGCAGAACAGTTGCGCTCATGTGCAGCATACTGCTTTTGGTGATGTTTCTGTATCTTTTGCGCCAATAAATTGATTATTAATTTATTTAAGATTCAATCCAAATAACGTTTGGAACTTATACATCAATTTGTGAATAGATGACGGCGAAATTAAAATGAACAACAGTGTTCCATACTGTAAATGAATGGAAGATCTAGTCTTCCAGTTGTTTAAAGTTATCTAAAGACTGTACTGCGAGTGTACCATATATTAACCAAGTGTATTGGCTTTTTTGATGGACATTTCGTAATTCCCTCGAAGCAACAAAGCTCCTGCATGCATATTCTTTGTTGGTACATAGATAATAATTATAGTGGCAGTGGTACATACTCCATTAGCCACATATTTTTAACTACCAAGGCTTTCTGAACCACTTTTTATACCATCCACCGTCTCGTTGTCCATGCAAATGTATTTGTAATCAGTTCAATAATTGCACGTAATATATTACTCTTTTAACATCACGACTGCGCCAGTTTATAGATAAATAATAAGCGCAACAAATTGTCGTAATACAAATATTCATCCATCGTGTGCTTGGTTTTGTTGCATTGCCACATTGTGCTGGATTATAAAAGTGCCTGGACTTGTTGGTAAAGTTGCATTATGCACCAGATTTAATCTTTTAACGAGGATTTGCCGGCCATGCACGTATATAACGAAGAATTTACAGAAAAGCTGTAGGGACCCGTTGTTGTACATCTCACAAGATATACAATAGGTATCTGTGATTTACAAAATTATACACGTGAAAAATGTACTCAAACTTGCGCTTCGTGGGCATGATGGGGGCATAATAACCTGTCGTTTCTTCGTAGAAGAGCGTAGATTGCAGAGACAAATGATCCCATACGTACCCTAGGTCGAGCTATTCCGTACAATACAATATATATGGTCGAGGTAAATGCTACTTCTATGCTAGAGGTAGTATTTAATACAGGTTTTCAAAATATTTTTGTTGTTGGTCGAGTTTCAGGTTCTTCGTAACTACTATCTGCAGCGCACATACTGGATCTTCGAAACTCGAACTCCTATTTTAATTCGAGACATCTTTATGGCCGCGTGAGTGTGCAGGTAGAAAATTAACAGGTAGTTGGGTGCGTTTTAGCCATCGCAAAACTGGAGAATTTTTGATACACCGCAGCAGGATTTCGTTCCGTAGACTTTATTTATACATTTCGTTGAGATGGCTGGTCTTTGTGGTAAAGCTTTCATAGGTGGATGATTTTGCCAAAGAGAAATCGGATATATAATTGAGGAATTGTTGTAAAAACTCGTTACAGGCAACAAAGAAAGTTGTTTCAAAAGGAAATAAAATTGTTAAATAGTAATCATGCAACAATAATAATTTATGGCTAATATCTGAAAGTTTTTGTATTTGGCTAATCATTAATAATGGTCTTTTTCATTATACGTACAGATACATAATTATATCAGAGATTACAACGTTCATGTATATACGAGTACATTTTATTATTATTTTTAATTCCTCTATATTTAATTTTTTTAGCGTATATAATTTTTTTCTTAAAAGATGAAATGAAACGTTATATATATATTTTTTTTTTAGAAAATAGAAGAATATATTTGTATAATTTATTATTTATTCTTTTATTCTCAATTTATAAAATATGCATGGAATTTTGATGTTCTAATATTATTTTTTATTTTAATTGATATTTTATTTTTTCGCGCATAATTAAAAAATAATGCCGTAATTAATTTTTACTTGATTTGAAATTTTACCCCCTTTCTATTATTCTTTTACCCACTAGATTTTTTATTATTCTTTGGAAATTTTGAATATTTTTTTATTTTGATATTTTTTTAAATTCTTCCACCGTATTATCAATTTCACCCAATTCAAAAATCTAACAATTCAAACGCATGTTCAATTAACATCAAATCATATTTTTTTAATATCCCATTAGATTATGCATTTTAAATAATGCTTTATTAAGCGAAAATATATGAACCATGTATAATGCCCGAATATATTTTATGATAACAAATAATTTATGAACTTAGATGCATTTAACTTTTACCGGTATCTTAAGAAAATGGCTAAAGTACAATTAATCATTACAACGAGAAACGTTGAACGGTTGTCAAAATAGACATATATAGGTTGTCAAAAATGTCAAAATAGCTATAGCCTATTTTCACATTTTTGACACGATTGTACGCACAATTTTCAACGAATCTGAAGCACGTTTGTACATACGTACGCGTCGTTTATAATTAAACAATAATATAATGAAAATTAATGTTGATTATGAAGCATTAAGTTGATTAAAAATTAAGAATTAAGAAATGTTGATCGGTTGTCAAAAATGTCAAAATAGACATAGCCTATATATAGATTGTCAAAACTGTCAAAATAGCTATTTTGACAGAATGTACGCACAATTTGCAACGAGTCGTTTATGATTAGACAATAATATAATTACAATTATATAATGAGATAATCATCAAAATCGAAGACATAACCTAATGTTCGTTCACAAATATATTGTCAAAAAGCAATTAGGGGGAATCGGTGTTTTGTTAAATGGGTGACGTGCCGCGTGAAGTATTGCAAGTTCGATTTCTACATGCAAACGCTGCATTCCTGACCGCCACCGGTACTTAAAAACATAATTATTGTTGATACTTGTATAGTTGAACTTCGATAGTGTAGTAAAGTACCCTTAATATCATTATTTTCTCTACTACGAAACAACGATATATTTGACGGTTATCGATTTTGTGTTATATAGATTTACAGTACTTACCAGACAACACCAAAGGCGCCATAGCCGATCGGCCGGTCGGGTTGGACCTGTTCCTGCGTATGGGCTGGTGTGGCCGCCACCGCCGCGGCTGCCGCACCATGTTGCGGCACAGAGGCGGCAGCGGCGGCTGCTGCTGCCGCCGCGGCAGCGTGATAATACGGTTGCGACGCGGCGGCTGCCGCCGCCACAGCGGCCGCGGCCGCGTGCTGCCCATTAGCGGCGCCCTGCATGAGCGAGGACATGGACACGCCGCTCCCGCCACCACCGTTCACACCGCCCGGGGCCCCTCCACCGCCGCCGCCCACGATGGGCGCACCGCCACCGCCGCCCGGCCCGCCTGTGGCGCCGCTACGCGAGTGGTGGCGGCTGGGGCCCACCACAGCCATCAAATACTGCACCAGGGTGGCCGCACGAGCTCACTCAAATCCAGACGGCCGTCACTCCAACCGCACCACCAGTAAGGTACTATATATGCTACGCGGCACCCTATCGAATGTCTATTATATATATAGATATATATATATGGGGGCTCAGGAACTTACGCTGCAACTGTGATGTTGCTGATAATGGGGGACAAGTTCTAGTATATTAAGAGTACCAACGACACATCTATAACAGTTCATATCAGCCAGAATAACCAACCCTGTTACTCCTCACATACATATAGTATTATCAATTTATCATTTACTATCGCCTCGCTTATCATTATTTACACTTTGGAATCTAATCTAATTCCCAATTAGGGTGCGCACATATGGGACAAGGAAACACTCATTAACTAAAACACGACTTGCACACTAGAGACGACTAACTCGTATAGTACTCTCATCCCAAACTATTCAATTATACAGGCCGGGAACGAATGGAGTGGAATCATTTTCTGTCGTCGTCGTCTATTGCACGTAGACGATCATTGTCTTCCACATGACGATACGCAGAGTGGCAGGCGGCAGGCCCAGCGGGAAAGACAGGGAACACTCCGCCACGTTGTAGGCGGCCACAGCATGTTTTCCACGATCCGGAGGCAGCAACGTTAAGCGCGTGTGATGTGCGAACCCGCTTCCCTCGTCTTAGTATGTATGTGTAGGGGACCCGTCCGTCCCCAGCTGCCAATATTCCTTCACACACCGCATACACACATACAGTCCGCCCGTCCTGTCCTATTGCAATATATCGGGAATGTGTTGTATGTGTATATGGTGGTGTTGCGCTACGCAGCAAACACCCGTAACACGCGCTCATATAACGGCTGCTGCCGATTGACTATCCTTCCTCTAGTATATACTCCACGGAGATTTGTGTGTGTGTACTGCAACACTAGAACGGTTCGTGCGCGATCGGAGCCCGTGCGAACGTGGAACACAACAGGCCCGATATTGGCCGAGTGTGTGCGCCGCTCACTCGGATAGCTGGGATTAGAGTGGTGGTGGCGGCGGCGCTGCGACAGTGTGCCGCCACCGTCGCGTCCGTGTTTGCAATCAGCTGTTTCGATTGATAACAGCGGGTGGAGGTGGGGGCGTATTTGATAGAAAGATAACATTACCAACGGCAGCTCTGACTAATCGTTGGAATGCAGGAGAAGAATATAGGTCGTATAAGAATTTGCCTGAGATATAATTCTAAAAGATGTACCCGATTTTTTTTTTAACAGAATTGATTTCTGTATTACTTTACTTGCTTTTAATTTTTTTGATGCTGCCTAGAAACATCTAGTCACATATTAAACACTAGATAATAAAAAAAAACGTCACAAATTCTTATATAAATACGTACATCATATTTTTATTAATATTTATACATAAATCATAAACAATAAACACAAAGACTGATTGATATCTTCTACGCCTGTTTAATTTTCAATATATTCACATTTATAACAGTAATATTTATATCACTAAATTTCTAATAGCTATATAAACAATATAATAGAGATCGATATTTTCATTTTCTTTAATTGTCTACATAATTCTACATTTTTTTATACGACTTTTCGCTTGATTATGACTACATTGCAATGGAACTTTCGTTAATGAACTGCACATTATTCATTTAAAAATGAAACAAGATATCACGTATTTTTTGCCTTATCATTAGTTGAAGATAACTTCGTAACAATACTATAAACATAACAACTAAAATTATATGCATATATAGGAATATAATAACAAAAGAAAAGCATAAATAAGAAATGCAACGCACGATTATATTTTTTATACAAGGTATCTTAAAAATAACAATATTCCCTATGACACTAAAACCGAGTAACAATTGAATTGCAACCAACACTATCGTTGAATAAACAGAATATAATTAAATAATTCGCATTTACGACAACTCAAAACCAGTGTTGCATGTTACAGCGTAGCGTAGCTTCTCTCGGAGCGTACTCTTCTTTTGATAGTTCGGCAGTTTTAGCAGATTGAAGCACGTCGATGATGTTGGCAATCTGTGCAACGGGTCTTTCTTTCGTATTGTAAAAAATCCACGAATCACACTTCCTAAAAATGTTTTTCAAGAATCTCTATTAGTCCAAAAAATAATAATTGCGCAATTTTTGAAAAGTTGATGAGAGATTGTTTGATTTTTGAAGAAATTTGAAGAAAAAGCTGATTCTTTTCAAAATTTTGAATATGCAATCGTGTCCTTTCCAGTTAGTTTTTTAAATATAAACGTTAAAATGGCAAATAAATAATCGTTTAATTAAATTTTTCAATTTTGCACTTACCTATTGTGTCGCCGGTGTCTTCATCGTCCCCTACCTCGACACACCTGATTGAAAACGGTGGTTCCAAGTGTGCAAATCCCAATAAAGGTGACTTCGAGCAGCTAGTGACAAACTGTACAGATAAGAAATGGAAGTCAACGCTTTAATTAATGAACGTTATTAGGAAACAAACCTTCAAAAATAATCCTTTTTCCTGTTCTGTAAAATCTTTATCCAGAATGTCCCACAACCAACTAACAACTCTATGAGAATCGTGAAACCCCCCATAATATTGCGTGTGCTTACGTAAATCTCTTAAATCTAAAGGAACGTTGTCTCCGGAAATTAAACGTTGTAGCTGCAAGAAGTAGACATTTGTTAGGTTTTACAAAAGAACTCGTGATATTAAAGAATCCGTTTATTTAAAAAATGATTTTAACTTACCTCTGGCGTAGAAAATAACGACAACCATTCTGGGTTAACGATCGATCGAAATCCACGAATAAAGGCAGCAGTTTGATCTTTTATTTGCACGTGCATTCGGAAATGCGCCATTAGATGAATGTAATTAATTCTGAAAACAAGCGTATTTTCAATTCTTTCATTTTCCACCTATATTTAAAATTGTTTTTTACGTATCAATTAAAGCCAAATCATTTTTAATTTGGCACACTCAATTAATTCGCTTACTTATTTTGATTAGTGACAGGTACGGCTCGTCCACCTGGTATTAGCTCATGCGTCACGACCTTGCCCAGACTGTCTTCATCCGCACTGAATGTCAAGTCAAGATCCGACACATCTCCGTCGTAATGTTTGACGTAACTCAAACTTCGGTACACGTCCGGGTCCAGGGACGGAAGTTCGTCCACACAACTGCACGTAAGTTCGAAAGAAATTAATTAATAAAATAAAAAATAAATTGAATAAAAAAAGGCAATCGAATTCGAGCCAAGTGTATGACCTGTATAATGCTTGGGCCGTTTGCCCTAAAACTTGACTTAGAAAAAATGATGCGAAAGGCACGTCCACCACAATTCCTTCGTACACCGCTTTTCCCAACATTCTGCCCACGAATTCGAAGAGTTGCAGATGGTTATCTTGAAGATGTGACGTTGGTGAAGGATATAATCTAACGATAAATATATAATTCACGACGATTGTTCTATCATAGCAAGATATTTAACAACATTTGTAAAATAATATACCTTGCTTCGCCAGTAGCTTTGAATAAATTTAAGGCTGGGTCAAAAACTCTTCGTATACCTTCTTCGAGAAATTCTTTAAATACACCATCTTGATCAATACCGGCTTCATCTAATCCTTGTTCGTTCACGAAACGAACTCGGATTACACCTTTTATTGCTTGAATACGAAGAAGCGCCAACTGTCTATATCCATCCTCAACAATGCGGGACCTAAAAATATATTATCAACTTTGCGGCTTTGTATAATATTGTTATCGTGTGTTCAATTTCATAACATAGACGAAATTTATAATATCAAAAGAATAACAATAAATAATGGGTAGTCAAACCTAAAATAACCAACAATACAATTAAAAACAGTCTTTATTAAATAAATCAAATAGCCCAGATAAAATTAGGCCTGAATCTGAATTCATTAAATTTGATTTTCATTTATATATGTATATACTTTCATAGGCGGCGGTGATCGAAATTACCTGTGCACTGTGATAAGAGTGGACTGTGGCGACGCGCACGCGCTCTCCGTCAGTCCCAGTACCATTTTCTCGTTGGCTATATACTTCCTGAACAAGCGCACGCGGTCATCGTGCGGAACTAGATGCGGCATGGTCTGGAGCAATAGTTGGGGCGCCCGTCTCCCTCGCTCCAGATCGGCTAGG
The DNA here is from genome assembly GCA_947310635.1 of Leptodirus hochenwartii. Classification (NCBI taxonomy): domain Eukaryota; kingdom Metazoa; phylum Arthropoda; class Insecta; order Coleoptera; family Leiodidae; genus Leptodirus; species Leptodirus hochenwartii. The sequence continues at coordinate 49,456,329 of OX371176.1, forward strand.
AAGACGGACACGCGCGTATCGCGCAACAATAGCCAGTGGTGGGCGTTTGGCGTGTACTGGCGGCGGCAATCGCGCCGATACAGCAACAGGAGCAACGTGTGCAGAGAATGGAAGAGCGTATTGGTAGCGATGGTCTTCAGGTCTGCACAGGTGAGAAGAATGTTTGGAACACGTTTGATTGAAAACAAACATGTTTTAATCGCTGTAAGAATCAGCTATAAAAATAGATTCGCTATAATAAATAGTGCATATTTATTATAATTATGAGCTTTTTTCAATTGTTTAATTTCAATTTTTTGTTAGGGTGATATCTTGTAAAATCATTTTGACCCCCTGACTCTCGACAAGTATTTAATCAATCAATCATTCACTGTGGATTGTTCAATCGATTGTTAAATTATTAAAATTATGGATTAAACTTCTCGAAGACTAACAAGCGTAAAATAATTTATAGTAAAAAATTGAATCGATCATTAATATATTAAAATTATGGATTAAACTTCTCGAAGACATAAAGTAATTTATAGTAAAAAACTTAATCGCTCATTAAATTATTAAAATTACCGCTTAAAATTCTGGAAGACATAAAATAATTTATAGTAAAAATTTAATCGATCATTAAATTATTAAAACTATCGATTAAAATCCTCGAAGACTAAAAAGCATAGAATAATTTATAGTAAAAATAGTTTCTTTCTAAAAGCTTTTATTAAAACGTACTAAAAAGGAATAATATAATGTTAATACCCTTCCTAAATCACTGCTTTAAAAGAATTCCCTTACACGACTAAAAATAAAAGTGTGGGGCGTAAATATTGAAATGTCTTTGTAATATAAATATTAATATTATCGTATCGAAATACGTGAATAAATAAATAAATTCTGCCCAAGAGCTAACCAGATTAAAAGTAAAACGAAATCATGCTGTTCAGCAATTTGTTCTTGCGTAACGTTTAATATTCAGATTTAAATAATACAAATAAAATAAACTTTAGGCCCCACGCTTTTATTTTATTAGTCATATGAGGGAATTCTTTTAAGGCAGTCATTTAGGCTGGTTTTAATAAGTTTAAAAAACAATTTTTTTTTGCTATCAATTATTTCAATTTGGTACAGAAATTAGCTTTTCGAGAAGAAAATCAGCCCGCAGCTTACTTACCGAATAGGTTACCTAAAACTGCTTTATATAAAAATACGTTAAGAAATTTCGACATTACAATAAAATCGTTTAATTTGAATGGATCTTGTTGCTCGTACATTTCCATGTCATCTAATATCCTAAAAAATATTAATGTGCATGTGATTAAAAAAAAATCGCACCGAATTAAGAATTTTTAAACTCACGTTACATAATGTGTCATACAATCAGCGAACAGTTGCAACATTTGAAATTCCGGAGCTGTGCATTTCGTATTAATAGCTAAATGATCCATGAATGTTTTTAATCCGCAATTTGGTCCCAAAGAACACAGGAATAACCACAGATTGTATAAAATGCCACCTTGATAGCATAATCCTAAAAGCCGAAATTAAAATCGGGGACAAATGCTATCATATATTTCCATCGCTTCTAATATAGTATTCGCTTCTATCAACAATGTAATAATAGAATAAACAATATCCTGGACAAAGAAAATGCTTTATTCAGCAAGAGCGTTATTAACGATACAAATATCGGTCAATATTTATGCAATTTCACCAGTTATGTACTGAAATAATACTGAAACTATCAAGAGGAAATTGGGAAGAAGACTCTGATATTATATTTAGTTGTAATTATAATATTTAAGATATGATAAAAAAAAACAGAAATTCGAAGGATGTGTTTCTACTTTCAATAAGAATTTTGAAAAAAAATCTTTAAGTAAAAGTTATAGATAACCACTAACTCAGCATTTTTTAAATAGATTATAAATTTTGCCGTTATGTTAGAATATTCCATAATAGGAAGGCGAAATAAAGGTGCAATGTTTTATATCACGGTTAAAAACGAGGATTTATTCGACTATGGTTTTTAACATTTTAACATTTGGAAATTTAAAATGTCTGATTTTAATGAACAACGAATTTGTATCAAATTTTGTTTCAAAATTGGGAAAACGGCATTTGATGATTGGTAGAATCGGTGGAATAGATGTATTTTGAAAGAGATAAATACTTGTAATATCTGTTGTTTTAAAAGTTATAGTTATATTCCCAATATTTATTGATCAGCCCAAGTATATAAATAAGTTTTCTGTAATTTGTTTTTCATTTCTCGATAATGCTTAATAGTCGATTCAATCCTCGTTTTTAATGTGATGTTAAAATTGTACTTTAATTTTTCTTCCCTCGTCATATTTTCTTTACTTTAGTTCTAATTAAATATAATATTACATACAGATAATATATCTCTCCTATGCGTACCATCTTACCAGTTAATATATCTAATTTCAATTGGTTGAGCGTATGAAGCGCCGTATGGTACATGCTACATATCAAAACAACCCGGTGCACTTCGGGACTGCCCAGTGCTCGGTAGGGTGTTTTATTGCCCCCCTTTCCCATCGAACCGCCGCCACTAATAGCGTTACTACCGCCGCTCACTCGCGATGAAGCGTCCAACGCTTTCTTGATAAAGTTCGCCGCAACGGAACCGGTTCCGTGCGACGGTGATATTGAAACGGGTGGCGGTTCCACGCCGATCACCATCTGAGTGAGGAAGTCACCTGGGAATGTTTCATGTAGAATAGTTATTAGAATTATCGGGAAACTACGAAATTATTACAAAACGTACAAAAAAATATTTCCTACATTGAGGAACTTCGTCTAGATCATCGAGGAGAACATTTTCTTATTTAAATTGATTCAAACGCAAAAAATATATATATTCCATTTTTTTATCTTCTTTCTAGAAATTCGTTGCAATTTTGTAACATGAATTTATTATTCGTAGTTTTAATATATATTTCGTTAAAAAATCCTTAACTTTATTTTTTTATTGAACGCGGCAATTGAACTTATCATTAGCTCTTGAAATTTCGCAAAATCAAGCACTTTCTCTACTTTTTCATATTATACTTATATATAATATGTGCGATATTATCCTTACTTTTATGTAAGGAATAAAATATTTTTTACCTCCCATTATATAGTTATCATATTATACATCGGTAAAAATGAAATAAATATTTTTGCTATTTCCCTATTTATTCAATGTAAGGCGTACATCGAATAAATATCTAAAATAATTCCCTATATATCGATGCAGCTACCCACTGCTGAAATAATTACATGGATAATTGCTATTAAACTCATTTTATTGAAAATTTTGTGAAATAATTGCGAAATTCTCTACATTTTTTGTTAATTAAATATTATACATGCATTCACCAAGTAACAGTGTGAAATATGACGTTGCAATAAAATCTGCTACATTTTATTACTTTGCCAATTAAATTGAATACATGAATTATGAATTGAATGTAATTCAATTACATTGAATCTATTCATTAAAAATCAAAAGGCAAGTGGGACAAGACATGCTCATTATATAACACGGCTAAGTATACAGAAGTCCTGGACGAAGTATATATTATATTCGATAGACAAAACGTAGTTATCAAACTTCTAGAAACGTGTTAGCAGCACTATTGGAAACAAAAAAAAATACCAGCAAGTTAGAAAAAGCATAGGAACAAGAATAGTTTAATTTAATTTATAATGTACGAAGACATTGTGTTACGGTTTTTGGGTGATGTTTTATACAATTATGAAGACATGTCTATATAATAATTACATTACAGGGAATTCAGCGCAGCTGTGTGGAAGACGTCGCATCTTTAAGCCAGCTACGGAACAAATCACGTGGTAAGTGAAATTAATTTAAGATTGAACACCACTTCGTTTTTAAGACATGTACTCAGTCATTCGCGGTTTAAGTAAGATACACCGATACTGGGTCGTTAAACACCTTTCAATTTTACATGGAAATAAAAAAGATTACCCAGTACTATCGATATCATGGACGAATTCCATAATATGTGCAGTTGCGTTTTTACATACGGCATCGCTGCGTACAGTGCTTGGTCCATTGGTTGGGCGAACCAACCCAAAATCAGATGCCAATTGGTCAGATTAGATTGTTTACTGACCACGTAATTCTGACAGCTCTCCAATAAACCCGTTACTACCACCTGTATAATACGAATTCTTTAGAAATTTTATTTATCTTCACACACACAAGATATAATAGAAGAAGCGTAAGGTTTTTATTATTTAGGAAGTAGCATTATAAAAAAGATATTCAAAGTAAGGAAAGGAACATAAACGTAAGCAACGTAAACTAACTATATAATGAAGGTTGAGGCTGTGTAATTTTTTTAAAAGTTATTTGTGTGTGAGATTTACTCGTTAAATAGAGGAATTCGAATAGAATCGTGCGCTATATTTAATTCTATATATATTGCTCACCGTAAATGTTGGAAAACTTAAATCTTTCAACGTCGTGGCTCTTTCGATGTATGCCAGTTGCAGTAAATTTGCCAACAAGCACAGCGCATAATTTCCTTCTAACGTGTTGAAAACAATTCGCATCGATTGCTGGCTGGACAACAGTTCCAAACTTTTCGCTAATATTTTATTCGATCCCAAAACACCGATACACTGTTTTTAGAAAACCAAACCAAAGTTATTTCACGCGATAGGTAGGATTTATTGATACGTACGTCCGAATTGATGCTATTCAGGTGTTGGATCAAGGCAGGTACGGCGAGTATATGTATAAGAAACATCGTCATTAACTTGTCCGAATAATTAGCGGAAATGAGGGGCCGCAAAGATAGTGTCAATATTGCCGATAGCGATACTTGTTTGAAATAGATCTTTATGCCGCATAAGCCCTTCAATAATACGCCCTAAGAAATCAAATTTCTCGATCAAAACTTGATACTATATATATATCGTATAATATCTTTATTAGTTCTGTTAGTACAACATAAAAGTACCTAAATGTGAAAAAGAAATAAAATAAAATATAAGAAAACTAATCACAGGGCGAATATATGATGCATTTAATTAGCCAAAGATTATTTAATATTGACATACCCAACATACATATAATGTTTAGTTGTTGAAAAAACGAAGAATAATATTGTATATACGCGAATACATTATATAACTAAACAATAGGGAGACTTATACTTTGGAACTTAGATTATTTTATATAGCGATCTGGAATAGAATATTGCGATAACAAATTTTTAATAGATTTAAGGGAATCTGGAATAAATCTCGACAATTAATCTTATACACTCCACTTCGGTTAAATTTATCCGTCTGTATCTTCATGGTTAAATAATAGATTGGATAGGGTGTGTAAGATATTCGTTCTGATAGACTTAAATTGTGGACAGATAAAGTATTAGCAATTTTTTGTGTGTTTGGTGGCGAAAAGATATAAATATAAAAAAAAACTAAGTCGAAATTTGCTAACCATATTTTAGAATCTCGCCATAATTTACTGGAACCGCTAGAAATTCACAAACACCGTAAAAAATCTAATTATACATTACTCAATGACCAATTAGACCTAATCTCCTCCCCATTATTGGATATTATCTGTAAGTAGAAGGTTTATATATAAATAAGTTTTCTGTAGTTCATTTTTCATTTCTTGATAATGCTTAATAGTCGAATAAATCTTCGTTTTCAACCGTGATATAGAACATAGTATTGTTATTTCTCTTCTCTAATGTTAAAGTACTTGAAACATACATAATTTACTTCCTTCGCTCCAATAAAGAACATCCAGATCTTGTTGGTATGTCAATACTTTTCCTTTATGGGCATTTTCTGGCCTATATAATTTTCTCACTTTTATTCGAATATGGTCTCGAATCGCATGTAATATATCTCTTATAATTCCGATACAAAATTGTTTTTTCTATCACGACACAACGGCAAAATCTACAACCGATTCAAAACACTTCCTTTACCTTCAAGATAATATAAAATCCTTTGTGAAACAACTGCCCGAGCAGGTTGGCGCACAATTGATTCATGCCCGGCTTCAGCGGCTCCACACTCTTATTCTTCAGCACCATCCACGTGCTCGTGCTACTGTACGCCACCAGCGTGTGCAGATACAGTAGGATCGTCTTCATATCGGCCGCGTACTCCGGCCTCGATGCCTCCAATAGCACACAGCACGTCCACAGGACGTCATTCATGTGCGCTATCCACCGTAGCACGTGCTCCCCGTTTAGAGCCATGCCCACGTAACTGATCCTGGGCGATTCGGACGCTAAACTGGCGACGCAGTAACGACATAAACGGACGAACCTGTCGTGGTCGCGGTCCTTTCGGTACACTAACATGAAGCGACACGACTGCTGATACATTTGTAGGACGGGTTTTAGTAGCGGTTTTGGGTCGCGTACCTCCTCCGGGATTAGTGGGACTATCCTGTCGTAGTCATCTCTGTAGTGTAAATCAAGTTTAACGCTTTTAGTTGTGTCTTTTTCTTGAGATTTGTACTTACAATATTCGTCGTGTGAATTTTAATCTGGCTAGCCATCCTCTGATAAAAGATTGGATGGTAATTGCGGCCTCCTCGCGTTTTCTTTCCCAGGCCCGTTCATCTCTCGCTGATTTCGTTTGTTCCAGAAAGCTACATTTTTTCTTCAAATTCGGGATTTCTTGGAACATAGTAATACTTGTGATTTATTCACGCACTAGTAATTTGGAATTCAATTCATGCTAGTCGTTGGTTTCGTTCACATGTGAATTATTATGATTCTGCCTTTAATGTTTATTTATTAAATTTACTCTATTTTGACACTTGCCAATTTAAAAACAAAGCACCTAACCTATGTGCTTGTTTCGACAATTCGTAGCTATATGCTGCCAATAGAGTGAGCCATCGTACTTTAAATGTGACTTAGGAAATTAATAAATTTAAAGTAAAAAAAAATACTTTACTGCCGATATAAGGACTAGTTTGAATTCATATATAAGTAAATTCGGTACGATTCTGGCTGAGAATATCTGAATAGGGATAATGATATTTAATGTATGTTCCGCGATACAGTAGCGCTTATTAAGTTGCCTGCTCTAATGTTGCCAGATTTTCGATGCATCAAGATGTTGACCTGTGGATCCCCGTTCAGATCTTTAATACTTTCTATTTACTATTAAGAATTACTGTGATATATGGTATTTTTTTAATTTTACTTAATTTTATCAGGTATTTAGCTAGAATATTTCAATCAATTGCAAAATTTTTATGGCAACCAAAGGTTTTTATGTGTAGGTTTAGTTGTCTACTTTCCTTTCCCTATCCGGCTATTCTCAGCCAAAATACTACCCTAAATTCTTTGAAATAATCACAACGGAGGTAAAGAGGCTAAATATTGTAGATTATGAAACGACTGAGTCTAAAAAAGATTATTCATTATTATAATCTACAATAATTTATAGGTCGCATTCGCATCGTTCACTATATCAAAGTCTTTCAAACAAATTCTCTTTTTATAAATCCAGCGGAAAGTTAATTCGCTAATTTATACGATTGACTATTCATTATTAGCATAATTATCACTTCAATAATTTGATTTAGCATTTACCTATTAGATTATAATATACAATCTTCGTGCAATTAGTTATAAATGTGCAATTTTCCCTTACTTATCCATGATAAAACAATATAAAACTATTATAACATCAATTCTATATGGCTTAAATATTTAAAACACTAAATCCTTCTAAATATCCAAATTCAAATGTCTTTATGCAGCACTCCTTCAATAAATTTTATTTATAAAAAATTTCCTCTAGTCGCGCTCACACACTTTCGGAAACCTCTAATTTTTTTTCGATACGAAAAATACTTTTCCCGCCAAATCACAATTTAGCAAAATTTACGTATATCAATCCCATCGTGGAGATTCACGATTCAGACTTGCTGGATTCTTCCGTTGGCGGGAAAATATATGTCGGATTGACGAAGTCGAACGTTTCGTATATTCTCTTTCGCTTGTGCAACAGGTCGACCAGGTCGCGGAATGAGGGCCTTAGGCTGGATTCGCGCGACCAACACCACAACATCAATTCATATAAAGCCTCCGAACAAATCGGAGGCTTTTCCAATCGGTTCATGTCGTCCTTTAAATACGCGATAAGCTCTGTATTGTCAATGTTTTGATATGGAAATGCACCTAAATACATTAAACAAATTAAATCCTAATTCTTCGCTAAAATCGTCTAAGATTTGTATATTTCAATCGTTATTATCAAGGGGCCTGTATTTCTATAGTCCTATCCAGCGAATGAACGGAAATTTTGCAACTCTTGTTAATATCTCACTCTTCAAATCCTCACTCGTGCAAATTTAATTTCAATTGTAAATTTATATTAAACTTAATATCAAGAATCTAGTTGTTATTGAGTTCTAATGGTTTTGTATTTATATTTCGATACAGGTTCCCTTGCATTATAGTTCACGTCTTTTCAAAAATTATATACTTGCAAAAGTTCATAATAATACATATGAAAGGAATAAAAAAGTGATATTAAATTTGCTGATTTTTATAAAATTATCTACGAACATTATACTTAGTTTCATTGGTAGTACTATGATGAACTTATAAATGCCTTCACAATTAAAAAATAAACAGCATAACTTTAAAATATAATATAACCTGACCTGACCTGACCTGATCCGATAAATAATATGAACTGAAGCATTTTAACCACCTACCAAGCATTCCAATCTCCCATAGAACCACTGCGAACGACCACACATCACTTTTCAGATCATACTTTCTCGTTTCGAAGACATCGAGGGCCGTCCATCGCAATGGCACTTGTTGCTTTTCCCGTAAAACGGGAAAACTATCGCCCATGCAGGATAAGCCGAAATCGGAGATTTTTAAAATCTTACATTCGGTCACCAGTACATTCCTCGCGGCCAAATCTCTATAGAGCGTGAAAAACGGATTAAAGCTGCGTGAAAATTTTATTTAAAAAATAAAAATAACCGCAAGAATATTTGCCGTACCTATGTATGATGGGTATCGATTCCAAGTGTGCCATCCCCTTTGCAATTTGCAATGCGAAAATTTGCAGTTCGACACTGTCCAGCACAACGTCGAGTTGATAGTCGAATTTCTCTTCGTGTTCTAATAGCGGTGATTGTTGACTTAGGCCCGAGCACTTTGCTGTAAAGATTAAGAGTGTTCATGTGTAATTTTCAAATTCTTCAAAATTATTAAATTATTCGTACTTATGCGCGAATTGCAGTCGCTACTCGTTGAGCTTGGCGTGTCTGGAGATTCTGCGTCATTGAGGTTTAGTTCTAAATATTCCCCAGAGTACCTAAAATCATTTTCAGTTAATATCCCACCTCGCCAAGTAATTCGTGACCAGTTCATTTACAATTTGGACATAGTTTTGGATTTCCACAATTCCCGCAAATCGATTAGATAGCTTTTTAAATCTCCGCTGCATATATATTCGGTGATCAACATAAATGGTGGGACCTTCGTGCAGAATCCCAATATTCGGACCACGTGCGTGAAATCCGTTATTTTTGCCATAATATTGATTTCATGCAGGAAGGCCGTTTTCGCCTGTTCTGTCGCATTTCCTTAAAAATATATATTAATGCTATTTACGCCTGTAAAGCTTCTATTATTTAATTATACGACTGCTACAGACATTCTTAATTTCTTAACCGTTTCCGAAGCATCATTCGAGAAAACTTGAACGAAATAGTTACCTTTCAATTTCTTAACAGCAATGTAACTATAAATACGTCCATATTCTTTGTAGATCTGGTCGGAGCTCGCTAAAAACACATCTCCGAATTCCCCTTGACCAATAGATTGAATTATTCGTATTTGTTCGTGATTATATTCGTGTTGGTCAGTATGGGCATCCACATTATTTTCAATATGAGCACTGTATAGCGCATTAAGAAATGTTTGCCTAATGAAAAAAAAAGCAAAAGTCAAGTTAAAACATTATCTGTATAGTATTCCATTTGTAGACTAGTTTCTAGATTATTTCGGTAATTTGTACGTACTGTGTAACATGTGCTTCGACAATTTCGTTTGAGGTGTCTGTTTTCCTTGAAGTCTTAAAAATCGCAACTGCCGTTATAATTGCTAGTAATAGTAATGCACAAAAGGTGATGATAACAATGAAGTTTTTTTGAATTATTTTCGCCATTTGAGGTGTTAAAGATCTAGTATTGTTTGGGACTAAAAGTAAATTAACACTATTAGCAATTGAAGAAAGAAAACGCTTTAAAGAATAGTAGGATTTTGTTTGTTAAAAAGCTGGAAAAGAAACGAATTGTCGCGCTCAATGTGATGATACAAATTCCAAGGTGGCGCGACCGACACTGCACGGTGCGTGTGTGGTTATTTTATTCACGCCATTATAGGAATATCGTTGTATTCTTTTCAGAACGTTTGCAGAGGGATTTCTACTTTCTGGTCATGTTTTTAAAGTGCACTTACAATCGAAAATCAGGAATTGATAAGCGTCGTCACAATTGTACGGGTTCAAATAAAATAAATCGATTTGGCATATTTGGCCGTACGGCATGTGGTGATCTTTTAAAGGTACATCAATTATTATGTGTTTGTAATTCGATGCTCTGTGGATTTTATTCAATTTTTTCATCGTATTACCGCAAGTGAGGCTAAAAATGGCAAAATCGAAAAGGATCAATAGAAAAAACGCACCACAAAAAAATTTGCACATTGAAAGATTTAAAGTTGCAGCAAGTCGAACAGTACTCGAGGAAAGTACTATTTCTTCATTATTTCAACATTAAATTGATATATACTTTATTACACTTGCTTGGTATGATACATACTTAAATGCAACCGTGTGCACATTTAGGTCGTCCGTAAAATCTGCAATAGCTACGATTGTTAAAGTATCTTTGTTGAGATCAGTTTCCATATCGATAAATGTGAAATTAAATTTATTGCAATTGCACGCCCCATCGATACATTCTGAAAAAAAAAAAGTAAACATATATGGGAGTTACTAAAGTAATGGCAACTATAGTTTAACAATGTGATAGAAGGCGGGGTAGATATTATTGACAAGATATATGGACAAGGAAAGAACAAAATGATATTGGTTTGGAAGCATTTTTTTTCCCCTTGACAAAAGCAATGGTGAAAAGAATATATGTAGAGAAATGCTGAAATTACTAAATGCCTCGATTAGTAATTTTTGTACGGAATTAAAATTGAATATATAAACTTGCTTATGTATGAATAATTCTTCTCATTTAAACTTCTCACCTGGTATTGATATATTCCCCTTGAAATCGCAACATTCTTCCCGTTCACAGTCTTTCAAATTCTCAAATTGGTATGAGCAACCCATATATGGAATTAGTGATTCTTTGTTCTCGGGTATAACCAAAGTAGTAGGGCCCAACGAAAATACTAACTGGAAAAAGGAAATACAACCCTAATAGTATATTTGTTCGAAATTGAATTAAGTAGCTTTGCTAAATACAATTTTGTCCTAAAATTTAAAACTTCTTCTACCCTCCGCTTTAGCATGTCGAGGCATTTACCCATTTTTGATTATTTTGTTACAATTAGTTAGAAAAGATATTATAATTCCAGGCCATGCCCCATTATATTCCTCAGCCATAAATTATACGATACACGAACGTATCAAATTTCCTAGTCACATTGTTTAATTTAACATTGTATGTATATATGGGGTTTTGAGAGGATTGGCAACAACGGTACACACATGTTATATAATACACGTACAATCGACCAGATAAACTATGGTCATGAACCACTAGTGGCATCTGTTGGCAGAACTATTGACCCTACTTCGGAGGCGCTGCTCTTAAATAGCAAATATCTATTATATAATCTTTTTATCATTAATCGTTCGTCCGTTTTCTTTTGCCACATATCATAGCCACTATACGTTTTGTTTTAAATAATAAATTGCAAACCTACCCTTTTATCGCCTGGTTCTATGGGTATGCAACTTTTCATTATTCTCGAAACACTTACTCGACATAAATAGTTATCCGGCTTAAGTGTAGGACAATCTAAAAGAAAATACGTTTAATGCGAGACGAAAGTTACGAAGAAATTATTATCTATCTTATTTATAATATTATTAAATCAAGTATTTTAATGTTTCTGCAATATTTACCTGGACATGATATCTGCAATTGAACAATATCCGAAGATGTGTTATAAAATGGAACAAAATACACTCGAATACCTGAAAATAATTTGTTCCTATAATATATAATATCAACTGAATTTTATCAAAATGCTTATAAGGGATAGGTTTAGATTTGTGTAAATTTTAAATTTATAGTGGCGGTACAATGATTTAATAATAACTTTTTTGTTGAAATTTCGGAAAACGTTCGTTTTTCTCATTTCATTGAATTTTCCATGAATTTGTTTCCTATCGTTGGAAATATCTTCGTATTCCTCCTACCATAATTTATGTTAATAGAATATTTTTAAACGCGGATAACAATTTCTTACTTTGATTTTTATTAGCATCAGCATAATATAATGTAATTTCATTATTTTTATCGGCCACTAAAACTTTGTTTGCTCCAATCTGAAATAGTTTTCAATCGTTATTGTAAAATATTTAAATGTTGATACGAAATTCAAGATTTCCGCTTTTTTTTTTTTTGATTATACTTTTTCAACATTTAGCATTAAATTATTTAAGAAAGGAAATGTTTTCTAATTGAATTAGTTAGTTAAAGAGTCCGCAATCCTAAAGATTGGTTGGAAACAGCACGCCATGCCGATCTATCCTGAGCTAATCCCTTCATCTCCCTATAGCTATTCATCTCAACGTCTTCAACTATCTGACTCACATACTCCAATCTAGGCCTACCTACCCCTCTCTTTCCCTCCACTCTACCTTCTATGATCAATTGCATAATCCCCCCATGCCTAAGAATATGCCCTACTAATCTGTCTCTCCTACGCTGTAACACTCTCCAAATACTTCTCTTCTCCCCTACTAACTCTAGTACAGCTTCATTTGTTACTTTATCTTCCCAACCAATCCTCATCATCCTCCTATAACACCACATTTCAAGTGCTTCTAATCTACGCTTCTCTTCCTTTCCTATAGTCCACGCCTCACACCCGTACAGTGCTACACTCCAAACATATACCTTCAGTAATCTTTTTCTAATACCCAAGTCAATATTTGATCTTAAAATCTGTTCTTTTTCTACGAATGCCTTCCTACCCTGTGCTATCCTACACTTTATATCTACCTTGCTTCGATTATCTTTTGTGATTCTACTGCCTAAATAACAAAAATCTGACACTTCTTCGATTCTATTATCTCCTATTGTGATCCTCATTTTTCTACTGCATTCCTTTTTGTCACACCTCATCACTTTAGTTTTACCTATATTTATTTTCATGTTAAAATCCCTAGTCAATACTGCCTGCATACCATTCAATACCCTTTCTAAATTCTTTTCGCTTTCTTCCAATATAGCTATATCGTCGGCGAATCTCAACATATATATTTTCTCTCCCTGTACATTCACACCTACACTATACTCTTCTTTTACTTTGTTTATTGCATCTTCTATATATAGATTAAATAATAACGGTGAAAGTGTACATCCCTGCCGAACTCCCTTCCCTATTTTTGCTACCTCTTCTTCCCCCTCAATTCTAACTAAGGCAGTTTGGTGTTTATATAAATTAAAAATTATTCTCCTATCCTTATAATCTATACCCGTTTCTTTTAAAATTCTAAACATTATGTCCCAATCTACATTATCAAATGCCTTTTCTAAATCTACAAAAGCTATAATTGAATTATCGATTTCTATTAAATACTCACTATAATGCAAATTTTGTTTTTACATAATAGAACATTAATTACAACGCATGTCTTAAGAAATAACACAACTTACCAGCACAATCAAACTCAAAGAAATCGTCCAATGCGCAAAGTATATATTCTGCATATTTCGCGTTATATTTTATTTATTGTATCTTCATTCGATATATCCCGTTCTTTGCGAGACGTGATATTGCAGACCGTCATTTTAACGAACGCAAACGAGTTTTCCTTATTATATAAATCCTCCAAATAGAAATGTGTATTTTTTTTGGATTTTTTTTGGGGATTTTCACTATAAATGCCGAAACTACGTCACTATACATTTCACTATAGATTTACTATAAAGCTGGCTTCCACACTATTGTATATGTACTGTATACTATACTGCATCGTTTACGAGTCGTTGCAAAACATCGTCACAGTACGCCCGTCATTTGATTGAACGGTTCGCGAGTGAACTACACATCGCTAATTCAATGCCTTTTAAAAAAGCAACATTTTATTTATTTCAAGCGATTATTTTCCAATATATTTATTTCAAATATGATCAAAGTTCAATGGCAATATTATTCGCGATTAAATAATTACCGATTGAGACAAAACCAAAGATAATTTATCACTTCAAATTACTAATTATCATCCAAAAGGTGAAATAGCTGGATGCGCATTTTGAAAAACAAAATCCGCTTGTATAATATTCGCGTCTGATTGTTGTGCTACTGAATATGAGAGTTTGGCCTTGGAAATACGCATACAGTTTAAAAATCAAAAAAAAATTTCAATCGTTCGAAACGATTTTTCGTTGAATGAATGAATCAAATTAGAGATGTGAGATTGTAAAAATATACAAGTGCATTTTTTTTACACCATTATTTGTAATGTATGGCTTAAAAATTTTAATTTTAATAAATTTCATTTGATTTCAACAATGTTACAAAATGTCGGTAAAACCAAAAAAAAATCATTTGATTGAAAATATAAATTACTCCATATTTCATTATTTATTTATGCTTACCAATATATTTCTTATCTTACGGGGAAATCCTTAATACGAATAAACACACTAGAAACTAATATGTGGTTATAATAAATATTATGGCTATTAGATTATATGATTAGAGATAAAAATGTATCACTTTTTTAAGCCACCACTTTTTATCTATCAACAACAAAATATTTTCGTTATATCAATTATTTATGTGTAATCGGTCAATTATAAAAAAATATTTTTCAAGCTGTAAACTGATCCAACTACTATCTAAACTAGAGTGTATATTTTGGAGAATCGCTGCGGGATTAAGGTAGCTTTTATTTTTCACAAATTGATTGAGGTGTTGCGCGAATTAATCACACCCGGCCCTGCATTTATGAACAAATTCTGAGAATATTGGGAGAATATTTATTTGCGATTTTTTCAACGCATATGTTTTTGTAAAATGAACCCCTAACAATAAATGAAAAAATACCATACATTTTTACCAGTAAAATTAAAAATTTATTAAAAAAATCATTTTTTTTATTAGTTAAAGAGTCCGCAATCCTAAAGATTGGTTGGAAACAGCACGCCATGCCGATCTATCCTGAGCTAATCCCTTCATCTCCCTATAGCTATTCATCTCAACGTCTTCAACTATCTGACTCACATACTCCAATCTAGGCCTACCTACCCCTCTCTTTCCCTCCACTCTACCTACTATGATCAATTGCATAATCCCCCCATGCCTAAGAATATGCCCTACTAATCTGTCTCTCCTACGCTGTAACACTCTCCAGATACTTCTCTTCTCCCCTACTAACTCTAGTACAGCTTCATTTGTTACTTTATCTTCCCAACCAATCCTCATCATCCTCCTATAACACCACATTTCGAATGCTTGTAATCTACGCTTCTCTTCCTTTCCTATAGTCAACGCCTCACACCCGTACAGTGCTACACTCCAAACATATACCTTCAGTAATCTTTTTCTAATACCCAAGTCAATATTTGATCTTAAAATCTGTTCCTTTTCTACGAATGCCTTCCTACCCTGTGCTATCCTACACTTTATATCTACCTTGCTTCGATTATCTTTTGTGATTCTACTGCCTAAATAACAAAAATCTGACACTTCTTCGATTCTATTATCTCCTATTGTGATCCTCATTTTTCTACTGCATTCCTTTTTGTCACACCTCATCACTTTAGTTTTACCTATATTTATTTTCATGTTAAAATCCCTAGTCAATACTGCCTGCATACCATTTAATACCCTTTCTAAATTCTTTTCGCTTTCTTCCAATATAGCTATATCGTCGGCGAATCTCAACATATATATTTTCTCTCCCTGTACATTCACACCTACACTATACACTTCTTTTACTTTGTTTATTGCATCTTCTATATATAGATTAAATAATAACGGTGAAAGTGTACATCCCTGCCGAACTCCCTTCCCTATTTTTACTACCTCTTCTTCCCCCTCAATTCCAACTAAGGCAGTTTGGTGTTTATATAAATTAAAAATTATTCTCCTATCCTTATAATCTATACCCGTTTCTTTTAAAATTCTAAACATTATGTCCCAATCTACATTATCAAATGCCTTTTCTAAATCTACAAAAGCTATGCAAGTTACCTTTCCTACCCTCATTCTTTTTCTACTACCGTTCTTAGTGCTAGAATCGCCTCCCTCGTCCCTCTGTTTTTCCTAAAACCAAACTGATCTTCTCCTAGCCTTTCCTCTACTTTATTTTCTAATCTCCTATAAATAATCTTTAACAATATCTTCGATGCATATGATAGTAGGCTAATGGTCCTATAGTTCTCACACAAATTAGCTCCTATTTTCTTCGGCATTGTTACTATTCTACTACGCTGAAAATCCTGTGGTACTTCTCCCTTCTCATATATTTTACAAACTAACCTGTATAATCGCTCCTGCATTTTTTCCCCTGCGTGTTTTATTAATTCGGCTGGTATCATATCAATCCCCGCTGCTTTGTTATTCCGTAAATCATTTAATGCTCTATGAAACTCTGACCTAAGTATGCTAGGACCTAAGTCATCCTCATCTATCTGTTCCACACTTTCTAGCTCCTCCATGTCCTGCCTACCTTTATATAAATCTTCAAGATACTCCTTCCATCTTCCAGCTTTTTCCTTATTTTCTGTGAGTTCCTTACCCTGCTTATCACATATAATGTTACCCTTTGGTTTTACTTTAGAAAAATGTGACTTAATTTTCCTGTAGCCCAAATCTACTTTACCTCTTCTCATATCCTCCTCAATATCCTCACAGTTTCCTTTTATCCACTCTTCTTTCGCTAGCTTGCATTTCCTATTAATTAAGTTCCTTAGTTCCTTATATTTTTTCTGTCCTGCTTCTGTGTTTCCAATTTTAATTTTCCTTCTTGCTTCTATCATTTCAACTATTTCTTCCGTGATCCATTCCCTCCTACCTGCCCTTTTCTTTGTGCCTAATACTTCATTTGCTGCTGTAGTTAACCCATTTCTGATTTCCCTCCATTCGCAATCTATGTCGCTCCTAGATGTTCCATTAGCCATGATTTCTACTTTCTGCTTGTACTTTTCACATACATTTCACATTTTTTTATTAAAGAAATTATTTTTTTTCGATTATTTCTTACTTGATAAGGGACATACGAATTCGAGGCTAAAACGCATTGCGCAACTTAAATAGAATTGTGTGAACAGTTATAATTTTTCTATTGGTATGATTAGATATCAAATTTGTTTTTGAGTACTCGACTACTTTCGAGCCGTATAAGTTCGTATCTATATTATCTATTTTTATAGATTTGTAATGGGGAATCAGTTTGTTCTGCGATGTTAATGTATTATATAGGAAATGAAGGGCACGCTTTTTATTTACACCCGGCAAAAGATAAATAATGTAAGGGTAGGAATGAGAAATATTTTTACAAGGGATACGTACAATCTAGACATAGCCAAATTGTTGCACTTTCGAACGATCTTTTGATAATAAATCTAAAATTTTATCTTAATTGGGAATGTTAAGTAAAATCAAATGCGCATTGTTCAATGCGTAGAAAGTATATTTGACGCCGCAGGTAAAAACGTTCGTTTAATTAATTTTTTTGAAAACAAAGCATTGGTGACAGAGGTATTTTATTTAATTTTTATCTTGTGCTACTGAAGATGGGGGCATAGCCTTCGAAATGCGCATCTAGCTACTTAATGCCTTAAGTAACGGTATTTGGGTGATATTCTATATATTATAATTTAACACCGTAGTGATAATTTTTAAAATATTTATATGCTTCAAATTTTTTGATTAAATGTTAACATAAAGATTTCTCGGAAGGTCCTGCATTATTAATATATTTCTTTATTAAATTTCGCGTTGGCCTAGATTTATCACCAAGGATTGTTCCACTAATTAGTGTAAATACAATTAATAAATTTAATTAACAAATTTAATAAAAGTAACCTTTTTATTAAACCTTAAATTTTATTAAATTATACCTTCGAAAGAAGGTATAATTCGACCTTCTTTCGAAATAAAAAAAAAATTTCGACAGGTATACCTTCTTTCGAAAAAAGAAAAAAATTCAAAGAAAGAGAAATTTTTCGACAGGTTTACAAATTTTTATTTTTTTTCGAAAGAAGGTATTATACTTGTTGAAATTTTTTTTTTTAATTCGAAAGAAGTTATATACATATATACCTGTCAAATTTTTTTATTTATTTCGAAAGATGGCTCGAAATAGCGCTCGACAGACTTCCGAGCGCTATTAATTTTCGAAATGATAAATGTTGATTCTTCCGACTTATTTTGGTTTCTACTAAGGATTTTAAGATCTGAATAAATAAATAAATAAATAAATTGTTTTATTTGTTTATTTAAGATAAAAGAGCAAATTTTGAAAATGTTGAAAAAAAAACTGTAAAAATGCAATGTTCGAAACTTCAGAATTTTTCCGGATTTTCATCATTTCTTTCTTTTAACGAACAAATAGACTGGTAATGAGCTATTTTGATTTTAGTCCCCTTTTCTGCTGTGACATTGTTTGTTAATCGATAAGATTATTAATATCTATAATTAACCGGAATTTTGTAATTAAAAATTTAGTACCTGCAAATAAATAACATTTTGGATACTTGTGATATCTAGAACTATATAAGCATAAAACCTAATTAAGTGGATATTATCAAATTTGCCGCCGAACTGATATATATTTTTTAAGTATATACAAAAAATACTTAAGGTTGCCCTAAAAAAAATTTCAATTGATTTCAATATTCTAGCTAAATAATTGATAAAATAATAAATTGAGTAAAATCAAAAAATATCCATATGTTGAAGTACATCTGAAACTGTGTATTAAAGACCTGACCTAAGATCCAAAGGTCAGCTTCTTGATGCATCAAAATTCTGGCAACCTTACTATCCCTCGAGTATAGGCAACTTAATAAGCGGTACTGTATCGCGGAACATGCACTACATAATTATCCCTATTCAGCTATTCTTAGCCAGAATCTTACCGGCATTATTAAAATACGTATTTTCGTGCTTTTTAGCACTTTTTTGATTTTGAATTAGAAATTAATGGCAGACTTAACATTTCCAAATCCGTTACATTTTATCAGCTGGCTATTGTGATAGATAGTTCAAATTATTGACATATACATTGTCATTAAAGCGGCACAAACATAACCTCGATCTTTTTATCGACTAAGCGGTCATTGATATTCCGTAAATTTTAAATTAATTATATTGATTAAACGCGTTGAAAGTGTAGTAGCGTAATTATGAATCGCAACTTCCGTGGCGGCGGATATAAGGACAGCGGCGGTCATCGAGGGCGCGGAAGCAAATGGGTACCGTTAACAAATAGTTCCGTTCATAACGAAACTACGAATGTGTCCGATACAGCCGCATGTACCGTTACAAGGCAAGAAGAAAACAGCGCAAATGACTACATCGATTACAGTGCTTGGGCCAAAGAAAGCGAACGCGCATTCGTAGCTCGCTGGGATCACTTTCCTCCGCTTCTCAAGAACTTCTACAACGAACTGCCCGAGGTGGCCAACCTTACGGAGGCGGAAGTTAAGCGAATACACGCCGAGAACAATGACATTCGCATATCCCGCACTGTTCTCGACGATTCAACCGACCGGCCCGACGAACGGCCCATCCCAAATCCCGTACGCACGTTCTACGAAGCGTTCCACAATTATCCGGAGATAATCGCGGAGATCGACAAAATGGGCTTCACGCGCCCATCGCCCATTCAGATGCAGTCATGGCCCGTATTATTATCTGGAAACGATATGATTGGTATCGCGCAAACCGGCACTGGTAAGACATTGGCCTTTCTTCTGCCGGCCCTCGTCCATATCGATGGCCAGACGATTCCGCGCGAAGAACGCTCGGGCCCCACTGCAATTATAATGGCACCAACGCGCGAATTGGCGTTACAAATCGAAAAGGAGGTGAATAAGTACTGTTATCGGAACATCAAGGCGGTGTGCGTGTACGGCGGCGGTTCACGACGCGAACAGATCAACAGGGTGGCGGCGGGCGTGGATATAGTGATCGCCACCCCCGGCCGCCTGAATGACCTGGTCATGGCCAAGGTGATCAACTTGGAATATATCAGCTACGTCGTTTTGGACGAGGCCGACCGCATGTTGGATATGGGCTTCGAGCCGCAGATTCGTGTCGTGATGTACGACGTGCGCCGCGATCGGCAGACGGTGATGACGAGCGCCACGTGGCCACCGGGCGTTCGCCGCTTAGCCAAGAGCTACATGAACCTGCCCGTGCAGGTGTACGTCGGTTCGCTGGACTTGGCCGCCGCCGCCACCGTCGAACAACGAATCGAAATCCTAGCGGACGACGAGAATGAGAAATACTCGCGCTTCGTAGACTACGTGACGAATATGGGCCCGGATGACAAGCTGTTGTGCTTCTGTGGCCGTAAGGCGCGCGCCGCCAACCTCAGTGCCGAGTTGGCACTGGCCGGCATCGATTGCACCAGCATCCACGGCGATATGGAACAGTACGACCGCATTCAGGCACTGGCCGATATCTGCGACGGATCCGTGCCGATCTTGATCGCCACCGATGTGGTGTCGCGCGGCATCGACATCGAGGACGTTACCGTCGTATTGAACTACGATTTCCCGCGGAATATCGAGGAGTACGTGCACCGTGTGGGACGCACGGGACGTGCGGGCAAGACTGGCCTATCCGTGAGCTTCTTCACGCGAGCGGATTGGTCACAGGCCGCCGAACTTATCCAGATATTGGAGAAGGCGGATCAGGAGGTGCCGGAGGAACTCCGTTCGATGGCGGCGAGGTTCGTCGCCCGCAAGGAGCGCGATGAAGCGGAAGGCCGTGGGCGTGGTGGACGCGGTGGCGGGAAGGGTCAGAGATACGGTGGCGGTGGCGGGGGCGGTTATAGAGCAGGGAACGGTGGCGGCGGCGGAGGAGGGTATGGTGGTGGTGGAGGAGGAGGATATGGTGGTGGTAGTCGCCGCGGCAGTGGATATGGTGGAGATGGTGGTCGCTGGTGAACGAAATAAAACTTGTTCAAATATTTCGATGGTTTTAATGAGACAATCTGCTCATTTAACTCTACCACCAGCATAAAAAAATGATAAATAGTTTTAGGGAGACGTAATATCTCCGTTCGGCGTGTATTTAGTGCCCAAATAGATTAAGAATGTGGTTTTCGTTTACTTATATGGGCAATAAATCCGTTACATATGGATTATTGTATATTATTTTTGTTACGATATAAATTGATACAAATCTCGTACGCTTTTTATACGAATAGTAAAAATCGTAAACAGATCTGATTATTTCTCGCAATGCTTATATATAATGTAAAACAAACATTGGACAAAACCGGTGAGTAAGTTAGTTAGTTAAAGAGTCCGCAATCCTAAAGATTGGTTGGAAACAGCACGCCATGCCGATCTATCCTGAGCTAATCCCTTCATCTCCCTATAGCTATTCATCTCAACGTCTTCAACTATCTGACTCACATACTCCAATCTAGGCCTACCTACCCCTCTCTTTCCCTCCACTCTACCTTCTATGATCAATTGCATAATCCCCCCATGCCTAAGAATATGCCCTACTAATCTGTCTCTCCTACGTTGTAACACTCTCCAGATATTTCTCTTCTCCCCTACTAACTCTAGTACAGCTTCATTTGTTACTTTATCTTCCCAACCAATCCTCATCATCCTCCTGTAACACCACATTTCAAGTGAGTAAGTATTGCGAGAAATTTAATTATAAATACAACTAGTACAATTTATAATAAATTATTTATATCATTTACACGCGTTCTTTTCTCGGTTGAAATCTGTATGTAAATATATTATTACTTTATTAATGTATAATAATAAATAGATACAAAAGATTATACATCATCGTATATCCGATTCATGGGTGAGAGTAAAATATAATTTATCGTTTTTATACATATAAAAATGAGATCAATCAAACACTTCCTTATGTTTGCGCTTTACTTTTTTTTTTGTCATACTATGGACTAGTTTGAGCTTATGTCATGCCCATTTTCGTGAATAGTGCTTGCTGTAAAAAATTTATGCGCAATTTAGTCTTTACAAATAGCCACGCTGTCCTTCGCCATCTAACAATTCTCGTTACCATTCAGCGATTATTCACCAATCTTGTTCCTATAATAATTCAAAACCAATTGGTCATCATTCGCACATTTACGTCACGTCTTTTCATCCGTTAACACTTCTTCCGCAATGAGTACCAGCCCGTCTTCGGGCTGCTCAACGCTACACCGCAAGGGCGCATCCTGTCTAGAATCCCGGCGTCCTTTCGCCGGTGGAAACACATAGCTGGTATTAATATCCTTGAAGTCGATGTACGCTTTGCGCACGGTCTCGCTGTCGTCCAATAACGCTACCAGTTCTTTAAAGCTGGGCCGGAGTTGCGGATCATCGGACCAGCAGCGCCGCATGATCGCGTATAGTTCGTCTGTGCAGACTTCTGGCCGCTCTAAACGATGGCCGTTCCTCAAGGCGGCGAACAGGAGATCGTCCGGAATGCGTTGATATGGAAAAGCACCTGGAATGTATATAAATGATGATAATATTTATTTGTTTTCGCAAAGAATAAATTAATTAATTTACATCATAATAAAATACATTGGGGAAAAATGGTTTTTGTAATAAATTGCTATTAAATAAACAAATAATTGAAGTTCAGCGCTTAACTTAAGATTATAATTTAATTGATAATGAAAAATATATATAGTTAGACTGCCCTTTTTAAGAAAATTAAAATTAATATAATATTGTATATTCTTTTCTGTAACGTTTTTCAAGAAACGTTTTTTTCTATGAAGAAGCCCTGCCCTATTAATACTATTTAATTCATCCCTAGTAGTAAAAATGGGAGCTGTCCGTTTCCATTTTTGATTCCCAGAAATTTTAGAAGGACTACATTGATTTAATAGTCTAATTATAATAACTACAAAAAATCGCCTGTATAATTATAATTATTAACTACAAATCTATTTTTATTAGAATTATCCTATTAAGAATAATAATAAGAGGACTAATAAAAAAATTATAGCTTATTCATCAAATCAACCACTTCAGTTGAGCATTAGCTACTTTAATATTTATAAAATCTCTATGATTAACATATTTTACAATCTATACAATTATTTCTGTAAATATAATTCTTATATTTAACAAATTCAAAAGTTTCTATATAAAACACATCTCTTTTATGAAGACCCCCGTTGTAATTTTTTTTTATAATAAATTTAATTAGCCCCATTCTAAGGAGTTTTCATTAAATGAAAAATTACTGAAATACTAATTTACAAACACACACACTCACATAGTTAGTTAAAGAGTCCGCAATCCTAAAGATTGGTTGGAAACAGCACGCCATGCCGATCTATCCTGAGCTAATCCCTTCATCTCCCTATAGCTATTCATCTCAACGTCTTCAACTATCTGACTCACATACTCCAATCTAGGCCTACCTACCCCTCTCTTTCCCTCCACTCTACCTTCTATGATCAATTGCATAATCCCCCCATGCCTAAGAATATGCCCTACTAATCTGTCTCTCCTACGCTGTAACACTCTCCAGATACTTCTCTTCTCCCCTACTAACTCTAGTACAGCTTCATTTGTTACTTTATCTTCCCAACCAATCCTCATCATCCTCCTATAACACCACATTTCAAGTGCTTCTAATCTACGCTTCTCTTCCTTTCCTATAGTCCACGCCTCACACCCGTACAGTGCTACACTCCAAACATATACCTTCAGTAATCTTTTTCTAATACCCAAGTCAATATTTGATCTTAAAATCTGTTCTTTTTCTACGAATGCCTTCCTACCCTGTGCTATCCTACACTTTATATCTACCTTGCTTCGATTATCTTTTGTGATTCTACTGCCTAAATAACAAAAATCTGACACTTCTTCGATTCTATTATCTCCTATTGTGATCCTCATTTTTCTACTGCATTCCTTTTTGTCACACCTCATCACTTTAGTTTTACCTATATTTATTTTCATGTTAAAATCCCTAGTCAATACTGCCTGCATACCATTCAATACCCTTTCTAAATTCTTTTCGCTTTCTTCCAATATAGCTATATCGTCGGCGAATCTCAGCATATATATTTTCTCTCCCTGTACATTCACACCTACACTATACTCTTCTTTTACTTTGTTTATTGCATCTTCTATATATAGATTAAATAATAACGGTGAGAGTGTACATCCCTGCCGAACTCCCTTCCCTATTTTTGCTACCTCTTCTTCCCCCTCAATTCTAACTCACATAATGGAGATATTTAATAGTTTAGATTACACATGTATAAAAGTACCAAAAAAGTGGGCTTCACCACAATTGTATTTGTAATCCACTTAGTTTTTGTTCATTTTACATCACAAAACTATAACATGTATGTATAATAGTATTATTATATCACATTACTAATAAGTATTCTTCAACCAGACTTGGAAATTGTTTGAGGTTTTTATTTTATAGTACGGTACTGTGGTTATTTCCGGTGGATTCTTCCTTGATGGTACTAACTCTCCCATGATTGTCCACGATGATACTAACTAAATCTATCGCCTAACAATTTCCTACCTAACGTTCCAATTTCCCACAGCACAACAGCGAAACTCCACACGTCGCTTTTACTATCGTAGAATTGTCTATCGATCGCTTCGATGGCGCTCCACCTTAGAGGAATTTTCTTCAGATACCTGTTCACATAGGGACCAGACCGCGACATCCCGAAATCGGATATCTTTAACATTTTGTACTGGTTGATTAAAATGTTCCTGGCGGCCAAATCCCTACAGAAAAATCACCAACAACTTTGTCATACAATACTTGTGGCATAAATTAACTTGTTAATAATATAAAATATCAATCCAAATACCGTAACTTAAAAAAAAGGTATTAAATAGCTGGATGCGCATTTCGAAGGCTATGCCCCCCATCTTCAATAGCACAAAATTTAAATTAAATTAAATTAAATACCTCCGTCACTAAAATCGTGTTTGCCACGTAATCTTGTGCTTGTGAAGATGGGGGCATAGCCATCGAAATGCGCATTTGGTGCTTTGAGTTACGCGGTGTTATTTGATTCAATAATAGTACTTTGTTATTAATTTGTTGCACCTGTGTGTTATTGGAATGTTTTCTAAATGTTCCATTCCGCGGGCGATTTGTAGGGAGAAGTTTTGTAATTCCGCACCATCTAAAACGAGATGAAGTGGCACGGGAACGTAGGTGGAGGTGTTCATGCTCATCGCAGCACTGACTGTTGTATATCCAGCTAAGAAGACAAAAAATCACCCGTTTGTGTAACAAATCCGATTGTCTCAATTTGATTTGTTAGCAGCGCGTTTTAACACTTACTAGCAACTGATGGGACATCACTATCAGCCATTGATATTGTAGTTGATACGCTATTATTTAAAAGTTGCCAATTTTCAGGAATTGAAGGCTGCATTATATACGTGCAATCACCATCGGAACTGAAAAGAATCCGAAAAGAATTTTATTTTATTAACACCGAATTTTACTAGAAATAAAAACGCCATAAGACCTAACATTGTATCGATTGAGCAAATCGCAAAATCGCTTATTTTACATGCCAATAATAAAACTACACATTCATCTTCGTATGATGCCACGTATAGATTTAGATACAGGTTGATTCATATTTTAAAGACGAATGCTTTCTTTGGTACGGCTGATTTTTTAAATTGTAGTGGCGTTTTAAATTTATAAAGATTTCAAATGATCTTCGTAATAACGTTTTTGTACTTGTTTAAAAATTGTGTACATTATCTGACCTCTGTAAATACTTGTATGTATAAATTGCAGTTCATAAATTATTTTATCTAAACTGCTAGGACTTGAAATTTTTTTTTACCCCGTTCTTTGGCGCTCTTTACTAGTGCCGGGAATGGTTCCGGTAAACCGGTGCACCGGTTTATTTTTTGTCCAAAACCGGCAACCAAGACAATCACGGTTCACCAATTTTCGGTGAAAACCGGTTTTTCGGTGAAGCCCTTTTTCGATTTTCATCAAAATTATCGAAAAATTATCGAAAAAGAACAGAGGTCGATTTTCATCAAAATTATCGAAAAATGATCGAAAAAGAACAGAGGTCGATTTTCATCAAAATTATAGAAAAATTATCGAAAAATTGTCGAAAAATTGTCGAAAAATTATCGAAAAATTATCAAAAAATTATCGAAAAAGAATAGAGGTCGATTTTTATCTAAATTATGGAAAAACTATCGAAAAAGAACAGAGGTCGATTTTCATCAAAATTATAGAGAAATGATCGAAAAATTGTCGAAAAATTATCGAAAAATGATCAAAAAATTATCGAAAAAGAACAGAGGTCGATTTTCATCAAAATTATCGAAAAATTATCGAAAAATTGTCGAAAAATTATCGAAAAATTATCGAAAAATGATCAAAAAATTATCGAAAAAGAATAGAGGTCGATTTTTATCAAAATTATGGAAAAATTATCGAGAAAGAACAAAGGTCGATTTTCAACCTTTTCCGTTTGAACCGGAAATCAGTAAAATAGAGTTTATAGCGATTATGTCTATATTTGCCCATTTTGTTCAAAATTTAAGTATATTTGCTAAATTGGTCGGAAATTGAAAATTAAGAATTACTATTTTCGTCTACATTCATATAGACTTGTATATCTTAGTCAAAGGCTAGCGGCCATGTACAATCGAGTCAAAGAAATAGTCAATAATTGTGGCTTAAAGTGTCTGACTTAAAATTATTCTAGGCGAGACCTGGCGATCCTATATGTATCTATATAATTTATTTTTACATATATTTCTTATATTTTAATTTTCTTAAATATTTTATATTGATTTTTGTCAAATATTTTATAGCAAATTATGTTGGATTTATGAATTACAAAATAAATACGCAATAGCGTCATCAAACAATCGGTCAATAATTGTATTTTCTTTTTTTAGTTTTTAAACTATGCATTTATGTCTGATTTGCCATATTCTTGG
This sequence comes from Leptodirus hochenwartii, assembly GCA_947310635.1. Classification (NCBI taxonomy): domain Eukaryota; kingdom Metazoa; phylum Arthropoda; class Insecta; order Coleoptera; family Leiodidae; genus Leptodirus; species Leptodirus hochenwartii. The sequence goes on from OX371176.1 coordinate 49,483,774, forward strand.
CAGTAGGTGTACTAGTGTATAGATAAAATTCGGATAATAAAAACGCGTTTCTTGATAACGAATACTCGACTAGAGCGAGAACTTTCTCAGAAAACGGCCAAAGTCTCGCTTCAACCAACGCAATCAACTTTTTCGAGTTTATATTCTTCACTTCAACTTATCGTTCAGGGTGCCATTGAAACTGCCCATATAAAATAGCATGTGCAAAGATGGGATCGCATTCACGTAACCATGTAGTTAGACTTGAATTTCTCGCCGCGTTTGTCGAGAATAAATAGTGTGTAATCTGTGTGTGTGTTTATCGTCGTTGTCGCACACACATCTAATATTAAAATATGTAGATGGCGATACCAACACGATTAGCAACTGTAAATTAATACGCGATGTTAATTGCGTGTTCAATTTCAAAGTCAGCATTTAGAAACATTTTTATATGGACTGTTCATGCTAAGATTATAAATTTTTATTAAACGTGAAAAAATGTTTGAATGGGACATTTTCTAATGGGAAATGATAATTTTGATGAAAATCGACAGGTATATACCTGTCTTCTTTTTCGATAATTTTGATAAAAATCGACAGGAATATACCTTTGTACTTTTTCGATAATTTTGATAAAAATCGACAGGTATATATACCTTCTTTGTAAATAATTAAAAAATTTCGACAGGTATATAGAAGATGGGCGCGTAGCGCTTGAAATGTACATCTGGCTACTTAATGCTTGTTACGGTATTTGGGTGATATTCTATATTATAATTTAATACCGTAGTGATAATTTTTAAAATACAAAAGCTTAAAATAATTTTATATTTCAGTAAAATATAGATTTATTTTCTAATTGTATTGAAACAAAATAGAAGCCACTTCATTCGAGAGTATAAGTTCAAGTCGAAGTACGATCCATATTCAGTTTGTAGAAACTACAAAATATTTTCTTCGCCTTCAGCGAAAGCAGCTCAAACGATGTTAAACCATGGACCACGTACATTTGTGCATTTTTAATGTCGTGTCGTGCCGCGAGATAATCAAAGGGTCGGCGTCGGCGTCGACTTTGTTACTGGTATGACGATGACGTCGTTTCATATACATATACACAGCACCATCCCCGGAAATGATGGACGGCTCTTTTGTCACCGCGAGAGTGTTCATTTTCCGGTTAAATTCCGCCATCTACCCCCCACCATATATAAATAGTATACGCGTTCTCGATGCTAGTCTTCAGATGCTATGAGTTCATAGTCCGAGAGTGGTAAAAATAAAATCCAGAACACATCCAGACTTTTTTTTGCGTTTAAATTGATTATGATTAAAAGTAAAACATACACCCGCAATATAAATAAAATTTTACGAAAAAGCGTTCATAGAATTTAACACGGTCTTTGTTCGAAATTGCAACAAAATCATTGAACTTAAATCTACAATTGTGTTCTTTTCAATGTACAATTGTGTTCTTTTCAAAGATACAAATGTTACATTCGATTTAAAGCCTGTCTACAAATCTGAACATACCTCATAGCTGATGGACTGTCCATGCTATTCATTCCATTCTTTCCATTATGCCATTCTTTTCTCAAATTCAGCAGATACTTCCTAAGATCACCACACGGCACAAATTCCATAATCATCATATACGGCTCTTTCAATGTACAGCAACCCAATAACGCTACAATATGTTGATGTTTAGGGATGCGTTTCAAGATATTAATTTCCGTACGGAAGTCCTCCAACTCTTCGGGTGGTGCTCCACCTGCGAAATATTGATCATAATCCGAAATTGCTACTTCTGCGCGAGCATTTTGTTCGCTGGTCGTTTATGATTTCACAGTTACTTTACCTCTAAGTCGTTTCACAGCCACACTCGCGTATCCTTTAGTGCCAGCGATGGCGAAACCTTGCCCCAAAAAAACCTCACCGAAGGCGCCACCGCCGATATTATTAAAGAGCCTCAAACCGGATGTCGGGAATTCAAATTCGTCCGTACATTTTTCGATTATTTCTTTGTCCACGTAGAAGGGATTTGATTCTTGCTTTCTGGGTGCGCTAGATTTATTGTAACCATTAGAAGATATCTGTATGGAAGAAACATTTATCGATAGTACCTCTCTATTGGTGTATATATGCTTCGGAAGGACTCTTGTGGGCTATTGTTTATAAACTTTCGTATGCCGAACTTTTTATACCTCCAAAAACAAATTGTAATTAGAACAAGGACCGCTACCATCATGAATAGAAATAGTAACATGTACGATATTCTTCCATCTTTTGTGTCGAATAATTTTGTTGCTGAAATCATATAAAAAAATGTTCGTATTATAATTTAATTTTAATATTTAAAGCACCAACTTTCATATTGATTTGTTAGAAAAAACTATTTGTACGAACAAAATGCTTTTAGTTGAAAACAAATTACGAACTTAAACATGTTTATTCGCAGAATGAAGATTTTTAAATATCTTAAGAAAATAGGAGCTAATTTGTGTGAGAACTATAGGACCATTAGCCTACTATCACATGCATCGAAGATATTGTTAAAGATTATTTATAGGAGATTAGAAAATAAAGTAGAGGAAAGGCTAGGAGAAGATCAGTTTGGTTTTAGGAAAAACAGAGGGACGAGGGAGGCGATTCTAGCACTAAGAACGGTAGTAGAAAAAAGAAAGAGGGTAGGAAAGGTAACTTGCATAGCTTTTGTAGATTTAGAAAAGGCATTTGATAATGTAGATTGGGACATAATGTTTAGAATTTTAAAAGAAACGGGTATAGATTATAAGGATAGGAGAATAATTTTTAATTTATATAAACACCAAACTGCCTTAGTTAGAATTGAGGGGGAAGAAGAGGTAGCAAAAATAGGGAAGGGAGTTCGGCAGGGATGTACACTCTCACCGTTATTATTTAATCTATATATAGAAGATGCAATAAACAAAGTAAAAGAAGAGTATAGTGTAGGTGTGAATGTACAGGGAGAGAAAATATATATGCTGAGATTCGCCGACGATATAGCTATATTGGAAGAAAGCGAAAAGAATTTAGAAAGGGTATTGAATGGTATGCAGGCAGTATTGACTAGGGATTTTAACATGAAAATAAATATAGGTAAAACTAAAGTGATGAGGTGTGACAAAAAGGAATGCAGTAGAAAAATGAGGATCTCAATAGGAGATAATAGAATCGAAGAAGTGTCAGATTTTTGTTATTTTGGCAGTAGAATCACAAAAGATAATCGAAGCAAGGTAGATATAAAGTGTAGGATAGCACAGGGTAGGAAGGCATTCGTAGAAAAAGAACAGATTTTAAGATCAAATATTGACTTGGGTATTAGAAAAAGATTACTGAGGGTATATGTTTGGAGTGTAGCACTGTACGGGTGTGAGGCGTGGACTATAGGAAAGGAAGAGAAGCGTAGATTAGAAGCACTTGAAATGTGGTGTTATAGGAGGATGATGAGGATTGGTTGGGAAGATAAAGTAACAAATGAAGCTGTACTAGAGTTAGTAGGGGAGAAGAGAAGTATCTGGAGAGTGTTACAGCGTAGGAGAGACAGATTAGTAGGGCATATTCTTAGGCATGGGGGGATTATGCAATTGATCATAGAAGGTAGAGTGGAGGGAAAGAGAGGGGTAGGTAGGCCTAGATTGGAGTATGTGAGTCAGATAGTTGAAGACGTTGAGATGAATAGCTATAGGGAGATGAAGGGATTAGCTCAGGATAGATCGGCATGGCGTGCTGTTTCCAACCAATCTTTAGGATTGCGGACTCTTTAACTAAGAATTTAAAAAAAAAAAACAGGAAATGCATAATATTGTCTATTAAATATTGGCACTTTTACGTATGTATGGAGCAATAGCAAATATTTAGCAAAATAATCTTTTATTAGTATTTATAAAAAAATAAAAACTAGATTTTATTTAATTTGATCATATATTGAATTAAAAGTAATAGCTCAAAAAAGGCTCCTGGCGAAAAAACAAAAAGTAAAGTCCTTACGTTACATTTTTAACATCTCCTTTTTAGTTCGATTATATTTACAAATTTTTATCGGGGATTATAAACCTGTATATAACTATCTATTTACCATTTGCCTTATAATTATTTTACTATCGCAATTCCTTATCAAAATAATTAAAAAAATTTTTTTTCTAGAAATGAACTTTAATATCTCAAATCACAATCGCATCGGGTGTTCATGACACAATATTTTCACATAAACTGAGACGACAAAATGTATCTTCTATTTGTATATTTCGATAAAAAATCATTTCTGAAGAAGGATTTCGCTTATTATAACACTCAGCGTTTCGCCGCAATTTTCATAATTGTCTTATAATTTTTTTTTTTTAAATACTATTGTGTACCGTTAAAAATGACATCGTATCGAAATTCGCAATCGGTTAAGTTCGTCGTGAATGACGCCATTAATTCGTTCCTTCCTTCAGAGAATACGTCTTTGTCGATGTTGAGGGTGACATTGCCGGCCCAGAAATCGTAATCGGTCGAATCGATAGATTTTAGATAAATGTAATCGGTGGGGACATGATGGGTCCCATTAGCTAAACTATAAATAATCCATATTAATATCGCTTATCGTATTTTTTTCATATTTTTAGATATTCTACATTTTTTTTTAGATATTAAAAATGAAATTACTGCCGAATTTTTAGAGCAACCTAAAAAATGCAATAAACGATTTTTTTTTGCAATTTTATTAAGAGAATTAAGAATTGGAATAATCGATATATATGTTTTTTTTAAGAGTGATGATTAATTTTTAATTTTCGCATATTTTGAATACTACACAGATACTATATATGTAAATTGAATTATTGTAAATTATGGTTTATTGTATTTTTTTCGAATTTTTAGAAAGTATAATTTTTTTTTTTTGTTATTTAAAAATTAAATTACCGCCGAATTTTTGGAGGTACTTAAAAAATGAAATGAACGAATTTTTGTAATTTCATTAAGAGAATTAAGAATTGAAATTATAGATATATTTATTTTTTCTAGAATTTAAATTTAGAATTTTAGAATTTATACATTTTTTTTTAGATATAAAAAAAAGAAATTACTGCCGAATTTTTAGAGCTACTTAAAAAATGCAATAAAAGAATTTTTGTAATTTGATTAAGAGAATTAAGAATTGAAATTATACATATATTTATTTTTTTAATAGTGACTGATCTATTTTTAGATATAAAAAAAATAAATTACTGCAGAATTTTTAGAGCTACTTAAAAATGCAATAAAAGAATTTTTGTAATTTCAAGAAGAGAATTAAGAATTGAAATTATAATATATTTATTTTTTTAATAGTGACTGATCTATTTTTAGATATAAAAAAAATAAATTACTGCAGAATTTTTAGAGCTACTTAAAAATGCAATAAAATAATTTTTGTAATTTGAATACGAGAATTAAGAATTGAAATTAACGATATATTTATTTTTTCAATAGAATCATTTTTTATTTTTGCATATTTTGAATACTACACAGATATATGTAAATTGAATTATTATAAATTATGGTTTATCGTATTTTTTTCTTATTTTTAGAACGTATACATTTTTTGATATAAAAAAATGAAATTACTGACGAATTTTTAGAGCTACTTAAAAATGCAATAAAAGAATTTTTGTACTTCGATTAAGAGAATTAAGAATTTAAATTATATATATATTTATTTTTTTAATAGTGACTGATCTTTTTTATTAGATTTTTTAGATATTAAAAAAGAAATGACTGCCGAATTTTTAGAGGGATTTTTAAAAAATGCAATAAACGAATTTTTGTAATTTGATTAAGAGAATTAACAATTGAAATTATAGATATATATATTTTTTTAATAGTGAGTGATGATTTTTTATTTTTTTTTCCATATTTTTAACACTACACATATACTATATGTAAATTGAATTCATTTAAATTTTTAATTATTTTTTTAAGATATTAAAAAATGAAATTTCTGCCGAATTTTTAAAGCTACTTAAAAAATACAATAAAACCATTTTTGTACTTTGGTTAAGAAAATTTTGAATTGAAATTAACGATATATATATTTTTTTAATACATTAATTTTTGCATATTTTCAATATTACACATATACTATATATAAATTGAATTCATTTAAATTCTAAATTATGGTTAATTTTATTTTATTTCGCAATTTATTTAATCACGTTAATTGTATACAAGAAACAACGGCAAATTATAAATATTTAAAGAATGCAACATCCCAAATATTTGCAGATGAATGTATTAATTATTTACAAAATTAAGCCATCCAGAAGTCAATAAATAAATTTCTATAAAAACTCATTTTATGGATTTTCAAACAAATATTTCATAGAAATACCAACAATTAACTGCATTTTTAAAAATTTGCAATGTGTATTATAAAAATTTAAATTATTTAATATTGCTTTTCTCTTGGTTTTAAGCAGACTTTATTTTAGATTTTATTGAGTAATTAAGTTGGTGAGATAATTTAAAATTATTCCAAGGATATTTCCCCCAAATATTTATATTTTTATTCCGGCAGATTTACATAAAATGAATATATTACTCAAAAATATATAGCTCCTACTTTTTACTAAAAATAGTTTTTAAACGAGGCATTTCCAATTAGTACGTTGCTGGACACCCTGTATATATATATGGGCCAATTAATAAATATTAAATATATTTCAACCAACAGCAAGATGTTTTTCCCCATTCATCCCGAAATCTTCGTTAGATCTTGAAGAATTTTCGACTGCAATATTAGAAATAAGAAATTATGCAAACTTACTCGAAGCTTAGATTATACAAGCTAATGTTCTTCATTGGTAACAATTGCCATTCAACTTGAAAACTATTTTCGGCCATTTGCTCAACCCTGAAGGTGTTATTTATTGGATGAAACTTGGAACAATTACATAATCCATCCACGCAATCTAATAAATGAACAAATCTTTATAATATTGCGACATTATCGAATTTTATACGCGATTTTTGTTCAAACGTACTTTTGATTTCGTAATATTTTTAGCAAATTGCGTACCTGGAACGGTAAAATTGAATTCGTCGTGATAGAAATTAGGAACGTTATCAAATCTTGCCCGAATTGTGATGGTATAACCACAGCTGGGTTTTATTTCGAAGATTTCGTCCGCCCCGGGAATTATCACGTATTTCCTGGACGCCCCTTTCTGAAGAAAATATTGTTGAGATTATTCGAACGGGCGCAGAATTATCAATTCAAATTGCACACTTAAAAGACAGCGATAACTTTGTGTTCATTTACCGTTTTAATAGTTTTAGTATAAATATCTTTATTCCTCTTGCACAGGATATCCCTTATGTGAAATTCGATACTTTCTGAACCTGCAAAAAAAAAAAATTGATAAACAAAAGCCGACTTAAAAATGTTGTTAAAATAAATTGCATGGAAGTATATTACCAGGCATTTGAACATCTGTCCAGGATATATTAAAATTTATTACATTTTCAGTTTCCGAAACCAAAGGCTTCACCGCAAAGTACATCCTTGAATATTCACTTTGAACTGTTGAACGAAAAAACATCAAAATATTATTGAAGAATACTCGAATATTTACGACTCGTTCAGACGATAAAATTATAAAATCCCTCACCGCGATCTGACTGAGATTCGTCAAGACTTTGCTCTGTCGTTTGTATGTTAAAATTGCGCACATTGATGACTTCAACCTGTGCAAAAAATATTTTTCTTGTTTTATCGTAAAAAATATAATAAATAATAATGAACATGTACTTGGGTTACCGAAAAGTGAAGCATTACATACAGGCGTATTGTGGTATTATTTATAGAAGACGGGGCAAAGGGAAAGATACATCCGAATTAAAGTGCATGAGCTATATATAAGAAGAATGGCTGAAAGAACAACGCGCTTATATTGTAAAATTATATTTTTATCATTTTATTCAAACGTACAGCTCATTTTTTTTTAATTGGCGGAGAATTTTGGTAGTCGTCTGCGCATAGGGTTATATAGTATCAGTGGTGCCAGACAACCAAAAATACTCTAGATCTAAGAATTTCAATTTGCACTATTTTATAGCTATCGTACGTATTAATTATGACATAAATATGATACTCTATAATAAGTATTTATCAACATTTCTTATATTCTAGTATAACTTTTGTATTAATTTCAAAGAATTCATTCTAATTGCATAAAATGGTTGTTATAACTGTGCGTGGTGATTTGTCAACATTGCATTTCTTAGGACGCACACCTTCTGCACTAGACACACCTACTTATTCTTTGGAGATGGCAGAAACGTAGCGTGTTTTGGTAGAATTATATTTATTGAAATAAAAGTAATATTTTTGTGCAAAATCGAAATAATATTCTATGCCCAGCTCAAAGTCTATAATATATCTCATAATATACAAAATTAAAATATTTGTGTATATAGTTTTAATTTTACTGTTTCTTTTTTTTTTTCAATTGATTGTATTTTGTAATAAATTATTTTTTTATATCTCTGATCTCTAGTTAATATTAATCCGTTTAAAACATAATTACCGAATATTGAGCAATATATTCAATAAGTGGGAAATAAATATATAAAATGTCAGCTGACGGCTAAAATATGCACTCATTGGTCGGTGCAAGGCAAGGAGAAACCAGCACTGTACCCTTCTCCAGATTACAGTATGAAAATAGATGTCGATAGGTTAAAATTAGCTGATGTATGTGAAAAGTACAAGCAGAAAGTAGAAATCATGGCTAATGGAACATCTAGGAACGACATAGATTGCGAATGGAGGGAAATCAGAAATGGGTTAACTACAGCAGCAAATGAAGTATTAGGCACAAAGAAAAGGGCAGGTAGGAGGGAATGGATCACGGAAGAAATAGTTAAAATGATAGAAGCAAGAAGGAAAATTAAAATTGGAAACACAGAAGCAGGACAGAAAAAATATAAGGAACTAAGGAACTTAATTAATAGGAAATGCAAGCTAGCGAAAGAAGAGTGGATAAAAGGAAATTGTGAGGATATTGAGGAGGATATGAGAAGAGGTAAAGTAGATTTGGGCTACAGGAAAATTAAGTCACATTTTTCTAAAGTAAAACCAAAGGGTAACATTATATGTGATAAGCAGGGTAAGGAACTCACAGAAAATAAGGAAAAAGCTAGAAGATGGAAGGAGTATCTTGAAGATTTATATAAAGGTAGGCAGGACATGGAGGAGCTAGAAAATGTGGAACAGATAGATGAGGATGACTTAGGTCCTAGCATACTTAGGTCAGAGTTTCATAGAGCATTAAATGATTTACGGAATAACAAAGCAGCGGGGATTGATATGATACCAGCCGAATTAATAAAACACGCAGGGGAAAAAATGCAGGAGCGATTATACAGGTTAGTTTGTAAAATATATGAGAAGGGAGAAGTACCACAGGATTTTCAGCGTAGTAGAATAGTAACAATGCCGAAGAAAATAGGAGCTAATTTGTGTGAGAACTATAGGACCATTAGCCTACTATCACATGCATCGAAGATATTGTTAAAGATTATTTATAGGAGATTAGAAAATAAAGTAGAGGAAAGGCTAGGAGAAGATCAGTTTGGTTTTAGGAAAAACAGAGGGACGAGGGAGGCGATTCTAGCACTAAGAACGGTAGTAGAAAAAGAATGAGGGTAGGAAAGGTAACTTGCATAGCTTTTGTAGATTTAGAAAAGGCATTTGATAATGTAGATTGGGACATAATGTTTAGAATTTTAAAAGAAACGGGTATAGATTATAAGGATAGGAGAATAATTTTTAATTTATATAAACACCAAACTGCCTTAGTTGGAATTGAGGGGGAAGAAGAGGTAGTAAAAATAGGGAAGGGAGTTCGGCAGGGATGTACACTTTCACCGTTATTATTTAATCTATATATAGAAGATGCAATAAACAAAGTAAAAGAAGAGTATAGTGTAGGTGTGAATGTACAGGGAGAGAAAATATATATGCTGAGATTCGCCGACGATATAGCTATATTGGAAGAAAGCGAAAAGAAATTAGAAAGGGTATTGAATGGTATGCAGGCAGTATTGACTAGGGATTTTAACATGAAAATAAATATAGGTAAAACTAAAGTGATGAGGTGTGACAAAAAGGAATGCAGTAGAAAAATGAGGATCACAATAGGAGATAATAGAATCGAAGAAGTGTCAGATTTTTGTTATTTAGGCAGTAGAATCACAAAAGATAATCGAAGCAAGGTAGATATAAAGTGTAGGATAGCACAGGGTAGGAAGGCATTCGTAGAAAAAGAACAGATTTTAAGATCAAATATTGACTTGGGTATTAGAAAAAGATTACTGAAGGTATATGTTTGGAGTGTAGCACTGTACGGGTGTGAGGCGTGGACTATAGGAAAGGAAGAGAAGCGTAGATTAGAAGCACTTGAAATGTGGTGTTATAGGAGGATGATGAGGATTGGTTGGGAAGATAAAGTAACAAATGAAGCTGTACTAGAGTTAGTAGGGGAGAAGAGAAGTATTTGGAGAGTGTTACAGCGTAGGAGAGACAGATTAGTAGGGCATATTCTTAGGCATGGGGGGATTATGCAATTGATCATAGAAGGTAGAGTGGAGGGAAAGAGAGGGGTAGGTAGGCCTAGATTGGAGTATGTGAGTCAGATAGTTGAAGACGTTGAGATGAATAGCTATAGGGAGATGAAGGGATTAGCTCAGGATAGATCGGCATGGCGTGCTGTTTCCAACCAATCTTTAGGATTGCGGACTCTTTAACTGACGTTTAAGTGATTTTATTTCGAATTTATTTTCAAATTTTATTAAGTGATAAATTCGACTTCATATAATTTTTATATAATATTAGTGATACTTTTCATGAATTTGCAAAAAAAATGTACTGCACTGGAATATTCAATGTGCTACACGACTAATACCATACTATTTCGAATAGCACTGCTCTGTACTGTATTGGTCAAGCCATTATGCCGTTTTTGATTTATGATGCGTATACTTCTGTCATTCTCCGCCAATTAAAAAAAAAAACGAGTTGTAGATATCTATAATTATTTTATTTAAGTGAATACGCTCTTAAAATTATAATTGACTATATCAATAATCAATTTATTATTTAAACATTTAATTTTGCGAAAATGAAATAAACCGTGCGATTAAATAAAAATTTACATAAGTCCTTTGAAAATAAATATAAGTGCGCTAAGCTGGATAAAAAATATGTTATTGTGATTTTAATAAACTTTTAAAATTTCAATTAAAAAAAAACCGTTGAAAATTTCAAGACGAAGATAAAACTTAAATTTTATTTATGGCTTTTTAGACTTAATTTCTCAGAAAATTATATTGATTTTGATATATATTTCTATATTTAGAATAAAAACTATATTTTGATATATAAAAAAACTTGATATATTTCGACGCAAGGAAGTTTACAGAGAATCAAAAACACAATATTTTTTTTAGGTATCGACAGATTTCGAAAAAACTTCTTCCTTTTTTTTTTTTTTCTAATTTGCCAAACGCTAACACACCATGGGAAAAATTCGTCGAATGCTTAATATTTGGAACATAAATTTTTCATTATATTTATATCAAATAATTTCTTGGCTCGTAAATTGAAAAATAAATTCCAGTTGGAATTTTAATGGAAGATAAATATATAAACATTTTATCAATAAATATTACCAACAGCCCCCTTTAAGCTTTTTTTGTGGTTAATAAATACAGACCAATAAATTCGTCCTTATAAACAATATCTCCAGAAATAAATAAATAAAAAGCTCGATAATATCTATAAATGTGATAAATTTTTAATATAAATATCTGCCCGATATAGAAGCATCATTTCAGTAATGTGAATTTTCACATTCGAAAAAAAAAACTGTAGATGCGCGTAAATATTTACATTCGCTTAGATATTAAATGTGTGTGTATATAATTAATATTGCGCAAGCAATTATTATGGATAATAATTTATGACAGCCAATTTAAACATTTCTTACACGATGGGCAAATATTCTGGTCAAATATTTATCTGTCTGCAAATAAATAATTATGCCAAGTATGATCGTTTAATAAAAATGTATTTAACAAGTTTTTATTATACTCGTACTGAGTCTATTATCGATAATTAAAAAGAGAATGTACTGACAAATTAGCATTGCGTTTATTTAAAGAGAATTCGATTTAGGAATTAAATCTAAAGTTAAATTACTTTTATTTAAATAGAATTCGATTGCCAAATTACTTCCGTCAACAGATGGCACTAGTAGTGCTTCCCGACCATAGTTCATCTGGTCGATTGTACTTGTTTTGTATAACGTGTGTACCATTGTTGCCAATCTCACCAAATATATAATTCTCTATATTTCTGTAAAACGTTTCGATTCGAGAGTCGGGGAAATTATTATATAAGTAGCTCCATAGTTTTATATATTCCCTCCATAAATATTTAACACTCTTCTGTTTATATATATTCTGTTCGTTATTTATGTAAATTTTTCCAATATGTTAGTAAACTCATGTGCTTTGCATAATAAACATTCCATCGTGGTACAGAATGCCCCGAGACATAATAGTTATATTCAAATTCAACGGTATTTTGGGTACATTTTATGCTAATGTGCTTGTTCATCCACTTGAGAAATTTCGATGAAAAACAAAATATTTACGACGACATGTTTACTCCAGGAATCTGGAAAACATTGTTTTCGAGTGGAAGTATGACTACACAATGCCATAAATAAGTTCCGACATTTTAAGGCCAGCGTTTTCTTATACGAAAAGCAGGGCTTCGGCAGTGTATTGCACATTTCCGCAATTTTGATTATTTTTGTAGAATATTTTTAGAGAATATTCCTAAAGGATGGGGCTTTTGCACGGTGTATTTCTAATATTTTTTAATTTGCAAAGACATGTCGAAAAAAATTATCAAAAAAAGACGAGTTTGCAAACGTTGATTCGTCGAGGAAGCTAGTGAAAAAAATAGATAATAGTTTGATCGTTCCATAGCTAAACATCTTGCCTACAATCAGCAAAAAATTGCGTAATTTAATTTGCTTTCGTTTAATAGTTGAGCTAACGTTAGTAAACCCTTGCGATCCTATTCAACATAAAAACATGATATTATTTTATTTGGGCCACTTTTTGTATAGCATAGTGTAAGGAATTCATAATAGATGGTGCTGGTTCACTAATACATTCTTTATGAAATATATCTACGTGTCCATATGGACCTTATATAATATGTTAGCAATGGCAGTATAGTTTGCACAAAGTGTGATAAATTTATATAAATTTTAACTAATAAATAGTGCATTTCTGTATGATTATAAATAAAAAGTCAATTAAAAAATAAAAATGTAAATTGTGAATAGAGCAGCAGTAATAAAAAGTGAATAAATGTAACAGAACATTTATTAAAAGTTTATTTTGTTTTACAGTGTGCGTTGCTATTACAACGTTGCCGCATTTCAATATACGAATAAAAACAACCTAATAATAACATCTCTTTTAATATTATGTGTTCGTTAATTCTTAAATAAGCAGAAATAGTTATCGATAAAGTGTATATGTATTCCACTTTTTTATTAATGTGTATTATAAATAACCTGGGTGTATGAATCAGTGCTGGAACGCTTATTTAACAAATAAACAAAGAGAGAATTGGCAACAATGGTACAAACACGCCATACAATCGACCAGATAAACTATGGTCATGAACCACTAGTGGCATCTGTTGGCAGAAGTTTGTCAATTTTATCGAGACGCTGATCTTAAGCTCGCGTTGCATTCACAATTTCTTAAGAACGTGACTTGACTTACTTCTTACTTTCATTTGCCAGTGTTAATAGACAAAATATAAATATAAATATTAGCATTGTTTTTTTTTGTATCCGTCTAGTTTTTTGTTTAGTTTACCGCCTTACTTTTTCCATTGTCGACTGTTATGGCAAACATTTTTTGCCATTCAATAAAGTACGTCAAACGCCGACACATTTTCGCCTTTATTTTTAGCAGCACGAATCAAGTTGAGCGTTTCATTCAATGTTTGCGGCACGAAAAGAAAAATACGGGCGAAAATTGTTTACCATACGTACAGCTGTTCGCGTACATTTCCAAAAAGCGATAAAAATATTAGTCCAGGGAAGGCGTTAATGAGGACAGTGAATGGGGAAAACAGACGGTGCCAATTTATTTTACGCGATCTATAATGTAGTTTATCTTACAAAACGAGCAAGTTAAAAATATTGAACGATGGGCCGCGAACAATAGGAAAAGAAGATAAATGAAAGATACATTTTTTTTTAATATAGAAGAATAATTAGTGTTGGTTCGCAAGATAAAGTAAAAAATGAGGACGTGGTGCTACAATTGGCTTAGAAAAATACGGAGTGGGTCATATTCTCAGACATGGAGGTATTATGCCATTAGTCGTAGAAGGTAGGGAAGAATGAAAGGAAGGGGTTATAGAAATTCCGATTAGATCAGATAAGGCAAACGAAGGAATCATTAATATTAGTTAGTTAAAGAGTCCGCAATCCTAAAGATTGGTTGGAAACAGCACGCCATGCCGATCTATCCTGAGCTAATCCCTTCATCTCCCTATAGCTATTCATCTCAACGTCTTCAACTATCTGACTCACATACTCCAATCTAGGCCTACCTACCCCTCTCTTTCCCTCCACTCTACCTTCTATGATCAATTGCATAATCCCCCCATGCCTAAGAATATGCCCTACTAATCTGTCTCTCCTACGCTGTAACACTCTCCAGATACTTCTCTTCTCCCCTACTAACTCTAGTACAGCTTCATTTGTTACTTTATCTTCCCAACCAATCCTCATCATCCTCCTAGAACACCACATTTCAAGTGCTTCTAATCTACGCTTCTCTTCCTTTCCTATAGTCCACGCCTCACACCCGTACAGTGCTACACTCCAAACATATACCTTCAGTAATCTTTTTCTAATACCCAAGTCAATATTTGATCTTAAAATCTGTTCCTTTTCTACGAATGCCTTCCTACCCTGTGCTATCCTACACTTTATATCTACCTTGCTTCGATTATCTTTTGTGATTCTACTGCCTAAATAACAAAAATCTGACACTTCTTCGATTCTATTATCTCCTATTGTGATCCTCATTTTTCTACTGCATTCCTTTTTGTCACACCTCATCACTTTAGTTTTACCTATATTTATTTTCATGTTAAAATCCCTAGTCAATACTGCCTGCATACCATTCAATACCCTTTCTAAATTCTTTTCGCTTTCTTCCAATATAGCTATATCGTCGGCGAATCTCAGCATATATATTTTCTCTCCCTGTACATTCACACCTACACTATACTCTTCTTTTACTTTGTTTATTGCATCTTCTATATATAGATTAAATAATAACGGTGAGAGTGTACATCCCTGCCGAACTCCCTTCCCTATTTTTGCTACCTCTTCTTCCTCCTCAATTCTAACTAAGGCAGTTTGCTGTTTATATAAATTAAAAATTATTCTCCTATCCTTATAATCTATACCCGTTTCTTTTAAAATTCTAAACATTATGTCCCAATCTACATTATCAAATGCCTTTTCTAAATCTACAAAAGCTATGCAAGTTACCTTTCCCACCCTCTTTCTTTTTTCTACTACCGTTCTTAGTGCTAGAATCGCCTCTCTGGTCCCTCTGTTTTTCCTAAAACCAAACTGATCTTCTCCTAGCCTTTCCTCTACTTTATTTTCTAATCTCCTATAAATAATCTTTAACAATATCTTCGATGCATGTGATAGTAGGCTAATGGTCCTATAGTTCTCACACAAATTAGCTCATATTTTCTTCGGCATTGTTACTATTCTACTACGCTGAAAATCCTGTGGTACTTCTCCCTTCTCATATATTTTACAAACTAACCTGTATAATCGCTCCTGCATTTTTTCCCCTGCGTGTTTTATTAATTCGGCTGGTATCATATCAATCCCCGCTGCTTTGTTATTCCGTAAATCATTTAATGCTCTATGAAACTCTGACCTAAGTATGCTAGGACCTAAGTCATCCTCATCTATCTGTTCCACACTTTCTAGCTCCTCCATGTCCTGCCTACCTTTATATAAATCTTCAAGATACTCCTTCCATCTTCTAGCTTTTTCCTTATTTTCTGTGAGTTCCTTACCCTGCTTATCACATATAATGTTACCCTTTGGTTTTACTTTAGAAAAATGTGACTTAATTTTCCTGTAGCCCAAATCTACTTTACCTCTTCTCATATCCTCCTCAATATCCTCACAATTTCCTTTTATCCACTCTTCTTTCGCTAGCTTGCATATCCTATTAATTAAGTTCCTTAGTTCCTTATATTTTTTCTGTCCTGCTTCTGTGTTTCCTATTTTAATTTTCCTTCTTGCTTCTATCATTTCAACTATTTCTTCCGTGATCCATTCCCTCCTACCTGCCCTTTTCTTTGTGCCTAATACTTCATTTGCTGCTGTAGTTAACCCATTTCTGATTTCCCTCCATTCGCAATCTATGTCGCTCCTAGATGTTCCATTAGCCATGATTTCTACTTTCTGCTTGTACTTTTCACATACATCAGCTAATTTTAACCTATCGACATCTACTCTGACCTGTTTAGACTTCTGTAATTTCTTGAATTTGACCTCTGAGTCCAGGACTACTAAATTATGGTCACTATCATTAATATTAATGTCGACAATCTGTAACTTGTACATTTTGTAATTTCAAAGCGATATTTCGCAATATATTTTTATTTAATAAGCGATATTGCAGTAACAATTAATAAAACACAATAATCGAATTAAGCCGCGCTTGTATTTTCAATTTTAGCGTAAATTGATAAGAGTTAAGACCTTACATGCTATATCACATGTAATCTTATATGTACATTCCATATCATCGCATCACCTTATCTATAATATTATGTACTTTATAGCTATGTAGGACAAGGTAACTGACAACCGGTCGGCACTCATTATCTTAAGGATCGGCATCTTTGTTTGTAGATAATTAAACCCTCGATGCATTATTGCTGTAGTGGTGTTAATATCACGAGTTATATTGTTATTCTATGCGGCGTAAAATAATTTCCACCTGTGATTGCGACGACAACTAATAAATTAAACCATGTAATTTGCAGATGATTTTATTTGATCGCTAGTATTTTTTCCCAAACTCATTTATTCATAGATAATGAATTGTTAATATTTGCGATTGTATAAAATATTGTTAGCGAATGAATTGTAAATATATTTCGAGTATTTGTAATTTATAAAATAAAATGTTATGGCTTTTGCATATAGTGGATGGTAATGGTTGTTGTCAAACTTATATCGAAAATTATTAAAAAAAAATTGTTTCAAGCTGTTGCAGTCCATAATGTTTGTAGACATAATTTTCAGTTATTATTTTTTTTCGATTTAGTCGATTTAGAGATATATCTGTTTTTAATTTTGTTTAGCGAATATTTGAGCAAAATTGCGCTGTGAAGGAAATGGCTGCAGTTTAAGAAATGTAATCAAATTAGAATTAAAATCATAAATAGATTAAAAATCTATAATGCATTTATGAATCTGAAAACTTTGAACTCTTTTCCTGCGATTAGAAGATGGTTTAAGGCGCTAACGTTTTATCGTACGAAAAGCAGGGATCCGGCAATGTGTCCAGCATTTCCCCAGTTTTGATTATTTTTGTACAATATTTGTAGGGAATGTTCCTAAAGGATGAGGCTTTTGAGCGGTGTCTTTGCTATATTTTTAATTTTTCAATAACATGTCGGAAAAAAATCGTAACTTTTTTCATAAAAAAAGATGAATTTTCAGACGTTATTTTATCGAGGAAGCTTGTAAAAAAAAAAAAAAAAGCGATTGACAGTTCCATAGCTAGACATCTTGTCTGCAATCAATAAAAATAGCGTAATTTAATTTGCTTCGGTTTAATAGTTGGGCTAACGCTAATAAAACTTTGCAATCGAAATGGCAGGGGTTCGGCAGCGTGTCTAGCATTTCTCCAATTTTGATTTTTTTTGTACAATAATTTTATAGAATATTTCTAAAAGATGGGGCTTTTAAACGGTATATTTTTTATATTTTTAAATTTTCAATTACATGTCGGAAAAAAATCATAACTTTTTTCATAAAAAAAGATGAATTTTCAAACGTTATTTTATCGAGGAAGCTTGTAAAAAAAAAAAAAAAAGCGATTGACAGTTCCATAGCTAGACATCTTGTCTGCAATCAATAAAAATAGCGTAATTTAATTTGCTTCGGTTTAATAGTTGGGCTAACGCTAATAAAACTTTGCAATCGAAATGGCAGGGGTTCGGCAGCGTGTCTAGCATTTCTCCAATTTTGATTTTTTTTGTACAATAATTTTATAGAATATTTCTAAAAGATGGGGCTTTTAAACGGTATATTTTTCATATTTTTAAATTTTCAATTACATGTCGGAAAAAAATCATAACTTTTTTCATAAAAAAAGATGAATTTTCAGACGTTATTTTATCGAGGAAGCTTGTGCAAAAAATAACAAAAGCGTTTGACAGTTCCATAGCTAGACATCTTGTCTGCAATTAGTAAAAATTGTGTACTTTAATTTGCTTTGGTTTAATAGTTGGGCTAACGCTAATAAACCCTTGCAATCGAAATGGCAGGGGTTCGGCAATGTGTCTAGCATTTCGCCAATTTTGATTATTTTTGTACAATAATTTTACAGAATATTTCTAAAGGATGGTGCTTTTAAACGGTATATTTATTATATTTTTAAATTTTCAATTACATGTCGGAAAAAAATCGTAACTTTTTTCATAAAAAAAGATGAATTTTCAGACGTTATTTTATCGAGGAAGCTTGTGCAAAAAATAACAAAAGCGTTTGACAGTTCCATAGCTAGACATCTTGTCTGCAATTAGTAAAAATTGCGTACTTTAATTTGCTTTGGTTTAATAGTTGGGCTAACGCTAATAAACCCTTGCAGTCGAAATGGCAGGGGTTCGGCTGCGTGTCCAGCATTTCCCCAATTTTGATTATTTTTGTACAATATTTTTAGAAAATGTTCCTAAGTGATGAGGCTTTTGAACGGTATATTTCTTATATTTTTAAATTTTTAATTACATGTCGGGTAAAAAATCGTAACTTTCATAAAAAAAGATGAATTTTCAGACGTTATTTTATCGAGGAAGCTAGTAGAAAATTTAAACTATATATTAAAAAATTTCAATGGACCAAATTTAAAACACATTAATTAAATATACAAGAATCTTGCAATTTTTGTTATTTTTTTTTACCTGACCAGTGGAGCAAACTCCAAATAAATGTAAGATGACCAACAACCCAACTATCACCGATTCTAACCATTCGCTACCCGATGAAATTTTCATTGCACAAATCATCGCAATTGCCCTACAATGTCAAAATAACAATATCCTTTTGAAAACGAATCACCAAATTCAGAACGCACACATTCATTCGACAGAATTCCGTTTTTAAACTACACAATTTTTAAGAATTTTCTCACGTTAATCAGGAGACGCTTCATCGCCTCATTTAAATTCGTTACACAAAACAATAACGCAATTATGTAAAACACATAAACTGGAACGATATCGACGTGTTATTATCTCAATTGCCATCCACATAAAATCGCACGGTAAAAAACCGATAAAATCGTATATTTTCGAATCGCACCCGCACTCACACGAGCACATCAAACACAGCATCTGATTCCGATTTTATCTCACAAAAAAAAAAAACGCATCACAAACAACGCTCCGGTTAATTAAATGCAAATTCGTGCATTTCGGTACTTCACATATACGCTTCTTCTAATATTTACACACGCGCGTCAATAAATATCGCGAAAATATCGTTATTTTATCGCATCCACGCGCAAATATGGACACCCTAAAGCATGTCGAGTGCGCTAATTTTATTAAATTAATAAAATAGCGATAAAGCTCTCACTGAATCCAGCAAGTAACTGGAAAATAAATTATGTATCTGATATGGCGTTTATCTTTTCGATAAGACACGGGTGTATATATATAAAGAGTTTGTTTTCCAACTGATGCATATAAAGAAGGGTGCCCCATACCGTATGGAACCGCTTTCCCGAACAAAAGAGCAGACTTGCCTTTATGCCGCTGTATCTGTTTAGTATCGGAACTCCGACAGTGTTTATAAAATCATTGGAAATGTATTTGTTGATGCAGGACCGAATTTCCACTATATTCTACTTCGCTATTTTTTACTTTAAAAATATGTATAATTACGTTCTATAATTGCATAGAACATCACTTTTTTTAAGTTTTCAATTTTCATTCAAATCTTCCAAAAAAAATCTTTTTTTTTAAGATTCAGTTCTATAATTATATAAAACATCACCAAAAAACCGTAACACAAAGCATTTATTATCTAGATGCGCATTTCGGAGGCTATGTCCCCACCTTCAGTAGCACAATAATAGAACAAATAAAGATACCTCACCGGGACAATTTTACAACGTTTTATAATGATTAATTAATTATTTTTATAACCTGTGTGAACAATATTTTATTGTATAAAATGAATTTGATCCATTTATTCAAATAACACATTATTATTTATCAATCCCCTTTGCCCACAGCAAAAATCGATTAACTTTTACGGTTTTGTTCGATTAACTTTTATTAATTAAATTTAAACTTTAAAAAATTAAGTTAATAATTATTTTAATTTTTTAATCGCTTAACTTTTATTATATACTTTATTAATAATTATAATATAATTTATCAATCGGCTTCAATATTAAATAAATTACAAAATTGGTAATTTGTTTTATTTTAGAATAATCTGGTTAATGTTCAAATGAAATTTTTCATTCCTCGCCTGCTTCCATCAGTATAGTAAATTCGCTGTGGGTTTAGTTTAGGACGCTTTTATGTAATATTTGTCCAATTAATTGTCTGATAGCACATATATTTTGTCCCTAAATCGATAACTACTACAGTAACATAACGAAGACGTGAATTTCCCATAGGTGGGCTAAAATGCGTCATCTCCTGTAATCCCTAATTTTTTTTATAATATACAAACCATAATAAATTTGTACAGTTAATTGCGAATATAAATTAAAACGCTTTTATTTATATTTAAGAGCCAAAAATGTAGAAACGCCATGTAATTGTGAATATTCTATTAAAAATGGTGACCTTAAATGAAAATCAAAAACTTAAACATATTATAGTGGAACCCGACCTTTACGTCTGAGTGCCAAATAGTTCAAATGCACGATTCAGCGCATTTGTAGTTCAAATAGAATTGTCAGATACCGCTATTTGGAGCACAATGCAGTTGTTTGCATCAGCTGTTCGCGGTATATTTTCTAAATCTACGGCTTTCGTGCCATATTACATTCCATTCAACAATACGTTGTTTTTCCGAACAAATATTAGCGGTAGTAGAAGCATTATGGGCTGGGAAGATGAAAAAGCCATGTACTTGCAAATGCCAATCAACGATAAACGAAAAGAATATCGTCGCAAACAACATTACGACATATCAGCCATCAAAACATGGGCCGAATATTACGAAGAGAGTAAAGCCGATGGTAAATTACCACCGGCTATTCCTTCGGAGAATGTTGCAACGATAAACGTATCACAAAATGGAGCGCTCGCGCAGAAAATATCGATATTCCTTGGGGATATTACAACGTTAGAGGTAATGTATTGTAAGCGATGGGACAATACCTCCAATCGTACAAAAATTCGAAAATTCACATATTTCTGATTGTTTGGTTTGTTCAGAACATCTCCCGACTAAAATTCGAAAATTGTCATATGTCAAACTGATTGTTAGGTTTGTTCAGAACATCTGACTCATTAAAAGATCAAAGCAGATAGGAGGTATTGTCACATCAGTCACATAGGACGTTATTTAAAAAATACATATCGTCAGCGATATAACAATACCTCGTATCTTACAAAAATTCCAAAAATGTCAGCTACGTCAAACTGATTCTTTGGTTTGTTGCGCATGCTCAGAACATTCCCGACTCGTTAAAAATTCATAACAGATAGGCGGTATTGTCACATCAGTCACATAGGACGTTATTTAAAAAGTACATATCGTCAGCGATGTGACAATACCTCCTATATTACAAAAATTCGAAAATTGATATTATGTCGAACTCATTCTTAGTTTTGGTCTGAACATCTCCCGACTCGTTAAAAGTTTAAAGCGGTTAGGAGGTATTGTCACATCGCTGACGATGTTTCATCGGTGAAGTGATAATATCTCCTATCTTACAAAAATTCCAAAAAATGTCAGATTACGTCAAACTGATTCTTTGGTTTGTTGCGCATGCTCAGAACATTCCCGACTCGTTAAAAATTCAAAACAGATAGGCGGTATTGTCACATCAGTCACATAGGACGTTATTTAAAAAGTACATATCGTCAGCGATGTGACAATACCTCCTATATTACAAAAATTCGAAAATTGATATTATGTCGAACTCATTCTTAGTTTTGGTCTGAACATCTCCCGACTCGTTAAAAGTTTAAAGCGGTTAGGAGGTATTGTCACATCGCTGACGATGTTTCATCGGTGAAGTGATAATATCTCCTATCTTACAAAAATTCCAAAAAATGTCAGATTACGTCAAACTGATTCTTTGGTTTGTTGCGCATGCTCAGAACATTCTCGACTCGATAAAAATTCAAAACAGATAGGCGGTATTGTCACATCAGTCACATAGGACGTTATTTAAAAAGTACATATCGTCAGCGATGTGACAATACCTCCTATATTACAAAAATTCGAAAATTGATATTATGTCGAACTCATTCTTAGTTTTGGTCTGAACATCTCCCGACTCGTTAAAAGTTTAAAGCGGTTAGGAGGTATTGTCACATCGCTGACGATGTTTCATCGGTGAAGTGATAATATCTCCTATCTTACAAAAATTCCAAAAAATGTCAGATTACGTCAAACTGATTCTTTGGTTTGTTGCGCATGCTCAGAACATTCTCGACTCGATAAAAATTCAAAACAGATAGGAGGCATTGTCACATCAGTCACATAGGACGTTATTTAAAAAGTACATATCGTCAGCGATGTGACGATACCTCCTATATTACAAAACTTCGAAAATTGACATTATGTCAAACTGATTCTTAGTTTTGTTCAGAACATCTCCCGACTCGTTAAAAGTTTAAAGCGGATAGGAGGTATTGTCACATCGCTGACGATGTTTCATCGGTGAAGTGATAATATCTCCTATCTTACAAAAATTCCAAAAAATGTCAGATTACGTCAAACTGATTCTTTGGTTTGTTGCGCATGCTCAGAACATTCTCGACTCGATAAAAATTCAAAACAGATAGGAGGCATTGTCACATCAGTCACATAGGACGTTATTTAAAAAGTACATATCGTCAGCGATGTGACGATACCTCCTATATTACAAAACTTCGAAAATTGACATTATGTCAAACTGATTCTTAGTTTTGTTCAGAACATCTCCCGACTCGTTAAAAGTTTAAAGCGGATAGGAGGTATTGTCACATCGCTGACGATGTTTCATCGGTGAAGTGATAATATCTCCTATCTTACAAAAATTCCAAAAAATGTCAGATTACGTCAAACTGATTCTTTGGTTTGTTGCGCATGCTCAGAACATTCTCGACTCGATAAAAATTCAAAACAGATAGGAGGCATTGTCACATCAGTCACATAGGACGTTATTTAAAAAGTACATATCGTCAGCGATGTGACGATACCTCCTATATTACAAAACTTCGAAAATTGACATTATGTCAAACTGATTCTTAGTTTTGTTCAGAACATCTCCCGACTCGTTAAAAGTTTAAAGCGGATAGGAGGTATTGTCACATCGCTGACGATGTTTCATCGGTGAAGTGATAATATCTCCTATCTTACAAAAATTCCAAAAAATGTCAGATTACGTCAAACTGATTCTTTGGTTTGTTGCGCATGCTCAGAACATTCTCGACTCGATAAAAATTCAAAACAGATAGGAGGCATTGTCACATCAGTCACATAGGACGTTATTTAAAAAGTACATATCGTCAGCGATGTGACGATACCTCCTATATTACAAAACTTCGAAAATTGACATTATGTCAAACTGATTCTTAGTTTTGTTCAGAACATCTCCCGACTCGTTAAAAGTTTAAAGCGGATAGGAGGTATTGTCACATCGCTGACGATGTTTCATCGGTGAAGTGATAATATCTCCTATCTTACAAAAATTCCAAAAAATGTCAGATTACGTCAAACTGATTCTTTGGTTTGTTGCGCATGCTCAGAACATTCTCGACTCGTTAAAAATTCAAAGCAGATAGGAGGTATTGTCACTGACGATATCTTTTAGAGATAAACAGACACGAAAATATATTTCAGGTGGATGCTATAGTGAACGCGGCCAATTCGACACTGTTAGGCGGTGGCGGAGTGGACGGGGCAATTCATACGGCCGCAGGCCCGTTACTATTTGCGGAATGTCAGACTTTAGGGGGCTGTTCTACTGGTTCGTGCAAGCTCACCGGCGGCTACAAATTACCCGCGAAATGTACGTAAGCCTTTCGTCGATTTAACGGTTTATATTTGACCTCATTTTGGCCCTGTTAGATGTCATACATGCCGTTGGTCCGCGTGGAGAAAGGCCCAATCTATTGCGCAGCTGCTACGGCAACGCCATAAACATTATGTTGGATCAAAAGTTGAGGACGATCGCCTTCCCATGTATTTCCACTGGCATTTACGGTTATCCAATCGTTCCAGCGGCGGATGTGGCGGCCCTAGAAATACGAAGATTGCTGGAGCAGCATAGTGTTGATATTGATAGAATTGTGTTTTGTTTATTCTTGGAGGAGGATGTTAAAGCGTACCAAGGTGTTTTGCAGTCATATTTCCCCGTTTCGTAATTATATTATATTTTATAATTATTATAATAAAATGGAAAATATTTTTATTGAAACAATGAAAAAATTTCGATTTTGTTCAGATTTTAAAAAATGTCCAAAACAACGTAAAATGACTATAAACTTAGGGTTGATACGCATTTTTATATAGAGTTATTTTGTCTATAGTGATTTGTCAATGCCTATGCGATGAATGAGAATTTTACAATAGTTATAAATTAATTTACGTTTTCTTATCGTATTCCAAATACAGTTTTATAAGATCAACAACATTAAAATTGTTTAAATTAGTTAAACAGTCCGCAATCCTAAAGATTGGTTGGAAACAGCACGCCATGCCGATCTATCCTGAGCTAATCCCTTCATCTCTCTATAGCTATTCATCTCAACGTCTTCAGCTATCTGACTCACATACTCCAATCTAGGCCTACCTACCCCTCTCTTTCCCTCCACTCTACCTTCTATGATCAATTGCATAATCCCCCCATGCCTAAGAATATGGCCTACTAATCTGTCTCTCCTACGCTGTAACACTCTCCAGATACTTCTCTTCTCCCCTACTAACTCTAGTACAGCTTCATTTGTTACTTTATCTTCCCAACCAATCCTCATCATCCTCCTATAACACCACATTTCTAATGCTTGTAATCTACGCTTCTCTTCCTTTCCTATAGTCCACGCCTCACACCCGTACAGTGCTACACTCCAAACATAAACCTTCAGTAATCTTTTTCTAATACCCAAGTCAATATTTGATCTTAAAATCTGTTCTTTTTCTACGAATGCCTTCCTACCCTGTGCTATCCTACACTTTATATCTACCTTGCTTCGATTATCTTTTGTGATTCTACTGCCAAAATAACAAAAATCTGACACTTCTTCGATTCTATTATCTCCTATTGAGATCCTCATTTTTCTACTGCATTCCTTTTTGTCACACCTCATCACTTTAGTTTTACCTATATTTATTTTCATGTTAAAATCCCTAGTCAATACTGCCTGCATACCATTCAATACCCTTTCTAAATTCTTTTCGCTTTCTTCCAATATAGCTATATCGTCGGCGAATCTCAACATATATATTTTCTCTCCCTGTACATTCACACCTACACTATACTCTTCTTTTACTTTGTTTATTGCATCTTCTATATATAGATTAAATAATAACGGTGAGAGTGTACATCCCTGCCGAACTCCCTTCCCTATTTTTGCTACCTCTTCTTCCCCCTCAATTCTAACTAAGGCAGTTTGGTGTTTATATAAATTAAAAATTATTCTCCTATCCTTATAATCTATACCCGTTTCTTTTAAAATTCTAAACATTATGCCCCAATCTACATTATCAAATGCCTTTTCTAAATCTACAAAAGCTATGCAAGTTACCTTTCCTACGCTCTTTCTTTTTTCTACTACCGTTCTTAGTGCTAGAATCGCCTCTCTCGTCCCTCTGTTTTTCCTAAAACCAAACTGATCTTCTCCTAGCCTTTCCTCTACTTTATTTTCTAATCTCCTATAAATAATCTTTAACAATATCTTCGATGCATGTGATAGTAGGCTAATGGTCCTATAGTTCTCACACAAATTAGCTCCTATTTTCCCCTGCGTGTTTTATTAATTCGGCTGGTATCATATCAATCCCCTCTGCTTTGTTATTCCGTAAATCATTTAATGCTCTATGAAACTCTGACCTAAGTATGCTAGGACCTAAGTCATCTTTTAATTCATATTGTTTAAATATGAATTGAAATTTAAATTGGGAAGATAAAGTAACAAATGAAGCCGTACTAGAGTTAGTAGAGGAGAAGAGAAGTATTTGGAGAGTTTACAGCGCAGGAGAGATAGCCTCGTAGGCACATTCTTAGACATGGGGGTATTATGCAATTAGTTATCGAAGGTATAGTAGAGGGAAAGCAAGGGGTGGGTAGGTCTAGATTAGAGTATGTGAGTCAGATAGTGGAGGTTGGAGGACGTGTGGGATGAATAGCTCTAGGTAGATGAAGGAGTTAGCTCAGAATAGATCGACAGATGACGTGCTGTTTCCAACCAATCCTTAGGATTGATGAAGATGATTTAACTAACTAAATATCAAATTTTTACAATACGAATCTGAAAGAACTTGATTTTTAATTTTCCCTGTTGTACGTTTGAACTACTGTCATGCGCAAACATGATTGTTAGGTTGTGATTGTCAGAACTGTCAGGCAATTTGTTTATGTTTATCTATTTACATCGCATTTATGAAGATGAAAAATGTTAAACTTCTTCAAAAGAATTGGTAAGTAGCGTGAGTAATAACGCACGACGTATCTTGTTTATTATTTCATAATCGCGTACTTAGATTCGTCACCGAATAACAACGAGCGAAATTGCCCCAAACTAAATCGGTCCTCGTCGAAAACGTCCTCGATATCCAACACGTCAACGCGAACGGAATCCATTTCGGGCGATTCGCCGATCACGTCACCCACCGCCACAACACACTCCGTGCGCTCATTCGACGACGAGGGCCTTTTCGACACGGACACCGAGTACTCCAAAGAACGCTCGCGCCTATCCAAAACACTCTCCGAAGTGCTCACCGACAAATCGGCGTTGGGCTACTTCGTGCAGTACCTAGAATCACGGAACGCTCTGCATTACGTACGGTGCTGGTTGGACGTGGATAATTTCCGTCGAGCCGTCCAGCTGAACTTCAAGGAAACGTCCAATTTTAGCGCTGGAAAGAGTACAGATGACCATGACAGCTTGTCGGTGAGTAGTGACGCTACGGACGTCGATGTGAATAGTATAGCTGAAGATGCGAGCAACAAGGAAGACTTCAACAGCGGCCAATTGATGCGCGATTTTACGGACGACGCGCTGCGAATATTCAAGAAATATGTCGCGCTGGAGGCGCCCGAAAATGTAGGCTGTGGCGAAACGTTGCGCAACACGTTGGTGGAGAATATTTGCCGCGGGAGTGATGATAAGTCGTCTATGAGAAATGATTATTTCAAAGATGTACAGGAGTACGTTTACGAAATCTTAGAGCGGGATTATTTTGGCGCCTTTTTGGGTAGCGATTATTTCTGCAAACATCAAATCGACGTATTGACCGGCGGCAATATCGTTTTGGACGATGTCCTGTACAACGAAACGGCCTTATTCTACTTTATGGAATTCTTAGAACAGGAAGGGTGTAGAAATCTATTAGAGTTCTGGTTGGCCGCTACGAACTTGCAACAGCAATTGGAGCAACAAAAAGAATTTTACGATCCCATCGAGGCGCAAAACGACGCCGTCGTTTTGTACGATAAATATTTCTCATTGCAAGCGCATTATCCGTTAGGCTTCGGCGATAAAATTCGCTTCGCCCTCGAGCAGAATATATGCGGCGAAGATGGATTGATCATCGCCTGCTTCGAGCAGCCCCTGAGGCTAGTCGAACAAAAACTGCAACACAACTATCTGCGGCAATTCGTCAATTCGCAATTGTTTTACAAGTACCTGTCCGAATTGATTAATTCGGTGCAGAGTTGCGGCTATTCGACGCTGTACGATCGCCCGAAGCAACCGTCCGATTGCAGCAGCGAGCGCAGCTGTAGTACCTTTCTCGCGATGGCGGTGCCGCATGACAGGAACCACGCGCGCCAATCGAGCAAAGGTGCGGGCGATATGAGCATCGAAACGAAGCATCTGTACGATCCGGACTCGCTGTGGAGGCGGAAGAGGTACAGGCGGTTGACGTTCGGGCACGTGACCGAGCTGGGACAGTTCATTCGGGACTCGGAGCCGGATCCGGATAAGAATGGTGTGTTTAAGTTGCGGGATGTGGTGAGGAAGTTCGTCAGGTTCGATGAGGATAAGCGCAAAGAGGAAATGGCCTGGCAGGTGGCCGAGATGATCGTCAAGGATATTACCAGTGTGACATTAAGTGAGCAAAAAACATGATTTCTTACAGTGAGATAGCAACGACCGTTTTTATTGATTAAATTCCCATAGGTAATGCCCGAATCTAAGTTTTTCTCTCTCTACTTGCATAGATCGTTTTTTTTTTCAGTGTGTTGTATTTAAAATCGGGCCATTTAATATCGCACTTTTGTATTATCACGTTTTAATTCCTTTATGTCATTTATTAACTATAATATTCCTCATCTAGATTTCGTTACTGTGACGTTAGGTGAGCAAAAAACATCACTTGTTTTAGTGAGATAGCAACGACCGTTTTCATTGATTAAATTCCCATAGTTAATTCCCTGAATCTAAGTTTTCCTTTGTACTTTCATAGGTTGTTACGTCGTTTTTTTTTATAGATTACTTGTTTTTTTCAGTGTATGTATTTAAAATCGGGCCTAGTGATCAGGGGAATCGATAATCTATATCTCACTTTTATATTATCATGTTTTAATTTATCGTATGTTATTTATTAACTATAATATTTCTCATCTAGAATTCGTTACCACTAGTCCCTAATTTTTAGTATTCTACATCCGTAATTTAGAACTTCTCTATTTAGTTTAGGACATGTTGGTTTTTAATAGATTTTTTGTGAACTCTTATTACTCTTATTTTTGTAATTTGAAACCAAAATATATTAACTCGACCATTTTTGACATGTTTCCAAGGATTTTGTAATGATTTTGTAAATTTTAAACGCAGTTTTATTAAAATAATATATCAAAATTGCGATGTGTAGAAATTGTTACTGCAAATTTGTACTCCAAAATGACTGTACATACATATTATATATTGTAAAAAAATAAATAAAAATAATTATATTTGTTACTTATAATATCTCGTTTAATATTCGAAAGGTATTAATATAAATAATTTAACGCGTTTAGTTATTCGAAAACGAATACTGAAATAATTAATTGACCTAAATGTTGGTATTATTGCCGCTTTTGAAAGAATGCTGTAATAAGGGCAATTGTTCTTCAGTACTTTCTTTGGACTGTTTTACAATTGAGGAAGATGAAGACTGCTTCCAGGGTAGGATTAGTTTTTCTGAATCGGACATCCAACGTCGATATACCAAACAATTAAACAGAGCTTGTAGTGGATTCATTAGAGCCTAAAATCGAATTAAAAATGCGTTATAGATTTTGCCGTTATGGTTGTGATATTGCATATTAGGGAAGAGAAATAAAAATACAATATTTTATATCACAATTAAAAATGGGGATTTATTCGACTATAATTTCGCTTATTAAGCATTATCAAGAAATGGAAAAACTAATTACAGAAAATTTATTTATTTATAAACTTTCTACCTACAGATAATATCGAATAATCGGAAGGAGATTTGGTCTAATTGGTCATTATAATTAGAGTTTTTACGGTGTTTGTGAATTTCTAGCGGTTCGAGTAAATTTAATATACGATTCTTTGAACAAACATGTAAAATTGTTCAATTATCTATACTAGGAAAATTATGGTGAGATTCTAAAATATGGTTAGCAAAGTTCGAATTATTTTTTTATTTATAACTATTAACATGTTCATTAAATATAATTTTAAAGCTACGGCTTATTTGGCCAATATATATTAGAATAGAATAGAAAATTCTTTATTTTTCTGAACACAGATACCGAAAATCAACAAAAATAATGGTTCTTATAAAATATGTAAAAAAGAATTATGTCGATTTAACACAAGGAAAAAAAATTCATTAATATACATTTCCAAAATATTCTCGTACGGCTTAATTTTGCATATATAGTCAAAACATTGATGTTTAAACTCGGTAAAATTTTCAATATGTTTTATCCACTCAGGCAAGCTATTATATACTTTAACACAATTATAATGCATTTTTCTGTTAACGCTAATCTGTGTTTTGGGTATTTATATCGAGTACCATAGGCGTGCGAAAAAAATAATGCATCAAAATAATTTGGATACTTTTGAACAAACAGCAAACTTTCTAAAAATTCCGGATTGCAAAACCGATCTTATTTAATTTTGAACATAAGTTGTTGATTTGATGACTCCAATTTAATTTTCCATCTATTTGTATTCCCGGAAAATTACAGTTTGTATCTAATTTTAGTGCTGCGAAATTATTTATATTTATTGCAGCGCAACTGCGATATAAAACATTAGTTAGTTAAAGAGTCCGCAATCCTAAAGATTGGTTGGAAACAGCACGCCATGCCGATCTATCCTGAGCTAATCCCTTCATCTCCCTATAGCTATTCATCTCAACGTCTTCAACTATCTGACTCACATACTCCAATCTAGGCCTACCTACCCCTCTCTTTCCCTCCACTCTACCTTCTATGATCAATTGCATAATCCCCCCATGCCTAAGAATATGCCCTACTAATCTGTCTCTCCTACGCTGTAACACTCTCCAGATACTTCTCTTCTCCCCTACTAACTCTAGTACAGCTTCATTTGTTACTTTATCTTCCCAACCAATCCTCATCATCCTCCTATAACACCACATTTCAAGTGCTTGTAATCTACGCTTCTCTTCCTTTCCTATAGTCCACGCCTCACACCCGTACAGTGCTACACTCCAAACATATACCTTCAGTAATCTTTTTCTAATACCCAAGTCAATATTTGATCTTAAAATCTGTTCTTTTTCTACGATGCCTTCCTACCCTGTGCTATCCTACATTTTATATCTACCTTGCTTCGATTATCTTTTGTGATTCTACTGCCTAAATAACAAAAATCTGACACTTCTTCGATTCTATTATCTCCTATTGTGATCCTCATTTTTCTACTGCATTCCTTTTTGTCACACCTCATCACTTTAGTTTTACCTATATTTATTTTCATGTTAAAATCCCTAGTCAATACTGCCTGCATACCATTCAATACCCTTTCTAAATTCTTTTCGCTTTCTTCCAATATAGCTATATCGTCGGCGAATCTCAGCATATATATTTTCTCTCCCTGTACATTCACACCTACACTATACTCTTCTTTTACTTTGTTTATTGCATCTTCTATATATAGATTAAATAATAACGGTGAGAGTGTACATCCCTGCCGAACTCCCTTCCCTATTTTTGCTACCTCTTCTTCCCCCTCAATTCTAACTAAGGCAGTTTGGTGTTTATATAAATTAAAAATTATTCTCCTATCCTTATAATCTATACCCGTTTCTTTTAAAATTCTAAACATTATGTCCCAATCTACATTATCAAATGCCTTTTCTAAATCTACAAAAGCTATGCAAGTTACCTTTCCTACCCTCTTTCTTTTTTCTACTACCGTTCTTAGTGCTAGAATCGCCTCCCTCGTCCCTCTGTTTTTCCTAAAACCGAACTGATCTTCTCCTAGCCTTTCCTCTACTTTATTTTCTAATCTCCTATAAATAATCTTTAACAATATAAAACATAAGTGCTTTTATTTCTCTTCCCCAATATAAATGAACGGCCTAATAAATCCGCCTACTCGAATGTACCGCGATGAAATTTAAGCGTGTCAAATTTCTTCTCAGTTCCATTCCATCTCCACCGCGGCGCTGCTTACCATCGTATACCACGAAGCGATTACAAACGCTGCGGGCAGATGGAACCACAGCGTCCACAGAACGATCCCACTGAACAGATTCGGCAGCCAGCACAGATAAAACACCACATTTATGACGGCGAATTTCACGCGTACGGCATCGACGATGTCACGCTCCCGGGCGGTCACCTGCCCGTACCGGTACGCTACGACACGCTCCAGGTCACGTGTCGACGCCCGGTACAAGTACGGATTGATTAACATGACCGCCGCGATCGGAATATATGTGGCGACATAGTTGGGCGTGATGCGTACGATCGCCACCGTTAATGACCGCGCCGTGTGGCAACTAAATAATATTTGAAAGATGAATGATGAATGAAATACGAAAAAAAAATGATTGGGGCAAATATCTACGGACAAGTTTTAATGTGACTTGAAAATTGTATAGAATATCACCCCTAAACTACCCTAACTCAAAGCATTGAATTACTAGATAATAATAATATTTAATTCAAACCCATAATACGCAACATTAATAATTGCAATATTTTGCAATATAGCTAATCTGTGCAACACTCTCCTATACCAGTTTATAATACTGCAAAAAAATAAAAAAATGACATTAATTCATTAAATTAAATTAGTTTAATAATATTAATATTTAACATTTGGGTGATATTCAATACTATTAGTTCATTAACTTAAACATGTGTAATAGTTGTAGTGCAAATAAATTGAAAAAAAAATGGAAATTATTCTTAATAATATTAAATTGTATTAGGACAGGAGTGTGGTTGTATATTAACAAAGATTATATACACTCAACCAGTATTGGTACTAAAGATGCGCATTTCGAAGGCTATGCCACCGTCTACAGTAGCGCAAGATAAATACGAAATAAAATACCGGTCTGTCACGAATCGTGATTGCTATACAATTGAATAAAAAGTCGACATGACTGAAGTTTTTCAGTTTATGGCGTATATAATATGAATCTTTGAGCAATATAAATTAACGATTAACGAAACTAACAAGTTACAACAATAAATGATGGATAGTCAAACCTAAAATAATCAAAAATGAAATATAAAATAGACCTTATTAAATAAATTAAATAGACGAGATTGGGTCTGAATCTAAATTTATTCAATTTGATATTGATAAATATTTATAAGCATTTAACTCGGAATAATTCAAAACACATTTAAGCTATGCTCAGAACTAAATAAAAAACTGAACTAGTTCGACAATAGGATGACCTGAATAATCAAAACTATGCTCAGCTACAGCACTTTTACCCATTCTATTCAATTTGAAATGGTCCTTTAAATCTAGTTTCAATTGGTCTACGTGTTTGTCCTCTATTAGCTAGGACAACTGGAACAAGATATTTTATAAATACCACATTTTTTATTCGAATCAATAAAATCTTTGGGTCTTCTAGAAAA
Source organism: Leptodirus hochenwartii (assembly GCA_947310635.1). Lineage (NCBI taxonomy): Eukaryota > Metazoa > Arthropoda > Insecta > Coleoptera > Leiodidae > Leptodirus > Leptodirus hochenwartii. The sequence continues at coordinate 49,517,617 of OX371176.1, forward strand.
TTAGTGCAAGATTATTTATATGCTACTAGAAGCATATATGGACTCAATAAATTTCAATATGGCTTTTGAAAATGTGTATTTCATATTTGTATGAAGATGAAGGTTCGCTTTCAATAAATTATCTCGGTGAAATTGTTGCCACTTCAATTGTTTACAGCTGTTATTTAATTTTTTTCAATGTTCACTTACTCTGCATTAGGAACGTAGAGCAAAGAGAGGCCGAATGTTGTTAATACCGCTGGTACGAACCATGCGGAGAAATGATAGTAAAAAGGTTTAGTTTCTTGTTCAGAAAGGATCAGACGGATATCGATGGCATAGCATAAAGTCCATATCCACGTGGCCGTATAAAAGTACTGCGTCCACGCCTGAGATAGAACAGACGAAGAAAAAATATCGCAAATTAAAAAAAAGAAAGAAAGTACGAATTTAAAATAGGACCACGTGGAAAAATCGTGCCACAAATTTATGGTCGTTATATTTGCGGATAAAATTAGAACGTGAATGTTTTTGAATGACTTACTGAAGAAAATGCGCAAAATAATACACTGGAATTGTCATCGATTGCTGGCATTATGTTTTTATAGTTCATCCAAATTGCCGATCTAACAAAAACGCCTAAAAATTCACTTATCATAGAAAAAAGATTATTTACCTACTAACTAGTTCTTTTAATGTATTGTTGGAGCACAATTTGAATTGATTCATTTAAATTGTACAAAAATACCTAAGGACGCCAAAAGATCAGCTATCGCTAAGCAAACTATAATTTTTCTTCCTCTCGAATGAGTAAATGAAAGCCATCGGTGGGTATTCGTATTGGGTTGTCTTGGTAAAATCTGCAAAAAAAAATCGCATCATTTAGACGATCGAAAAAAGTATGCTAAATCGGAATATTTTCAGCAACTATAAAAACTGCATAGATACTAATATTTCCAAGCGATTTCGCGATATTTATTTTATTCCATCATACCTGATAAATAGCACCCAGAATGCCCAGAGCGGAAGACATCATACAAACCGTGTTATAAGTATCAGTATCGAATTCGCTAAGAATCGCTCGCGCAATTTCTGATCCATTTCCACGATGGCAGCAAAACGTTTGAATCGTTGGATCGGTCATTATCAATTGGTTTTCTCTTCAGTAGCTGAACCCACCACATTTAACACAAGAAACAAATAAAGACAATGCGCCAAATTCAACGAATCTTGATTCTTATAATAGTAAATAAAAATGTTACGCCGAGTCCAATGTTTTCTTTTGAACTTTGCAGAGCAGATATCGATTCTATTTTTAGATTTCGCTTGGGTAAATGTAGACCAATAAGGAAACCGAGCAAAGTTTTTATTATTAATGGCAGTGGTGGCACGTGCCATTTCAATCTGGGGGGGGTGTGCATTTCTTAAAAAATAACATAATAGTGAGATAATCTTACCTAAAATGGATGCAAAATGATTAAATTCAATCATTTCTCGAAAGTGAATTCCACTCTTTTATCTTTCATTGATATAAACTTTTCCAAAACTTTTTCGTTAAAATTGTAAATACCTCGCATCACATTTTTATTAAAACACATCATCGCCAACGCGTTTAAACGATCATTACCAATAGCATTTCGCAAATAAGTCTTGATTCTTTTAAGTGTTGAAAAACAACGCTCTGATTCAGCAGTGGTCATCGGGGTTGTTAAAATAATTTTAAGTATTTTTATAGTTTCCGGGAAAGTTTCACTCAGATTATTTTGTAGCAATAACGAAAAAAAATTTGTGGCTCCAATTATTTGATAAAAATCCGGACGCGAGTAAATGACTTCTAATTCTGTTTTTAATCTGGTTTTATTAAAAAAATTGATATGTATGACACACGGTTACCAAAATGTCCACTGGAAATTGTTTAGAAAATGTTGGCATCGATTTCGTGTTAAATAACTCAGCGGCTTGTAGATGGCCACGATATGAGAATCTGTCCTTCATCTGTGTTATAATTTTTTTTGTAAATGTCTCTTGTAAAACGCTACGTAAATGTCCGGTTTTGAGCACAAGTTTGCGATAAATGTAAATCAGGCAATGGCCTACCTAATTCTTTAATTTTTACTTTGTCCACAAGAGAAAGTCTACAAAACTATTTTCAATAAAGAACTAACACTATTCATTTTTATTAAATTATTTCTATTAAATATATTCTTGGAGAAACACGTGGCAAAGTCATACATACGTAACACACAGAACAATGCCACTCTATCTATATCAATTTTACTGTATACTAGGCATCTCTGTTAGGACGCTAAAGAATCGTAGCCCAGAATAGCATAAACAACGATATATATTCTCGCTGTACAAGCAGCGTGACGTCATGTTGCTATGACTCATCCAAAGCCGCCGGAATGTTGCACTCTAGTCGTAATATGGTACAAGCGGTCCAAAGAAATAGAGAAGACATACTGCATACGTTCGCTCTCACCTATTGCTCGCAATAGAGTGAGATGAGTGCATATGCATTTAACCTGTACTGTGTGGCTGGGTGGCGCTGGAATGTGTACTACATATTAACGATATAGCTATATTTCCAAGTATATGCAGTATAGCTATATAGCTATACTGCATACCGTCGCTCTAACTCTAGTGCTTCCAACAGATAGGGCATATGCATTTGACTTGGTACTTGCTAGCTGCCATATCGTGTGAGTCATGAGTGTTAGGTATGTTCGCGGCGCAAGGTTTATCGTTTAGGAAAAATAAAGCCGAGATAAAATATCGCAATACAATTATATATCTACGGTGATGCGCTCAATGTTCAGGTGGGGGCGCGCGGCCCTGCGGCCTGCATAAGGAACCGCCACTGATCAACGGCAATGTCTGTGGTATAGCGAATGTTCGTGTAACTTTATATATTATCTATTTTATTTACAAGTTTACATACGATACTTAACTGATTGATGTAAATAAACATAGTAACAGATAACATTTTCCTGTAATGTTGGTGTTCAATTCGTACAATGTTTTTCTTATCGTTTCTGGAATTAACTGCGTATTCGTGCCATTATTTGATCTTCGCACTAATTATATAATAAGCGAAAATATTATTAAATCTCAACAAATTATTTAATAACGTAATATTACGCCGCTCATTTATTCTATAAATTAATTACAGGGCGATATTTTTCAATACTCCATTAGAAGTCATCATCAAATGAACTTTTAAGTGTTAAAATATCGGCTGATGTGCGAAAACAGTTTTTATAGTTTCACAGTTCTTGCAAGACCTTGTTGAAAGGAACAAAAATGAACTTGAACCCAATATCAAATTTGTTTATTATTTCATATTCTGCCATTTCAAATTTCCGTAATACTAAATGTATTCAATGAAGCGATGGTCACTTTGAGGACCTAGTTCGTATTTCATTTCAATGTACCGTTCACGAACTATAGGTCGTGAACTACCACATCTTTTTAAAATGAACTAGTTCACGACCTATATGAACCTATACATGCACATACTGAAAATAATCTCGTTTTTTCTCAATTTAAAAATATTAAATGGTAAAAAATTGCTATGGCATGACATATTTAAGAACATATTTAATCTTGCGAATATATTAATTATATTATTCCAAATGAAATCTGATAGCAACATATAAATATTGCATCGAGTTTCCTATTTTGTTCCGTTCACCAACACACTTTATCGCTAAATAAATGTTAGTACTGTATATGTAATGTATACTATACTGCATCGTTTACGAGTCGTTGCAAAACATCGTCACAGTACGACCATCATTTGATTGAACGGTTCGCGAGTGAACTACACATCGCTAGTTCAATGATTACTTTTGATGTAATGTTGGTTCGAAAAACATTTATAATATATACTTAAGTACATAACTGAGTATTATTGTTCGAGATATACAGAATCCTCCCCATACATATTCAAGAGTGGTTTTTCACTTACGAAATACTTCATCAATAAATTAGAAGCACGCAATATTGTTTAATGAGCAAACAGTTCAAAGAAGTTTGCATTACGATGTATTGATGATATAATATATTAATACCTCGTTTAATGTGGAAAACCTTGATGGAGAATTGCAATTGCAATTCGCTTCCGAATATAATGTAAATTACGTAAATAATTTGATCAAATACGCATACTTTATTCAGCCTTTTTCTCATCACTGCTGGATATATGCCTCTCTTAGTTTTTCCCGTAATGTCCTCTGCTGTGCTTTTTGATACCAATGTTTTCTGGCCAGTTTTCTAACATCGTCTGATCATCTCAATTGTGGACTTCCTACTGATTTTTTTGAGGTTGTTCTTGGTCTCCATTTTAATATTCTTTGCACCCATCGCGAACAATTCTGTCTAGCTACGTGATCTGAACATTTCCATCTGAGTCACGCAATCCTTTCCATCACGTTTGTAACTTTCGATTGTCTTCTAACATCTTCGTTCGTTAACTTGTCTCTCGGGCTTTTTCCAAGCATCCTTCGCTCTTTGCATCGTTTGCGCTCTTCTTGGTCTTCTTGGTTTGCGTTGTTACATTTGTCATTTTTAAGCAATTCGATATTTTTGGGGGTTCTTCAGAACATATCCAAATTTTCCAAAAGCAGCCCAACAAAGTTGAATCCTTCTTTTTATTTCATATGCACATACTTTGATATTACTAATCCACATTTTCTATAAAAAATATTTATAAATAAAATTGGGGTTTAACAAATTTAATTATTTCATGTCATGTTGGTGTTTATTTTTTTGATAAATTAATAAAAAAGGTTTAAACTGAGGCGCTTCTATATATATATTCTTGCAGCGCATTGTTAGAATTTTAAACAAACATCGAATTTGTTTCTCGTACGTAAATATATCCAAGGATCAACAAATATGCAGAGATTGCGCAATTTCCTTTATTACAAGATTCGGCTCATGAACATAATTCCATTTTCTCTTTACGCGTCTTCGCAACAAGTTGATTTAAAAATGTTAAATCTATCTACCGACGTATTCAAAGCATTTACCTTAATTTTTCTAATGCCGAATGTTTCGATTTTAACATCTGGTAGTACCATCAGATGTACCGTCGTGCCATTCACCACTCGGGACGGCCAAACAGGTACTTGTTGTTTACAATTAGATCCAGTGCGAGGTAATCAGTCCCCCAAAGAGAAAATGGAAATGGAAGACAGTGCCGAATTTACCACTACTATAAAATCGGACGATAAAAATTCGGTGGATTACAAATCGATGACGAATGATGATTTGAAGCCGGAAGATTCGATTGATCTGGTGCATGTACCGAGTTATCAATTAACGCCCCCCTTGCAAATGGTCGGTGATAACGAATCCATCGTCGACTTGCCTTTATGTCCAGATTTACCTGCGAAGGAATCGGGAAATGGAAATTGTGTTAATAGTTATCAAATTGCGTCTTAATTTCTAATTTGCAATTATGTTCGTACAAAAATTATGTTGCTATTGTTGAAAGATATTTTTAAGGCATTTATCGATATCTGTTGACGTTGTGATAAATTTTAACAAAACTACTAATGTTGGAAAATTGTTTTCTTTATAATAACGGAAATCAGAAATGGGTTAACTACAGCAGCAAATGAAGTATTAGGCACAAAGAAAAGGGCAGGTAGGAGGGAATGGATCACGGAAGAAATAGTTGAAATGATAGAAGCAAGAAGGAAAATTAAAATAGGAAACACAGAAGCAGGACAGAAAAAATATAATGAACTAAGGAACTTAATTAATAGGAAATGCAAGCTAGCGAAAGAAGAGTGGATAAAAGGAAACTGTGAGGATATTGAGGAGGATATGAGAAGAGGTAAAGTAGATTTGGGCTACAGGAAAATTAAGTCACATTTTTCTAAAGTAAAACCAAAGGGTAACATAATATGTGATGAGCAGGGTAAGGAACTCACGGAAAATAAGGAAAAAGCTAGAAGATGGAAGGAGTATCTTGAAGATTTATATAAAGGTAGGCAGGACATGGAGGAGCTAGAAAGTGTGGAACAGATAGATGAGGATGACTTAGGTCCTAGCATACTTAGGTCAGAGTTTCATAGAGCATTAAATGATTTACGGAATAACAAAGCAGCGGGGATTGATATGATACCAGCCGAATTAATAAAACACGCAGGGGAAAAAATGCAGGAGCGATTATACAGGTTAGTTTGTAAAATATATGAGAAGGGAGAAGTACCACAGGATTTTCAGCGTAGTAGAATAGTAACAATGCCGAAGAAAATAGGAGCTAATTTGTGTGAGAACTATAGGACCATTAGCCTACTATCACATGCATCGAAGATATTGTTAAAGATTATTTATAGGAGATTAGAAAATAAAGTAGAGGAAAGGCTAGGAGAAGATCAGTTTGGTTTTAGGAAAAACAGAGGGACGAGAGAGGCGATTCTAGCACTAAGAACGGTAGTAGAAAAAAGAAAGAGCGTAGGAAAGGTAACTTGCATAGCTTTTGTAGATTTAGAAAAGGCATTTGATAATGTAGATTGGGACATAATGTTTAGAATTTTAAAAGAAACGGGTATAGATTATAAGGATAGGAGAATAATTTTTAATTTATATAAACACCAAACTGCCTTAGTTAGAATTGAGGGGGAAGAAGAGGTAGCAAAAATAGGGAAGGGAGTCCGGCAAGGATGTACACTCTCACCGTTATTATTTAATCTATATATAGAAGATGCAATAAACAAAGTAAAAGAAGAGTATAGTGTGGGTGTGAATGTACAGGGAGAGAAAATATATATGCTGAGATTCGCCGACGATATAGCTATATTGGAAGAAAGCGAAAAGAATTTAGAAAGGGTATTGAATGGTATGCAGGCAGTATTGACTAGGGATTTTAACATGAAAATAAATATAGGTAAAACTAAAGTGATGAGGTGTGACAAAAAGGAATGCAGTAGAAAAATGAGGATCGCAATAGGAGATAATAGAATCGAAGAAGTGTCAGATTTTTGTTATTTAGGCAGTAGAATCACAAAAGATAATCGAAGCAAGGTAGATATAAAGTGTAGGATAGCACAGGGTAGGAAGGCATTCGTAGAAAAAGAACAGATTTTAAGATCAAATATTGACTTGGGTATTAGAAAAAGATTACTGAAGGTATATGTTTGGAGTGTAGCACTGTACGGGTGTGAGGCGTGGACTATAGGAAAGGAAGAGAAGCGTAGATTAGAAGCACTTGAAATGTGGTGTTATAGGAGGATGATGAGGATTGGTTGGGAAGATAAAGTAACAAATGAAGCTGTACTAGAGTTAGTAGGGGAGAAGAGAAGTATCTGGAGAGTGTTACAGCGTAGGAGAGACAGATTAGTAGGGCATATTCTTAGGCGTGGGGGGATTATGCAATTGATCATAGAAGGTAGAGTGGAGGGAAAGAGAGGGGTAGGTAGGCCTAGATTGGAGTATGTGAGTCAGATAGTTGAAGACGTTGAGATGAATAGCTATAGGGAGATGAAGGGATTAGCTCAGGATAGATCGGCATGGCGTGCTGTTTCCAACCAATCTTTAGGATTGCGGACTCTTTAACTAACTAAACTATAATAACGCATTTTATTATTGTAGAACGATAGAAAATTTTATGGCACTAAAATGTATAATAAAATTGCTCTAGTTTGCAACAAACTATCAATTTTTCAATTTTGATATTCATTTGTGTTTTTTCCAGGGAAAAAAGCAAGGAAATGCAAATGTAGGAATTTCAGAGTATGCGTAGTTTTTTCAAATACATACAATTATTTTATTAATTTTATTATAGCATGAAATATTTTTTTAAAAATGTTGCGCTGTTTCTTTTTATGGAAATTTTATAATAATTGGTATAGAAAAATATATATTATCGTAAAACATATTTTCTTTGTATTTTCATTTGTGCTGTTAATTTTAATTTGTGTTCGTGGAAAATTTATGTTTCTATTGTTTAAAGATATTTTAAGTTATTTATCGATATCTTTTATGTTGTGATAAATTAAAAAAATTAATAATGTTGGAAAATTGTTTTCCTTGGAATAACGCATTTTATTACAAACAATCGACATTTTTATGTTAATGCAAACGCACTAAAATTTTTTTTTTAGGAAAATGTCTATATTCAAGTGTGCACATTATTTTTAAGAAAATATAGTATTACTTTTCTTTTCGGCACTATAATATTGCTCTAGTTTGCCACGAACTATAAATTTTTCAATTTGGCTAGTAATTTATGTTTTTTCCACAAAAAAAATGCAAATGTAGGAATTTTAGTTTCTGCGTAGTTTTTTTTTCAATTATACAATTATTTCTAAATTTTATTATAGCATGAAATATTTTTAAAAAAATATTCATATAAATATTGAAGTGCAAAATTACAAATCGACAGTTTTACATCAACAAGTGTTCTTTAAATAATACAACTTTTCATTGAAATTTTATAATAATTGGTAAAACATATTTTCTCTGCATTTTCTTTTTTCCTATTAATTTTAGAATATTATCTGGTTGAATTATTTTAACACAATTATATGCTATAAATTTTTTATAAAAATTTTTACATAAACGCATCAACATATTTCTATACATTTTTTTGTAGATTCGTGCTCAATATATAGAAAATGCGGAAATTTTTATTTGCAACGATATTTGTATCGTTCGTGGTTTTATCGTCCAGCAAAATATTTAGTCGAAACGAATTGCAAAATATTTTGAAGCAAAATGGAATGGTCAACATCGACACTTGGCTGTGTATCATTCAACACGAATCTTCCTTCAATTCTGCTGCAATCAATCCGAATAAAGCCTTCTTTGGTCTCTTCCAAATTGGTCAAGTACGAATATTATTTTAAATAAATCTTACAGCGCAAATTCAACACGTCGAAAAGTAATGGCTCTTACCTTTACATTTACAACGATATTTCCGGCATACGAAATTTCCGTTGCTCCCGAAATAATTTCTAGTTTTTTGGCGTAATTATTGATATTTTTTAAATATTCGTATTTATTTTAGCAATGGTGGTGTTCCCCACCGGGTAAGGGTTGCGGAATACCCTGTTCTAAACTGATAGATGACGATATAAGGGATGATATTGCGTGCGCTAAAATCATTTACAAGGAGGGCGGGTTTAAACGATGGGAAACATACGAACTGTATTGTAAATAACAAATTCGATGCGCATTTCGAAATAAAGTCCAATGTGATATTTGACTTGTCTTTACATTTGTAGTACAATCAAACGCAAATGCAATCGCCTTATTTTCTGATTATTTTTTGTCTTTGAAAAAACCTAAATGTGTTAATTAATATTATATATAATTGTATAAAACATCACTCAAAAATCGTAACACAAAGCATTTATTAGTTAGATGCGCATTTCAGAGGCTATGCCCCCATCTTCTGTAGCACAATAATAAAATAAATAAAGTTTAACAGCAGTTTTTCGCCTTCATGCGACCTCTATCGTACTTATTATAAACTATGAAAAGGAATTGTAGATAGAGTTGCATATCAAATGCGCAAACACTTAACAAAATTCAAGCGTAACCAAAAAGAAAAATTATTTGTTAATTCAATTGAATAAACAGGATGATATCGGGGCTGAATCTAAATTCATTAAATCCGATTTTATTCTGTGATTATAAATACTTTAATAAGCATTCAGTTCGGAATAGTTCCTAAACACATTTAAGTAATTTAAGTGAACTACTTTCAATGGGACGACCGGAATCGAAAATGTGGTCGGCTACGGCACTTATAACTTTGCTATTTAATCTAAAATGAGCTAAATGCTCCTTAAATCTAACTTCTATGGGTCTGCGTGCTTGACCTATGGGACAACTAGAACAAGAGATTTTATAAATACTCGATTTTTCTTTATATCTACTAAATCTGGGATTTCCCACAAAATTCGCAAGGCTATTATACAATTATTTAACGCCGTAGTGACGATTTTACAATATAATAATATTTGCAATGTAATATACTTTAAAATAAAGTTAGTTTAAAATTATATATGTGTTTTTTTATCGAAATATTATATTTCAACCTTCGCAATTGCAAATCAATATAATCTTTTATACTCGTTGACTTGTTGACTTTGGAAATCCAGTATGCGTTAATTGTGTCCAAAATTCATCTTGTCTATGGACTTTTGTTACAATAGATTAAAAATATGTACATAATTTTATATACAGTGTCCATCCGAATTACAGGGCGGCATATTTTTTTGTTTCCTTATATATATTATAATTCATTTTCTTTAAAATGTATGTAGATAAATTCCTCCTTAGCTATCCATCGCGACAAAGTTGATTACATGTTAAAAAAATTTAATAGCTACCATACCAAATTAAAATTCACGATCGAAGTAGGTTGAAAATGAAGGTACCATATCTTTTCTTGATCTGCCCTTACATAGACAACCTTCAGGTCACAATATAATAAATTGGTACATTAAACCTTCTGCTTCCTGACGGTTTGTTAATTTCAAGTCCTCCCTCCCTATGAAACAAAAAATAAACACCATATTCTCATTTTTACATCAAATTAAACACCTATCCAACGAAACATTTCACACTGAAAATATTTAAAAAATTAAAAGTTTTGCTAATAAATTTATCATACTCCATTAATCAATGTTACCATAATTTCAACAATAAACCTCCGCCCAGAAACATCATAGATAACAACCCAAAATTTTACAAAATTCCTTACATTCTTGTACTCCCTGAAACATTTAAACACTCACTAATGATGAATGTAGATACGCCACAGGGTGTGGCGTATCTGTGGCGATATTGCCTGCGCGAAAAAAGTATTTTGCACGGTCGTAAATTTAAAACGCACGATGGGGATTTATGGAAATTTGTTTGTATGAAAAATTTTAAACATTGGTATATAAATATTTTATTTAGTAGTTTATTTTGGATTTAATCGTATCACCTAAACCTAATTCTGTTTGGAGATCGTGTTTACGCGCGATACATTTCTGAATGTTGTTTTCGTAACAATTTTCCCCTGTTCTTCCATTATTGCATTACTAGCATTAAACGCACCCGATCGTATTCCTGGACTGCGAAAATCTAAAATATAGGAAGAATCAGCGCACCGCTTTATACAATCTATTGTCGCTTCTTGGACTTACCAAACTTTTGGGAGCTGTACCTATTATTCGGTCTGGCCCTGATTCTGGCTACTTGTAGGCCCCGTTTAACAATGGACGCTGACAAAAAAACCATCGATTTGATCAAAAGCATCGCCAAAAATAACAAATTCAATCTCATCGTGTTGATTATTTTAACTGCTCGTGTCGCTATTTAGTTGAATGTATAAAACGTTGCAACACTTCGGCCGGGCTTGGTGTAAGTAATTAACAATACTGACGAATGATCCCGGTGAGTATTCTTGACTTCTTGACCTCAGCGGAAAACAATGGCAACTGGAATGATATACGATATTGAACAACTCTTTGATGCTTTGTTCATTCGTTCGTCGTTTGTAAATAATACGATCATATTTTTGTTGGGTGTTTTATTTTGCTTTATTTGTAATCATTTTTATAAACTCAATCTCGTTCCATCATCAACAGCACCGGTCCAGTTGTATAAAAATAAAAATAATTCTATAAAATGTACAGACTTATACAAACAAATTCTCAATCTGTAAATCATACGCTACAACATACATTGCTGTAATTAAAATTGCAATAATTATGATACGCTTCACAGAAGCAATAATCCTCATTCATGATCATCTTTCACTGATTTGGTGGATTCGGCATCATTTTTGTCCCGTCAACGTGATGGTGGGTAGTGTGAGGAATCTCTCTGGGAATAACGGGCAGATTCATGGGGACACTCTCGATTGGGCCAATTAGCTGGTCCATAACTTCCATATTTCGAAGAGATATCTGCTCGGGTGGAGCGGTTGCGTCGGTAGCAGATTCCATCGGTGTCACACCGAGATCTTCTTCGAATGGTGGACTGTACGTTTGGGGGACCAGTTGTGGCGGCGGTGGTGGTGGCCACTGATACGGATAGCCATATGGCCCGTAATATCCGTAAGGTCCGTAATAATAGCCCGATTGCATCGGTGGTGGTTGTTGATCGGGAGGCATCATTGGATGCGGATTACCAGGAACGGGGCCTACAGGATAACCGGGAGGTGGAGGCGGCATAAATGGCTGAGAATCCGTGCCATTGCAAACAGTTGCATTGTCAGTACCGGGTGTGCATGGTATTGTACCATTAGCATTTTCGCCTGGTTGTTCATCTGGAGCGGGAACGGCTAATGTCGTTACGCAAAATATCGTTTGAGTTTTCGCCCCGTCGAATAAATTGATTGTGGCATTAACGGTGGTGCTGGTTCGTTGTTTATCCAAATCCAGGCCGTCTAAGTTGTTGACGGTCGCATTCGCTATGCATGGTAAATTCAACTGGACCTCAGCGGGTGCTGTTTTATCTGAACTGTCCGCATTTGCGACCATATCCGTAGTACTGATACAATTACCAGCATTTTCTTTACAAGGAACCGTATTGGTCATAGTGGTCACGCACATAATTGTACCATTTTGCGTGCACAATGGAATCGTACCGGCGATACATAAGTCCTTACTGCCACCCTCGCAAAGTGTTATAACATTCGCTGGCAAGGTGATCTCTTGCGGAACGGTTTCCGGGTTGTTATAATAGTTGTGCACGTGATACCGTCTCGATGGCATTAGTGCATTACTGACCATATTCCAGATGAGCATTCCAGCGGCAACCTTTACCATCGTGCCGCCGAATCCGCTACCGAAGCCGCGCTTTCTCTCGTAGGGAACAGCACCACCGAAGCCCCCATAGCCACCCATTCCTCCGAAACCGCCCATCATACCACCTCCATGATGTCCCCCGTAGCCAACTGGTTGCATTTGATTGCCATAGTAGCCACCTTGCGCAGGTATTCCACCATGACCATAAGGAGTTTGATGATTGGGATACCCGCCTTGCATTCCTTGGTTTGGATAAGACCCGTGCGGACTATACGGCGGTGGATAAGCACCTGGACTGTAAGCCGGTGGTGCTCCATGAGGCTGTTGCGGGTAGCCGCTTTGTGCGCTTCCGATAGTTCTTTGATTGTACAGTTGATGATTGCCACCCGTGCCGGGAACATTCCAACCTATCGGCTGTTGACCTGGATATGCAGGTGGTCCTCCAGGATTATACGATGGCGGTGCACCTGAGTACGGCGGTGCAGCTTGTTGCTTCGATATTTCTTGTTTCGGTGCGGATGGTTCGTTTACAGGTTTCGTCGCGTCGGTCCTCTTGGCCGTGTCTGGAGATGGCTTCGGTGGTTTAGCTACGGCGGCGCCTCTACCATTTGGCACAATCACACCATCCTGGGCGGGATGCTGCACGCTGGGCTCCTTCGATGATCCTTTCCTGTTCGCGTTACGCTGGAATATCGACGTGCTCCCTCTGGACGAACTGCGACTGCTGCCCCTGGAGCGCTTCGCCTCACACTTGGTACAGCACGATGCGAAACATACTAGGACAACCAGAAGGACCACGGCCGTATGTAACTTGCGGCGTCGCTCTAATAACAGATTCATTCTCCTCCAGTGTCGATGTGAAGAACGGCTACTAGTGAACTGGAATGCGAATGTTAGCGCGGTTGACTATTGAAGCGACATTGTGGCAGTTAAGTGGGCTGATTGTAATGGGGGGACGGTTAATAGGATAATGAGATGAGGGATTGTTGTCGCGTTTGGTTGTTTCCGTTGGTCGTACGATACGAAGTACCGTTGTCATGTCCACGGGTTGATCGCTGTTCATCTTATTAAGGCGCACATCGGCGTTTTTGATATGCCAATTTCTATTTGCTTCTATACATATTATAATCGCTACGTGGAAAATATTATGAAATATTATTCGCCGTCCGCATGATACATGTCCTATAATAAATTACCACCGAATAGCTTCGGTATTTATTGCGTGCGAGAATAATTTATGTTTCGTTTCTTTTTTTTGTCTATCGAATTGAGTTGAATCATTTACAGTTCTAATATATTAAAGTGACAAATGGCTTAGTATCAAATCTATTCGCCTCTTACATTTCATATAATGCAATTTATTTGAGATCGGGGTCGAACCCTTAATGTTTCGATTTCAAGGTTTTATTTACTTCAAACTATTTATATACAAATATATAATTTATATAATTTTATCACACTTTGTACAAACTAAACTGCCATTGCCAACATATTATATAAGGTCCATATGGACACGTAGATATATTTCATAAAGAATGTATTAGTGAACCAGCCAGTGGCGGTTCCTTATGCAGGCCGCAGGGCCGCGCGCCCCTCCTGAACATTGAGCGCATCACCGTAGATATATAATTGTATTGCAATATTTTATCTCGGCATTATTTTCCATAAAAGATAAAGCTTGGACCGCGAACATACCTAACACTCATGACTCACAGGATATGATAGCTAGCAAGTACCATCAAATATCAAATGCATATGCCTTATCTGTTGGAAGCGCTAGAGTTAGAGCGACGGTATGCAGTATATCTATATAGCTATATCGTTAATATGTAGTACACATTCCAGCGCCACCCAGCCACACAGTACAGGTTAAATGCATATGCACTCATCTCACTCTATTGCCAGCAATAGGTGAGAGCGACCGCATGCAGTATGTCTTCTCTATTTCTTCGGTCGGCTTGTACTATATTACGACTAGTGTGCAACATTCCAGCAGCTTTGGATGAGTCATAGCAACGTAACGTCACGCTGCTTGTACAGCGAGAATATATATCGTTGTTTATGCTATTCTGGGCTACGATTCTTTAGCGTCCCAACAGAGATGCCTAGTATACAGTAAAATTGATATAGATAGAGTGGCATTGTTCTGTGTGTTACGTATGTATGATTTTGCCACGTGTTTCCCCAAGAATATATTTAATAGAAATAATTTAATAAAAATGAATAGTGTTAGTTCTTTATTGAAAATAGTTTTGTAGACTTTCTCTTGTGGACAAAGTAAAAATTAAAGGATTAGGTAGACCATTGCCTGATTTAAATTTATCGCAAACTTGTGCTCAAAACCGGACATTTACGCGGCGTTTTACAAGAGACATTTACAAAAGAAAATTATAACACAGATAAAGGACAGATTCTCATATCGTGGCCATCTACAAGCCGCTGAGTTATTTAACACGAAATCGATGCCAACATTTTCTAAACAATTTCCAGTGGACCTTTTGGCAACCGTGTGTCATGCATATCAATTTTTGAATAAAACCAGTTTAAAAACTGATTTAGAAGTCATTTACTCGCGTCCGGATTTTTATCAAATTATTGGAGCCACAAATTTTCTTTCGTTATTGCTACAAAATAATCTGAGTGAAACTTTCCCGGAAACTATAAAAATACTTAAAATTATTTTAACAACCCCGATGACCACTGCTGAATCAGAGCGTTGTTTTCAACACTTAATAATCAAGACTTTTTTGCGAAATGCTATGGGTAATGATCGTTTAAATGCGTTGGCGATGATGTGTATTTATAAAAATGTGGTGCGAGATATTTACAATTTTAACGAAAAAGTTTTGGAAAAGTTTATATCAATGAAAGATAGAAGAGTGGAATTCACTTTCAGGAAATGATTGAATTTAATCATTTTGCACCCATTTTAGGTAAGATTTCTCACTATTATGTTATTTTTTAAGAAATGCGCCCCCCCCCCATATTAAAATGGCACGAGCCGTCACTGGAACCAGCACCATCTATTATGAATTCTTTACACTACGCGATGCTGAAAATGGCCTATATAAAATAATTTCATGTGTTTTTATGCTGAATTGCAAGGGTTTACTAACATTAACCCAACTATTAAACGAAAGCAAATTAAATTACGCAATTTCTACTAATTATAGACAACATGTCTAGCTATGGGACGTGGAAACTTTTGTTGTACTTTTTTACTAGCTTCCTCGGTAAAACAACGTCTGAAAAATCATCTTTTTTTGAAGAAAGTCGTGATTTTTTTTCGACATGTTCATGAAAATTTAAAAATATAAGAAATATACCGTTCAAAAGCCACATCCTTTAGGAACATCTTCTCAAAATATTGTACAAAAATAATCGAAATTGCGAACTACGCTGCCGAACCCCTGCCTTTCGTATGAGGACACACTGGATATTTTTTTTTGTGATATCCAATAACTTAATTCAACGAAATTCCAATTTCTACCCTAAACTGAGACTTTTCGAGTGTACATAGAGCGTGTTTATCAAAATATTCGTGCGTACAACATCTTCCATATTATTTAATTAGGTAATGGGGCCAAGTAATACGTAAATGCATGTCACGTAACATAAAATTAGGTCTGTGCAGAGAGTTGTTTGTTCGCAAAAGTAGATCAACGGTCGTATACACGTCGATTTATTGTTAAATACATCGCTAAAGCCACAACGAGAAGTTTATTAAAATATCCGGCTCTGCATATAATGTACACGTAAATCAGTATTGTGAGGATGTGCTATAATAACAAAGGACAAAATAAATACATCGACTATCTTCGCTTGATGCCACAATGAAATGTTTATTTACAAAGTTTTAGCTTTGTAAATAATTTGATTAGCTTCTAAAAATTTTTGTGACGTGCAGCTGGCAGTGGAAATTTGATAGCTTTATTGTTTCCAGAATCGGGATTAGTTTACACGATTAATTTACCTTAGAGAAATCCAAAGGTTAAAATGATATTTGTTTTTCGAAAATCTATAAATCGAAGTGGATATTTAATAATAAAGCGATTTGTAGTTTTTTTTAACGACAATTATGAAACAATTGTATCATATAGCTACATAATTTAAAAAAAAACAATTTAATTCTCATACAAAATGTTATATAATAAAGATTTTTTCTTACTTCCAAAACTGAATTATTAAATAAATATGTTATCATTTTTTTTACAAAAATCCACATTTTTTTCCACACCAAAAAAACGTTCATTAAGCATTTGTTTTTTTTTTAAACATATTATATATAGTTAACGATGAAACGATTAAAATCACTCAATTGTGAAAATTCTCTGGACTCTGTAATTAAGCAATTGTCTCTACGAATAAATAAATAAAATAAATACAGATCTCTTGAAGGTCAGATGCGTTGTATAGCAATAAAGCGAATTATTGCGTGCTCGTACAATTTTTTTTTACTAAATGCAGCGGTCGAAAGATCGCAATTCACATTTTAAAGTCGCTATTATGTTTTCATTTAATAGCGCATGTTGAAATATCTCGCCGTTGTTCATCAAATCGAATAGAAACATTGTCATTTTTTTATAACGTGCGCAAATCAAAATCGCATTTTGAATTTCGCGATAATATTTGTTTTAAGTCAATAAACTGCGAATAGCGAAAGATGTAGTTTGTATTCTTGGAAATCGTTTGTGGTTATTAATTAGCATGGTCAATTGACCAGGTGGTCAATTATATTCTTTGTTCATTCGTATGTTTTTGTCGATATTTTTTTTTCATTACTAAATTTCGTATAATTTTTATTTTCTATTAGTAAATTCATCATTCACTCAAGTATCGAAAGTAAAAAATTCACAAAGTAGTGTTATATATTTAATGGAGGTCTAGGAAAGTGACACCTAATATTTAAAAATATATATTTTTCTCGCATAAGAGTTTTTATATTTATCTACTTTCATTCTCAAAGCAGTCTCAAAACATTATTTAAAATCTATTCATTTATAGAATACGCCTGAAATTCATTTACGTTGAAAGTACCACCAAATTCTCTCGTCATTTTCGCAAAATTCTCTATTCGAAAATTTCGACAATTTCACCATTTGCGTCTCGTCCGTAGCCGTCATTTGGCATCCCACCGATGAGAATCCTATTTCCAACTGGCATCGCCTTCTTCGGAACTGCTCTGGTTGTCGTTACGGGCTCATCTTCCTTTGGGAACACAATGTTGTCCTGCAGAGATTCTTTGCTGTCTTGGCGGTCGGGGTGTTCTTTGCCAGTTTCGCTGTCCAACGGTACATCGATCTGGAAAACATGAAGCGCAACATCAGGGTGCGTCCAAGACACTCGATTCTTCCCAAAGAATTGGTGTGTGATCATAATTTACCGCCTGTTTTAGTAAGGTGCATTGATGATTTAAATGTACCGCTTTATATGTTCTTTCAATTGAATTTCATTTAAATATAATGAATGCAGATTTCGAAGTTTAAATGCATATACATTAAATTGTATTTATTGTTAGGTAAATAATATAAAGAATTAATATGAAATGGGGTAATATTTTACAAATATATCACTAGACAAATAAACACAAATACACACTTATTTTATACCGTACCCTTTATAACAAAGATATACCTAAAAACATCGATAGGGTTAAGGTTAATGTACAATATTATAAATTCATTCGTTATAATAGTCATTTTTTAAATATATTTTAACGAACATAATCCAATATAAAGTGAAATATTAAATATATGTATAATCCTTGAATTTTCCATAATTTCTTCCCAGATTTTTTAATTCCTTCTGTAGCTAAATTACCTTTTTGTGCAGCTTTGTTTTTAGCATCCGCCATCGCCTTTTGTTGTTGTTTTTTTGTTTTTTTTCCTCGTCCATGTCTTTCGATTCTTTCTTGGGTGCCTTCAAAGGCTTTTTCTTACCTCCTTCTCTGCCAGACATGTTGTAGATTGTGAGTCGTTACATTTAGAAGTAAGTTGCAACTTATTTCGTAAATGCTTTTTGGGATTTATCGGTCTGATTAGAAAATTACTTATATCCCTTATAACCCACCCAAATGTTTGAAGAAATTGTTAGAAGAAGAAAAATATTAACCGATTTTTTGAAATTAAATTCGAGCTGTAATGAACACTTTCCTGCCATTACGATGATAGCATAACGAATTATATTTTATTTATATATAGAAATCACCTCTTGATTATACAATTGGAAAGTTTCGATTAATCTGATTAATATTTAGGTTGGCCACAATTATTTTCTTGCCTGCATTTATCATGAAGATACTATTTAAGTGTCTTTCAAAATTAAAATAATACTTCAGCCCTTTGTAAGTAAACAATTCGATTTTTTGAGTGATTGAATTTTCAAAATTAAATGTTCTATCGATGGGGGCATAGTACTGGGGCATGGGCATCGGTACTGGAGCATGGGCATCGGTACTGGAGCATGGGCATCGATACTGGGGCATGGGCATCGGTACATCAGTAAAAAAGTAACGACAATCCATTCTATTTATACTTCAGCAGAACATCACTGCCTTAAAAGTACCTCATCGGAGTAAAACATCACGTCGACTTACAAATTCACTTTATGTACAGTTTAACCGTATCGCTATTTTATCGAAATCAAATCATCATTTGTATTTACCTTCACTGGAGCTACTTCGTTCACCGCAACCTTGTCGCTACTCTTCACCGCAACCTTGTCGCCACTCTTCACCGGATCGGTCATCTTAATCCTCTTCCTCAATGTGACCGTTAACTTCTGCGGCACCGACGTGGGCGGCGTAAGAATACTAATAATATTAACACCCGGTGGGACTTCCTTGTCGTTTGCGATATCTATCTTGGCTGATGTTACAGCTGTCGTTTCGAAATCACTAGATGGCTGCGTTGTGCAAATACACTTCGCTACGGAAGAGGGTGATGTCGATACAATTACGAGGAGGACCAAATAAGCTGTAATGAACAAACTCACTGATTATATGGTCGGGATTTTTGCTCAGCGTGGTGGGATTCTTGTATACATGATGCGCGGTATATTTGAGTAAAGTTTCATCGTTTATATTCCGAGAATACGCAACGAATAATAGCGTCGTAAAATATAGAAGTTTATTGCGTTTATGGCTTTTTGTAAAAATAAAATTTTTACTACACCGTAGTGCTTATTACCAATATTTGATTCTAGCGATTTTAGATTATGTTATTGACGAACGATTAAATATTTTATTACTGATGAGTAGTCGGATATTTTATCACTTTTTTCCGATTGAATCAATGTTTGATTTGTACATTGTTTTATTATCAGTTCTCATTTGCTGTTTACAAAAGTACATTACCTAAATATTAAAAAATAAGTGATTTCGAAAATCGATCATACGATTTTTTAAAAATTCTTATACCTTCATTCGTTTCAAATAATAATATATAATTTATTAGTTCATTTTTATGATTATAAATAGTCAATAATTTTCTTTTTGTGGTGAAATTAACATTGCAATTTTCTATTTCTTTTATTTCGCTATTAGAGTAATGATTGTTAGTAATGTATTTAATTTTCTTATATACCCTGTACATTGGTAGTTAACGTAAATGAAGTACTTTCAATTCAATTAGCATGGAATTGTTGACTTTGCCAATGTGATAATTAGTCGAAAACGTGGTTTAATATAGAGACAGTCCTCGATATACGCATCGCAACTGAAGAAGCGAAAAATGTTGCAGCGATTTAAAAATCACTTGTACACGTTGTTAATTGAAAATTACTGTGGGGAGGGTTTATAGATAGAAACTTGATTGTATGTTTGACCAAATTTGGTATACAATAATGTCATATAGAATCGTATTATGGTAAAACAAGTAAAAGCAAACCACAGATTAAAGTATTTGCTTAAATATTATATTAAAATATATATATCATATAGGTAGAGAATTTTTAATTAAGAGTAAATATAATAAATATGAGACGAAATAAAAAATATATATACATAATAATTATAGAATTCTGTTACAATAAATTTTGTGATTTGATGAATTCTTCAATTGAATAAAAAGCATCACGAACACGAAAAAAACACGAACAACGAAAAAACAAACATTTTCGTGAATTAATTTAAAAAAAAATATTGTAAAAGTAACAGCTTGTTTAATTGAATTGAACAAAGTACTATTTTTATATTTTTCGCAATTTTGTCGTTCCGGTATTAAAAGACCTTTATGACGAGTTGGTATTGAAATTTTTGGATTTTTCTTTCTACGGTTTTAAATTATTTTTTTTATCTATCAATATTATAAAGTAAAGCAAGGGATTTAAAAAATATATTTTAACCATTTCATTTCAATTTTTGAGGTTTTTTTTTATATTTAAAATTTTTATTTATATTATCCTACTTATTGCTAAATCTTCAAAATACGATCAAAAAATTCTTTACCCAATTTTATTTCGCATCTATTTCGTTTATTTGAATTTTTGTAATGCAATTTTTCAATTTTGCGAACATTTTTAAAGTTCTTAATTGCTATTTTAAAGAATTTTCATCATAATTTTGATTCATCAATAATATATTTTCAAAAAGGCATTAAAAATTCTTTTGAATTCAATTTCAGTTTCAATTTAATCAATTGTAAAACATAAAAACCACATTTAATATATATTTTTTTAATTTTAAGGTTTTGAAATTTTCAGAATTTTTACTCTAGGATTTTAAGTTAATAAAAAATTTTTTTTTTTGTATTTTTCTAACAGTCGAAGTCTACTTTAAATAATAATCTTTAAATAATTATCTTATAGTGTCTGTATAGAAAAATATATCCCAAATTTGGTGCCTCTCGTAATTTTTAATAATTTTTAACTTGAGTGTACATTTTTATAATTTTCAATCGAATTATATTTTCACATATAACATAATCAAAGAAATGCGTTTATAAAATAATAAAATCTTATTAGAATTTTTAGAGGCTGTATTTTTATCAAAATAAAAATGCGCACGCGCCAACATATTTCGATTTTTATATAAAGGAAGCTACAAATTGCCTAAAATATTAAATAATGTTGTAAAATAAAATAAAAAAAATTAAACAACTCGACGATTTACCATTTTATTTTTATATGCATTACTCAAAAGGGCATAAATGTACATGCAAGTAATTTTAATCTTTAAAAACTTTATACATACATTCACAAAATGCTACGTGATTAAACAAATTCGATTTTTCTACACGGATGGTTTATTTTTAAACGTGTACATATCATATTAAAGCAATGCACACATATTACGTAGAATATTCAAGAAAATTACCGACAGATTAAACAACGCGATATATTATTCGTCGAAACAGAAATATTTAAATACAAATCGCTCTTGCCGGATATATAATATTTATCATTCCATGCCACAAATCGGATCCGTGATTGCAATCACGTGAGCATTTTTTTCTGAGCAAATGGTAATTTTTTCCCATCCATTCGTACCGGATTTTCAAATTCCGTCGTAAAGGTTTTCAAACGGCAAATATTTGGACGCTTTTGTGGTATATTTATTTAATAATTCATATAGTTTCCGAGGTTTATATACATAGTTATCGAATGATAAAATCATTTTAACGATACGCATTAGCGATGTGTAGTTCACTCGCGAACCGTTCACTCTGAACGGTTCAATCAAATGACTGTGACGGTGTTTTGCAACGACCTATACGTCACTATGACCTAGTTCGTGAACTATCAACTAGATGGTGCACGGTGTACGTATTGATGTACTTGTACTAGGTCCTGACCCGTCGTCGTCGTAAACGATGCAGTATAGTATACATTACATATACAGTACTAACATTTATTTAGTGATGAAGTGTGTTGGTGAACGGAACGAAATAGGAAACTCGATGCAATATTGGTATCAGATATCATTTGGAATAATATCATTAATATATACGCAAGATTAAATATGTCATGCCATAGCAAATTATAAATTATAGTGTAGGTGTGAATGTACAGGGAGAGAAAATATATATGCTGAGATTCGCCGACGATATAGCTATATTGGAAGAAAGCGAAAAGAAATTAGAAAGGGTATTGAATGGTATGCAGGCAGTATTGACTAGGGATTTTAACATGAAAATAAATATAGGTAAAACTAAAGTGATGAGGTGTGACAAAAAGGAATGCAGTAGAAAAATGAGGATCTCAATAGGAGATAATAGAATCGAAGAAGTGTCAGATTTTTGTTATTTAGGCAGTAGAATCACAAAAGATAATCGAAGCAAGGTTGATATAAAGTGTAGGATAGCACAGGGTAGGAAGGCATTCGTAGAAAAAGAACAGATTTTAAGATCAAATATTGACTTGGGTATTAGAAAAAGATTACTGAAGGTATATGTTTGGAGTGTAGCACTGTACGGGTGTGAGGCGTGGACTATAGGAAAGGAAGAGAAGCGTAGATTAGAAGCACTTGAAATGTGGTGTTATAGGAGGATGATGAGGATTGGTTGGGAAGATAAAGTAACAAATGAAGCTGTACTAGAGTTAGTAGGGGAGAAGAGAAGTATCTGGAGAGTGTTACAGCGTAGGAGAGACAGATTAGTAGGGCATATTCTTAGGCATGGGGGGATTATGCAATTGATCATAGAAGGTAGAGTGGAGGAAAAGAGTGGGGTATGTAGGCCTAGATTGGAGTATGTGAGTCAGATAGTTGAAGACGTTGAGATGAATAGCTATAGGGAGATGAAGGGATTAGCTCAGGATAGATCGGCATGGCGTGCTGTTTCCAACCAATCTTTAGGATTGCGGACTCTTTAACTAATAGCAAATTTGTGCTATAATGCAAAAATAAACATCTAAATGTTATAGTTCTTCTATTTCATACTGAGTTCAATACAATCACTTAATATCAAATCAAAGCTTTGACGTTTGAACAGAAAAGATTCGGAATAGAAAATATAAATTATAACGCCAAACAAAACGATTCTATCTAGTTCATTTTATTATAGTTTGTACATTTAATTTTTAAGTGTTAGTAAAGTAGTAAACATTTTCATCAATAACTACCAATAAGTATTTTAGAACTACATAATAAATAATCGTAAGTACCTAGAGAAGATTATATTTCCCTATATATATGTTTTGTATAAATTATAAACATTGTTGTCTTTTCTTCCTCATTCCTAATTGAAAATAAGTATTGTAATATTTCAATTTATTAATTTTTTACCATTAAATATTTTTATATTGGGATTATTTTCAGTATGCGCATGTATTTCATATAGATCGTGAACTAGTTCATTTCTAAAAGATGTAGTAGTTCACGACCTATAGTTCGTGAACGGTACATTGAAACGAACTACGAACTAGGTCCTCAAAGTGACCTACAGTTTGCCATCGCTAATATGCATACTTAAATATTCGATTAGCAGGAAAGAATTCTTAATTTTTTATAATGTAGTTTCGCCATTTCGAAATTTATTTATGCTTTGATTATCAAATAATACAGGGTGACCCACGGGAACCTGACATCTTTTGAATCGTTCGTACTTATCAGGTAGAAAAAATCAGTGTGATTTCAACTTAGCGATATCTTTTTATTAAAACTTGTTTTTAAGCTTTGATTTTGTACAAATAAATGTGAATTTACTCGAAGAACAACTGAGCACTGTTTACTTTAAAGATGCCAGGTTCCCGCGTGAGCCACCCTGTATATTATAAGTTCATTTCGCTTATACAAATCGCATGCGATTTTATATACTTTGCTGTGGGAATTAACATTTCTAAATTGCATGGTTTAGTATCGATATTAAAGGTAATTGTTTGTCATTATCGGTAATAATAATTGATAGTTCGATCACTTTGTAATTGATTTTGCAATCGCACATGGACAAATATTGATTATCAAATTAACGTAGGCTTATTTAATATTTGGAATGCAAATTTGTATTTCGATTACAGAAATTATTGCAAAAACGGTTTTTTGTTTCCCCAAAGATTATAAATATTTATTGTTTTTTAAAGCACTTTTTTATATTTAAAAATAAGTGTTGGAAATGTGGAAATATTAATTCGAAATGCACTTGTTGCAAATTTGTATTTCGATTACAGAAAACATTGCAAAAAAAAAACGGATGTTAAACCATCCATTAATATTTTCATTTTTATTTCCACGTTAATCCCAAAATGTGCTGTACGATTATAAATATTGTTTTTTAAAGCACTATATTTTCATATTAAGAAATATTTTTATACATATAAAACATACAAAAGTCATTTTTTATATCTTGGCGCACCTAATTCATGCTCTACTGCGCATAAGGGTTGGGCTTCCAGTACCATTGTTGCCATATATGAATAAAAAACTTCAGTACAACGTGCCCAAATTGTAAACTGCATAGCAAAATTCAGATTGAGAATATTTAATGTACGAATATATACGGCTTTGATTAAAGTCGACTATTTAGTCAAAAGTTTCCAGTTATTTATTAGTTGTTTTGATCAATTATGCTAATATGTATTTGTTGGCTGTCGATATGGCAACATTGCGGTAATTTTGACCACACCCTCAAATGACAAAAATGCAGTGGCGAGCATCTCTTCACGAGCATACGGTTTCGGGGTGTTGAAGCGGCCAGTATATTTTCATTTTTTTTTGTTATCATTGGTCTTATGCATAAACTAATCTTAATTTGTAAAGCGCAGTAGAAGATAGAATAAGATTATTTGAGGTGTATATATAATTTTGTGCTTCCGAAGATGGGGAATTTTATAACTGAAAAAATTTAATTTTAAGACGGGTTTTTTTTAAATTTTATTTTATAAGTTAAATCGGTCTTCATCATTCATAAATGTGTATGAAATTTTTAAATCTTGCAAAATTAAAATTATTGCCAAATGAAAAATCGTCAAAATAAATCACGAATCAGTCTTCATATGTAATAAATTTATATGAAATAATATATATTTTTTAAAATTAAACAACAATATCGGGATTAAATGGAAATTCGTCAAAATAAATCACATCTCATGGAATTATGAACAAGGCATTTTTTTCGTAATTACTTATCATTCTTCTCATCGATGTAACTACGCTAGTTATAAAAACATTTAATAATATAGTAACAATACACTAAAATATAATTATTTACCAGTTTGTACCAAGAGATATGTATTCGATGTAGCCATTCTTTAATAACACAGTAATGTCAAACTTAAACCACGTCTTGGTTCGTAACAACTTCGATCCGGAATTTGGACCGTTCAAAATTTTATTACGTCGTGATTTTTCACTGCCGTTGCAAACACCGATGTCACTGATGAATGAAGAAAATCTCGTTCAGAACTGGTACTAATACCGCATCGGCAGGACCAATATTCACTCACACAATTGCCCATGGCTATATGTTTTTTTTTTTTTATGGTACTCCTTTCTAGTAAATGCTAAATCTATACTCCCACGAAATCTTCTCGAAATGTAATCAAACCTCCGCTCTGTAAATATTTCGGACCATACTTTGGGGGATTTTATTAATTCTCGTACATCCGGTGCTTTGGTGAGCGGCGAGATCTATTAAAAGCAATAGTTAGATCGACTAAAAATATTTCTATTTGTTGAACCATTGAACGTCGTTGTTGCTGCGGCTAAAGTAAACTTACTAAAAGCGAAGAACAGAAAGTATTACACAAATAGATGGAGAAGTGCTACAGGTGCTAAAGAAACTCGACTAATCATTACCTTCGAACAAAAATAATGATTTAAAAATGATAATTTAATGATAACGGCTATTTCTGGATATTTAAAAGCGACAGACTATGTAGATATATTTTGTGTAGAATTTTATTAAATAATTTGACCTGGAAGGAATATTTGATCCATAAAATGCTCTATGATCATTCAAAAGATCTCTTTAGTGAATAATCAAATTAAATTCTGAAATGGACATATTAAAATTTGATTGAAAAATGTGTTTAGAAAGAAACTGATCATGGACGTCCAACACAATAGATAAAAATCTATTAGAGTACAAAAGCCATGTCTCTTGGACGTGAAATAGCAAATATTTGTCAAACGTGACGGACCTTATGTATTTTTGACTAATATTTAGCCTTATTATGTCAGAAATTCCTAGTGCGTTTTAAATTATGGATCCATTAATAAAAATTCTGTTCACATAATTTGCACAAATGAAATATTATGGGAAATTCAATTGTATTTTGGTAAGTACGTTTACTTTATTTTTAGATTATTTTGTAAAAAGGGATTTTTAATTTTTTTAAAAGAATTATTTTAGACAAACATCGTAATGTTTTATTAGGCCGCGCATAAAAAATATATAAAAAGTACAAACATTTAAAATCTAATTATCTACATATCAAAATCATTCAATATTCGGAATATATAATGGGGAATTACTGTTTGGATTCCCATCCGCTTGCTGGGGTGCCATCCCATTTGCCGCCTGCAGCGGGGGCTTCTGGTACGGCGGCTCCTACCATATTCCCATCCCATCCAGTCTGGGCAGAACCGACCATACTACCATCCCATCCCGTCTGAGTTGATCCTACCATATTGGAATCCCATCCCCCCTTCGCGATCTGCTTGTCGTTACCCTTGCCATCGATTCCAGCTGCATCCCATTTACCACCAGCTGCAGCACCAACGATCTCGTTCGCATCCTTTTCAGCGACCGTGTCTGCATCAGAAGCGGCAATCGCCTTCATAGCAGCGTCCCATTTACCACCAGCTGCTCGCGCCTTCGAGATGTTTTCCATTACGTCTGCGGTTTTCTTTTCTTTGTCAGTGTCTGATGCTGTAGGTACTTCAGAGGCATCTGGATCAATAGCTGCCAATTTGTCGGTACCGTCAAGATTGCTGCTAGTATCCAAAGTTTGCTGTTCAGTATCCAATTCCTTTCCATCGGCGGTTCGGTACGTTTGTGGTGCGGAATATGAACTGCCGGAGGAGGGAGAGTAGGCGGGTGCGTTGTAATCGGACTTTCCTCCGCCATATGTGGCTGGAGCAGAATATGATGATGGCGATGAACCACCATAAGATGGAGCTGATGCGGAATACGATGAACCACCTCCGTAGGATGGGGCAGCGGAAGCAGAATAAGATGAACCGCCTCCATAAGTTGGAGGCGCTGGAGCTGGGTAGCTTGGTGCGGGAGCAGAATAAGATGATCCGCCTCCATATGATGGGACGGCTGGCGCAGAGTATGATGAAGACGATCCACCACCATAGGTTGGAGCCGCAGGAGCTGAGTAACTTTGCGCTGGTGCAGAATACGATGAATCACCACCATAAGATGAAGCTGGTGCAGAATATGATTCACCCTTAGTGTAGGATGATCCACCACCATAAGATTGTGCTGGAGCTGAATGAGAATCTGTCTTTCCATAAGATGATGCTGGTGCTGAGTATGACGATCCACCATAGGATGAAGCCGGAGCAGCGTATGATTCAGATTTCCCACCATTAGATAGGGCTGGCGCAGAATACGATGATCCACCACCATAAGAAGACGCCGGTGCCGAATAGGATTCGGATTTTCCTCCATAGGATTGCGAAGGTGCGGCGTATGATGATCCTCCGCCATATGATTGAGCTGGAGCAGAGTAAGCTGGAGCTGGTGCGCTGTACGAAGAACTGCTTCCATAAGACGAGGATCCGCCATAGGATTGCGCTGGCGCAGAGTAGGATGAGCCACCACCATACGAAGGTGCAGAATATGATTCTGATTTGCCTCCATAAGATGGGGCTGCAGCTCCACCACTGTATGATGGTGCTGGTGCAGAATAAGAAGGAGCTGGGGCGCTGTACGAAGAACCACCACCATGTGATGCGGCAGGAATGGATTCGGCCTTTCCTCCATATGACGAACCACTTCCGTAAGATGGTGCTGGAGCTCCATAAGATGGTGCTGGAGCGGCGTAAGATGGTGCTGGAGCTGCGTAAGATGGTGCTGAAGCTGCATAAGATGGTGCTGGTGCAGAGTAAGATGATTCACCTCCATAACTTGGTGCTGGAGCAGGTGCGCTATATGACGATCCACCACCATAAGCTGGTGCTGGAGCATTGTGCGATCCACCATATGAAGATTCTCCTCCATAAGCAACAGCTGGAGCTGCATAAGATGAACCACCACCACCATAGCTTGATACTGGCGCAGTAGAGCTGTATGATGACTCTCCACCATATGTTGGAGATGGCGCATTGTAGCTTGGTGCCGATGCAGAATATGACGATCCACTGTCATATGATGGAGCTGGTGCAGAATAAGCTGGAGCTGGTGCGCTATAGGCGGGTGCAGAATATCCGGCACTGGAACCACTTGAGTAGGATGGAGCTGGTCCACTGTAAGCCTTGGCTTGAGAATATGACTTCATGGTTTTGTAGCCCTTTGGTGATCCACCGTATGATGAGGATCTGTATCCACCACCTCCATAACCGCCACCTCCTCCATAACTAGAAGCGTATCCTGCTAAAGACGGTTGACATGTAATTACAACGCCATTGTGGCCGCCATATCCTCCTCCTTTCTTGTCACCCTTGCCTTTCTTGCCGCCTTTGCCTTTTCCTTTGTCGTGGCTCACCATATATCCACCACCTCCATATCCGCCACCTCCTCCATAGCCACCCCTATGTCCGCCTCCTCCATAGCCACTCATACTTCCTCCATACCCACCTTCGTTGCCACCACCATAGCCGCCATCTCCATATCCACCACCACCATGACCACCACCGCCATATCCTCCACTTCCGCCTCCATAGCCGCCTCCGTATCCTCCTCCATAGCTACCGTCATCGCCTCCATACGCTGAGCGCATGTTGACCACTGGAATTATGTGGTGCTGTACATTGTCATCATCGTCCGACTCGGCGGAGTTCGCTGCACCAACATGATTTCCATCGGTATCAGCGTCTTCGAGATCTTCGTTGGCGCCATCGTCATTGTCGCTTGCTCGATACGATGAGTGAGAATTGCTGCCATGGCTACTGCTGCTGCCGCCATAGCTGGTGTGGGCAGATGGGGCGGAGGCGTATGCACTCTGTGAACTGGATCCGGAGCTAGAACCCATCGCTGCATATGTTGGCGAGGGAGCAGAGTAAGTGGCAGATGGTTTGGGTGCAGAGTACGGTTGCGATTCACTGGCTCCATAGGATTGAGCCTTAGGCGCAGAGTACGATGTTGCGGCAGCAGAACCAGATGAAGAACTGTAGCTGGTAGACGCGGGTGCAGAATAAGATTCGCTCTTGCCACTGCCATAGTTGGTGCTGGCGGCGGCGGCACCTGGAGGAGAATATGAAGAGGCTGTTGCAGCGTAGGCAGGTGCCGGTGCTGGCGCAGAATATGAAGAAGACGAACCACTGTAACTGGCAGCTGGAGCAGCGTACGGCTGAGCTGGAGCGGAGTATGTAGGAGCAGCTTTTGGGGCAGCATATGCAGCAGCAGCACCACCATAGGAAGCGGCTGGGGCGGAATAGCTCTTTGAACCACCTCCGTAACCTTGGGCTGGTGCATTGTAGCTGGGCGCTGGAGCAGCAGCTGCATATGGGGCTGAGCCATAACCACCATCCTGGGCATCGTATGATGAAGCACCGCTTTGGGTACCTGTTTCGCATAACTGGTACGGTTTCTGGTACGGGCTATTGGGCCGAATCTCCACACAGAACGTTGTAGTCGCTGACCTCTTCGTTAAGGTTTTGTGTTCCTCACTATCTGTCGGTGCTGGTGCGATTGCTTCGTCTTCATCTGAAGCAGATTCTGAAGCAGCAGTGGTCGTTGGTAGAATAGTTGTTGTGGTTTCGCTGTCTTTGAATTGGGATCGGTTGTACTTCTTAGGGAAAGCTTGCTTGATGAGCTTATTGGGCGTACCGTCAGCATCGAAATCATGCTGGGGCGCGGCCTGGGCAGCTAGGCCCATGTACAGGGCCACGTATAGTAATGTACAAACTCGCATGTTGGTTACAGTACGAGTGGAATATGTAGAATGAAATCCCGTATGTTTCCCGCCGCTTTTATATATTAATCTTTCTGCTGAAACAGCAATTCAGCGCTATGGCATTATTTAACATATCGTTCAATGACCGTGGCCAGTAAGTACATGATCAAATTATTTTATTCGTATTAATTGTGTTGCTAAATTTAAAAGATTTAAATTCTGTGAACTGTTCTCACACACTTTTTCGTTGATTTTAGTTTCTAACAATTTTTAAATATATCTAAAGCAACACATTTTTATATAAACAAAAATGAGATATTCTACCTAACACTAATAATTTGAATCGGTACAATAAATTTATTAGCAATATATAATTTTAATTTAAAACATCTATGTTTATACTTCGAAGTAATTTTTCGAAGACAACAGTTTTCGTAGACAAATTTTATTCAAAGATCATTATAGAAGAAAGAGAAAAGGAAACAAATTTAGTAAAAATTAGAAATATATTTTTTGTGGCATAATTATACGATTCTAATATAATTATTATTAAGCTTATACTATTCAACGTAAATAGCTTACTCGCAATGTTTCTTTAAAATCAACGAACTCTGTAAAATTATATTATTTGCAGAGTGGCAGAGTTGTAATTGCCTTTATTAACATTAATTTAAAAATTAAAAAACCCATATTAATTTACTCAATATATATTTTTAACAAATATTTTTAAAAAACTTCGCCGGTTTCATAAACAACTTGTAATAAATATAACATAACGCTAACAGATTAAATCCTATAAATGCGAGAATAATAGCGGCATGGTACCACTTAAAATTTCTCAGTGCCCACGAGCCTTTACCTGGCGCTGTTCGTTTTTTAAATCTGATTCCAACAATTTTTTTGGGATCACTTGAATATGTTCCTTGCTCCTTGATTTAATTTTTGGCATTAATTCCTGTTTTACGACTTCCTCATTTACCTTAGCAAGAACAACTTTTTCTTGGTCGCGCGATTCTGTATCTTTCGTCGTAATATCTATAATGTGTTTTTTAACATGTATCGGTTCGTTTATTTTCTCTGTTATTTGTTTGTTATTATGTACTTCTTCGATATACAAAGTTCCTGTTGTCTCTTCTTCATCGGCACTCTTCGCCTCTTTTTTGGCATCATTTATGTCTTCCTTAACCATTGGTGCTTCAACAACATGCGCGCAATTTGTTGCGGTTTTATTACTAGCTGATATAATTTGTTCTATAATAACGTCTTCTTGCGTTGGAGTATGTTTTTCCTTCTCAACGATCTCACTATTTTCGATATTATGTGTTTCGGCAGTCAGTTCGCTATCTTCCACCGCAATGGCATCATGAAGTACAGGAACCTCATCAGAACACATTGGCGAACCATCAGAAAAGAATGGCATTTCCGGTTTTTCAACACCGTGTTGTACCTTATCAATGGTAATTTTATCATCTAGTAGATCCAATTGGCTCTCTTGGAATTCTGTATTGCAGACATCGTGGTATTCCGCAGTTACCTCTGAATTTTCCATAACGCCAGCATTGCAAACCTTCGGAGCATCTTCTACTAGTTGCCCTTTACCATTTAACACCGCATGAATCATTGTCACACCATCATCATCCGTACCAACGAATGCATTTTCTGGGCCAACTATATCTTCGGGGTTTAGATACACTAATCCAGGTAAATGAATGTTCTTCTTCTGGTTGATGTACTTGGGGGAATTCTCCATGTAGTAGTCGTTGGTGCTATGGTACTTCTTCATCGGGAGATGGTACTTATCAGTGGTTTTGTACGCTTTTGGCGCAACTTGTTCATAACAGGGGCTGTAGATGTTTTTTATTGGAATCGGCATCAAGTAGTCGTCTTGTTCTTTTTCCATCCTCAATGCAGGATTGTGAAGTCTCGTAGAAAGAAATGATCCCGTATTTTCTGGGCTGAAACCACTTCTGCATTCCATCTTTCGTTGTACTGGTACATACTGTACTTCTTCGGGATAGTAATATTCTTGTAAAAGTACATTTCGTTTTTCCCTTGCTTCTTGGCAAGGACTTTCTAATCGTTTTACGATTCTGTGAGATTGCACGGATGCTGTGAAGATTATGGATAGCAAAGCTATTTGTCCAATCATTTCGATTAGATTTGATGTAGAATGTTGGCCAACACACCTTTATAGATATTTTACGATAAATATTATTGCTTAAATGCTATTATTGGTACGTGTTTAATGTTGAAATTTCATGAGGTGTAAGACATGACAAATTTAATGCCCTTGTTATAAATTTCAAGGAAGGGTCATTAAACATATTTGTATAAATAATTTAATATTTCGAAATTTTATTTTCAAATAATGTTAATAACTCAAAGCGGCAACTTTCATTTATATGTTTTAGGAAATGTAGAAGAAAACATATAGTTTCTGAAAAATCGTTGGTTGGTGTTGCGAATGTGGTGGAGTTTCTGAAAGAAAGTAAGATGCCGCAAGATAAATCGAAAAGACTTGAAAACATAAAACAAATTAGTATTAATTTACGAAGACATTGCTTTAGATGTACGTTTGAGAGAGATTTTTCGCAGTGCTAGGCACGACCAACGTGTAATACAGATTGCAAAAGAAATTCGCGCTGGAGGACCCTCTTTATTTCGTACATTAGAAGAAAATTCGGTGCGAGACATTGCGGCAGCTTTGCAATATTTTCTAATCTATCTCAAGAAACCTCTAGTACCAGTTTACATTCAAGGCCTAGTGTTAGGTAAACATAAATATAAAACAAATGGGATTAAACATGCTTTAAATCATCCTTTAGATAGTGTAAGCCAGAAAATCGAGGCGCAAATGATAGCTCAAGATGTACTGGGATTGTTAAAGCAAGATTTGGATGCAAGGCACTTAAATTTAGTTAAATTAATATTGGATCTGTTGTACTCAATATTAACGTATTCTCCTTCAGATGAATTGTCTGGATGCAATGTTCCGATTTCAATGATGCCCATATTCTTTCAAATGCAGGTATATTATTTTTATATTTCGATGCATAATTGTGGTTGTAAAACATTATTTAATTAATACGTTTACTAAATCGCGAAGAAAGACGTTTCTATCGCAATTACAGTTTTGCCATTTTGCAACTTTGCTAAACAAATAACGTTATATTTATGAATTTAACGTAACCAATTGCGTAACCGAAAATAGCTGGATGCATTATTTAGAAATTGCAACATTTTAAATTGAAAAACGAAGTTAACGACACTCGGTGATATTTACAGGAAATTCCTCATGTAATGTACTACATTTGAATAATTGTCGACAATTGAAAATATTTAATTACGCAAGTTTAACACTTGGAATATATTTTTTAAAAAATGCAATGCGTTAAAAAAATTATGAACATGAACTAGAACAAAATATGAATTTGTTTTAGACGCTCAGTGGATACATAATTTAATTAATTTCGATGCGATACACTTTTTGTAATCTTGTTTTTATTTAACACAATAAAATGATATCAATTAATTTCTCGGTTGAACATAATTTTCGTTGCTCAATTGAGCCATAAAATAAATAATTACGTAATAATTTATAGGCCGAACATTTAAGTCAGTGGCGCAAAGTAGCGACTGTGTTTGTGGAAATAATTCGAATGGCACCGGATGTATTGAATATAGAACAACCGCCATTATACGAAGAAAACGATCTGATGGTAGACAATGTGAATAGTATAAATGATTTTCTTTTCTCCGTAGTAATGTGGCATTAACTTTATAGTTTGTGGCACCTCCAGCTTACAATAGCCGTCCGAATAATCTCGTGTTGCATCAAAGATTATTGGACATGAATCAGATTTTGAGAAGATATATTGTTAGAACAGGTAGATAAACTAGGTAATAATCAACAAATCTTCAATTATTAATACAAGAGAAACATCCTTTCATATAAGGAATTTCTGTTTCAAAATCATTTACGAATTTCAATATTCAAAATTACATTTAAAAACAATATATGCACAAGAACAAGAAATGTTTCTATCAAGTAATTTTTAAAAATCATTGGACATTTTTCTTAATATATAATACGTTAAAGATATCATTTTCGCCAATTCCTCTGCAATATATATCATTGATGAAAATATACGAAGTACAGAATTGAATTTTAGGAAGTATGGGGGATTATTTTTGCGAAGAATTATATGAAAATGCAATGCGAACGCAGGATGGACTCTCCGAAATTGACGCACAATAAAAATAGAAACAAGAATGATTAAATATACCGTAACGAAAGTATAAACGATTGCAAAATTTACGATTAATGTCTTGTGAGCACACTTAAAAAAGAAAAAGTAATCTAGAATTTTTTATCGAAAGATCATGTACTTAAACTTAAATCTGTTTTAATAAAAATTTCATATATATATAATATTCGTTTAGATAAATAACACCCTACGAAATACATATATAAAATTTCATTTTGCATGCTTTTAGAAAATATATCATAGTAATAAGAATATTTGGGAATATGAAAATTTGCGCAATATAAAAATAAAAAAGTAAAATGAGATTTTTATCTATGTATAAAATTAGATAAAAAAAAAACGAATGAAGCTCAAACG
The DNA here is from genome assembly GCA_947310635.1 of Leptodirus hochenwartii. Classification (NCBI taxonomy): domain Eukaryota; kingdom Metazoa; phylum Arthropoda; class Insecta; order Coleoptera; family Leiodidae; genus Leptodirus; species Leptodirus hochenwartii. The sequence continues at coordinate 49,552,925 of OX371176.1, forward strand.
AACACAAACATTTACAATGATATTTTTCATACATATGTTTTTAAATATTCAATATTAACAATTTTGATTGAAATTTTGATGTAGATTGTAAATTCAACAATTAGTTAGCTACGTTTACTAGAATTTGTAATTTCATAAATAAATTGGACTGATTTTTCTTTGCTTTGCTTACTAGCGCAATAGTTAACACAAAATCGATTACAATTCAAAAATTATAATAATAATACAACGCGCGCTAAAACGCAATACAAATTTTGTATAGGTATAAATAAATACTGCGAAATTAAAACAATACGAATCGACTTCTTGTTAAAGAATAAAAATGTGCTTTGATGACGTGAAATAATTGCTTTTTTAAGTAAATACTTCACGTGGGTAGGTAGCACTGAGTTTTAAGTATTGTTGGTATAAGTAAAAAAGAAAGAGATATTTATCAATTATAACTTAGACTTGAATTCCGGAGCGTTTGATATGAGTATCTCATGCCACCAGGACGGCCGAGACAATGCTCCCTGATTGCTGAAGAACTCCGTTTGAAGATGGTGATATACCTGATTTAATTAAAAAAATCAATTGCGACGTAATTTGATGAAAAATAAAATGGTTCAAAATAAGAATATTATAGTGGGTGAATTTCTTATAATTTATCGATATTATGAATGAAAAGTTAAGCTGCAATTTTTATCAAGAAATTTAGAAAGTGATTTAAATTAATTGTAAGATACTCGAGCGAGCGAATTGTCATAATCATACCATACATTTTTAATGTCTGATAAATATTTATATTAAAATACAACAATATAAAAAGAATATTTGCAACAAATGCATTCTTGACTTTCAACTAGAATTACAGCAAATATGCTGATACATGAAATGGTGGGCTTTGTTCTACTTAGTTGTTTTTTTTTTACAGCGGACGTTGAATAGGAAAATTGCAAAATAACGTATTGTACTCATTTACAACGAAAATTTCAGTTAACTTTAATTTACTAACCTTTCCATCAGCACTGCCTAAGATAGAATTAACAACATAATCCGGAGGAGCCAAACCATCAATTACAGAAACAACATCCGGTTTAATTGTACCGCACAACTTCAAAATTGCTCCTTAAAATTAACGATAAAAATCTCTTTTAGTATTTGTTGTATTACGTCAACAATGCAATGAATAGGACTATTATAAAATTTTACAATTTAATCAACAATTAAACTTAATTTTTCGCATATAACATACCTTTAATTAACTCGACGAAAGTCGGTCCGTTAGCGAAACTGCCTTGATAAAAATACACCAGATGCTTTTCTAAGCAACTGAGACCGTAGAAAATGCCCAGTTTGTCTAGAATGTCTTTCAAATTGTTATCCGCCGAACTGATGTGTCTCCAATAATATTGCAAAGCGAGAAATTCGCAGTAAGACCGAGATAGAACGGCACCTTTAAACACCTAAGATATGAGAAATATTTTTTTTATTGTCCAATTTTAACCGAATTTCCCTAGAAGATTTATTTCGGATTGCATTCAAAGTATTATAAAAAAGTAAAAAAGTATTATTAAAAAATACGCATTAAATTTAGAGAACATTTAGTAGAAATTTGTTCAAGATCTTCGAATTCATAATGGAGGAATGTTTCGATATTTTTTTAACACACCTAAGATGAGAAAAAAATTTTTTGATTGTCCAATTTTACCCCAATTTCCTTGGAAGATTTATTTACAAGACTTCGGATTGCATTCAAAGTATTATTTATTAAAAATAAGCATTACATTAAAAAAAAAAAACATTTAGTAGTAAATTGTTCGAAAATCTTCGAATTCATCATGGAGGAATGATTTTTATGTTTTTTTTAGTACACAATTTTATGTATATTTTACGACATTGTATGTACCTGTGAATTATTTCTAGCAGTAAATCGACATTCGCCTTGATCTAATAAAAGTTTCTGTTGTTTATCTGTTTCGGACACCAAATACGTGATAAGCCATTCGAAGCATTTAATAACAACTAAAACGAAAACGAATAAAAATTTGCCCTTTCATGGCCTTCACTAATATAAAAAAAAAAACTTACACATTCTATTTGTAATTTCGGCAATTCCTCGCTCAGTAAATCGTCTTTTCAAAATTTCTTTATGTCTGTAATATATTTTTATTTAATTATCACAAATTTATAAAATTGTTTCAGCATTTCTTTATGCCTGTAATATATGAAACGATAATGCGCTTTTATTTATTTATAAAATTGTTTCAAAATTTCTTTATGCGCGTAAATATTTTTATTTAATTACCACCACAAATTAATAAAATTGTTTCAAAATTTCTTTATGCGTGTGAAATATTTTTATTTAATTACCACAAATTAATAAAATTGTTTCAACATTTCTTCATGCCTGTATAATATACGAAACGATTTATTGCGCGGTTATTTAATTACTATAAATTTAAACAATTGTTTAACGGGGCTGTACCACAAAATAAATAGTATTAATCAGATACGTTGGTTTTTCGTTGGAACAGCTTCAATTGCAAAGAAAAAAACCAATACAAACGCTGAAATAATTTCACAAGTTACAAAATATATGGAAAATAAGAGAGGGGGTACTTTGATTTTTATATCACTAAAATTTATTAAATAAGAGACGACTATAGTTTCGTGCTATTAACACATTACTATAGTCGTCTCTTATTTAATAAATTTTGGTGATATAAAAGCAAAGAAACCGTTTTTTATTTTCCATATTATGGAATATCACATAATAACGGTTAAATCAATCAATTATCACAAAATATATTTCATAGAAGAACGTCTAAACTGGCTTTTTGCTAGTGCTGGGAATATTTGCCAATCAAACCGGAAACCGATGCAAGCGATTTTTCACCGGTTTACCGACTAACCGTTTCCACCAATTTTCGGTGAAAACCGGTTTCCGGTGAAAACCGCGTTTCGGTCAAAACCGCTTTATGGTGAAAACTGATTTTCGGTGAAAACCGGTTTTAGGTTTGCACTGGACTACTGAATCTTACCAAACTGCGTTGCTTCGAATCAACGCACTGCTTTGAAGTAACGTATCAATTCAATTTTCCAACACGTTGATACAGTGGCGTTGCTTCTGTGCAGTACACTGCCACTGTGTAAAATAGATTATGAGCTTGACGCATATACTGCGTCTAGGATTGCAAAGTGCTTGCGCCAGTCACTGGACAATGTGTAAAATTCCGCAATTTTATATCGAAAATTAAAAAAATTCTTTAGAAACGCGTAATTGTTTATAAATTTAGAATGAACGTAAATCAATATAATTTCAAGTGTACTTTAGTTTTCAAAATTCTTCAAATGCATTCCATTGTAATGTTCATGCAGTTTCCAACTAATCCTTATAGTTGAGGATAAATATATATAATCAGTGATTGCATATAGCGGACATGACTAAACATAATTTACAATATCAATATTTTTACAAAAGAATTTCGCCTTATATCTTTTTATATTCGCACTTTTATATTGGGAATTGAGTAAAATTTATTAAAGTTTGTTATATACTTTCTTTCTAATTATTTTTTAAATATTTTTCCTACCAATGTACTTATTCAATTACTTATATACAATGCTATTACGCTTTTATTATTTATTTTAATTATTTACAAAAAAAGTATATATATACCTATCGAAATTTTTAAATTATTTACAAAGAAGGTATATATATACCTGTCGATTTTTATCAAAATTATCGAAAAAGTACAAAGGTATATTCCTGTCGACTTTCATCAAAATTATCGAAAAAGTACAAAGGTATATACCTGTCAATTTTCATCAAAATTATAATTTCCCATTAGAAAATGTCCCATTCAATCATTTTTTCACGTTTAATAAAAATATATATAATCTTAGCATGAACAGTCCATATAAAAATGTTTCTAAATGCTGACTTTGAAATTGAACACGCAATTAACATCGCGTATTAATTTACAGTTGCTGATCGTGTTGGTATCGCCATCTACATATTTTAATATTAGATGTGTGTGCGACAACGACGATAAACACACACACAGATTACACACTATTTATTCTCGACGAACGCGGCGAGAAATTCAAGTCTAACTACATGGTTACGTGAATGCAATCCCATCTTTGCACATGCTATTTTATATGGGCAGTTTCAAAGGCACCCTGAACGATAAGTTGAAGTGAAGAATATAAACTCGAAAAAGTTGATTGCGTTGGTTGAAGTGAGACTTTAGCCGTTTTCTGAGAAAGTTCTCGCTCTAATAGAGTATTCGTTATCAAGAAACGCATTTTTATTATCCGAATTTTATCTATACACTAGTACACCTACTGCCAAGAATATGGCAAATCAGACATAAATGTATAGTTTAAAAACTGAAAAAAGAAAATACAATTATTGACCGATTGTTTGATGACGCTATTGCGTATTTATTTTGTAATTCATAAATCCAACATAATTTGCTATAAAATATTTCACAAAAATCAAAATAAAATATTTAAGAAAATGAAAATATAAGAAATGTATGTAAAAATAAATTACATAGATACATATAGGATCGCCAGGTCTCGCCTAGAATGATTTTAAGTCAGACACTTTAAGCCACAATTATTGACTATTTCTTTGACTCGATTGTACATGGCCGCTATGCCTTTGATTATGATATACAAGTCTATATGAATGTAGACGAAAATAGTAATTCTTAATTTGCAATTTCCGACCAATTTAGCAAATACACTTAAATTTCTTACAAAATGGGCAAATATAGACATAATCGCTATAAACTCTATTTTACTGATTTCCAGTTCAAACGGAAAAAGTTGAAATTATACCTCTGTTCTTTTTCGATAATTTTTCTATAATTTTGATGAAAATCGACCTCTGTTCTTTTTCGATAATTTTTCGATAATTTTTCAATAATTTTCGATAATTTTTCGACAATTTTTCGATAATTTTTCTATAATTTTGATGAAAATCGACCTCTGTTCTTTTTCGACAATTTTTCGATAATTTTGATGAAAATCGATCTCTGTTCTTTTTCGATAATTTTTCGATAATTTTTCGATAATTTTTCGATAATTTTTCTATAATTTTGATGAAAATCGACCTCTGTTCTTTTTCGATAATTTTTCGATAATTTTGATGAAAATCGATCTCTGTTCTTTTTCGACAATTTTTCGATAATTTTGATGAAAATCGACAGGTATGTACCTGTGTTCTTTTTCATTTTTTCACGTTTAATAAAAATTTATAATCTTAGCATGGACAGTCCATATAAAAATGTTTCTAAATGCTGACTTTGAAATTGAACACGCAATTAACATCGCGTATTAATTTACAGTTACTGATCGTGTTGGTATCGCCATCTACATATTTTAATATTAGATGTGTGTGCGACAACGACGATAAACACACACACAGATTACACACTATTTATTCTCGACGAACGCGGCGAGAAATTCAAGTCTAACTACATGGTTACGTGAATGCAATCCCACCTTTGCACATGCTATTTTATATGGGCAGTTTCAAAGGCACCCTGAACGGTAAGTTGAAGTGAAGAATATAAACTCGAAAAAGTTGATTGCGTTGGTTGAAGTGAGACTTTAGCCGTTTTCTGAGAAAGTTCTCGCTCTAATAGAGTATTCGTTATCAAGAAACGCATTTTTATTATCCGAATTTTATCTATACACTAGTACACCTACTGCCAAGAATATGGCAAATCAGACATAAATGTATAGTTTAAAAACTGAAAAAAGAAAATACAATTATTGACCGATTGTTTGATGACGCTATTGCGTATTTATTTTGTAATTCATAAATCCAACATAATTTGCTATAAAATATTTCACAAAAATCAAAATAAAATATTTAAGAAAATGAAAATATAAGAAATGTATGTAAAAATTAATTACATAGATACATATAGGATCGCCAGGTCTCGCCTAGAATGATTTTAAGTCAGACACTTTAAGCCACAATTATTGACTATTTCTTTGACTCGATTGTACATGGCCGCTAAGCCTTTGACTAAGATATACAAGTCTATATGAATGTAGACGAAAATAGTAATTCTTAATTTGCAATTTCCGACCAATTTAGCAAATACACTTAAATTTCTTACAAAATGGGCAAATATAGACATAATCGCTATAAACTCTATTTTACTGATTTCCAGTTCAAACGGAAAAAGTTGAAATTATACCTCTGTTCTTTTTCGATAATTTTTCTATAATTTTGATGAAAATCGACCTCTGTTCTTTTTCGATAATTTTTCTATAATTTTGATGAAAATCGACCTCTGTTCTTTTTCGATAATTTTTCTATAATTTTGATGAAAATCGACCTCTGTTCTTTTTCGATAATTTTTCGATAATTTTTCAATAATTTTTCGATAATTTTTCGACAATTTTTCGATAATTTTTCTATAATTTTGATGAAAATCGATCTCTGTTCTTTTTCGATAATTTTTCGATAATTTTTCAATAATTTTTCGATAATTTTTCGACAATTTTTCGATAATTTTTCTATAATTTTGATGAAAATCGACCTCTGTTCTTTTTCGACAATTTTTCGATAATTTTGATGAAAATCGATCTCTGTTCTTTTTCGATAATTTTTCGATAATTTTTCGATAATTTTTCGATAATTTTTCTATAATTTTGATGAAAATCGACCTCTGTTCTTTTTCGATAATTTTTCGATAATTTTTCGATAATTTTTCGATAATTTTTCGATAATTTTTCGATAATTTTTCTATAATTTTGATGAAAATCGACCTCTGTTCTTTTTCGATAATTTTTCGATAATTTTGATGAAAATCGATCTCTGTTCTTTTTCGATAATTTTGATGAAAATCGACAGGTATGTACTTGTGTTCTTTTTCATTTTTTCACGTTTAATAAAAATATATATAATCTTAGCATGAACAGTCCATATAAAAATGTTTCTAAATGCTGACTTTGAAATTGAACACGCAATTAACATCGCGTATTAATTTACAGTTGCTGATCGTGTTGGTATCGCCATCTACATATTTTAATATTAGATGTGTGTGCGACAACGACGATAAACACACACACAGATTACACACTATTTATTCTCGACGAACGCGGCGAGAAATTCAAGTCTAACTACATGGTTACGTGAATGCAATCCCATCTTTGCACATACTATTTTATATGGGCAGTTTCAAAGGCACCCTGAACGGTAAGTTGAAGTGAAAAATATAAACTCGAAAAAGTTGATTGCGTTGGTTGAAGCGAGACTTTCGCCGTTTTCTGAGCAAGTTCTCGCTCTAGTCGAGTATTCGTTATCAAGAAACGCGTTTTTATTATCAGAATTTTATCTCTACACTAGTACAGCTACTGCCAAGAATATGGCAAATCAGACATAAATGTATAGTTTAAAAACTAAAAAAAGAAAATACAATTATTGACCGATTGTTTGATGACGCTATTGCGTATTTATTTTGTAATTCATAAATCCAACATAATTTGCTATAAAATATTTCACAAAAATCAAAATAAAATATTTAAGAAAATGAAAATATAAGAAATGTATGTAAAAATAAATTATATAGATACATATAGGATCGCCAGGTCTCGCCTAGAATAATTTTAAGTCAGACACTTTAAGCCACAATTATTGACTATTTCTTTGACTCGATTGTACATGGCCGCTAAGCCTTTGACTAAGATATACAAGTCTATATGAATGTAGACGAAAATAGTAATTCTTAATTTGCAATTTCCGACCAATTTAGCAAATACACTTAAATTTCTTACAAAATGGGCAAATATAGACATAATCGCTATAAACTCTATTTTACTGATTTCCAGTTCAAACGGAAAAAGTTGAAATTATACCTCTGTTCTTTTTCGATAATTTTTCTATAATTTTGATGAAAATCGACCTCTGTTCTTTTTCGATAATTTTTCTATAATTTTGATGAAAATCGACCTCTGTTCTTTTTCGATAATTTTTCTATAATTTTGATGAAAATCGACCTCTGTTCTTTTTCGATAATTTTTCGATAATTTTTCAATAATTTTTCGATAATTTTTCGACAATTTTTCGATAATTTTTCTATAATTTTGATGAAAATCGATCTCTGTTCTTTTTCGATAATTTTTCGATAATTTTTCAATAATTTTTCGATAATTTTTCGACAATTTTTCGATAATTTTTCTATAATTTTGATGAAAATCGACCTCTGTTCTTTTTCGACAATTTTTCGATAATTTTGATGAAAATCGATCTCTGTTCTTTTTCGATAATTTTTCGATAATTTTTCGATAATTTTTCGATAATTTTTCTATAATTTTGATGAAAATCGACCTCTGTTCTTTTTCGATAATTTTTCGATAATTTTTCGATAATTTTTCGATAATTTTTCGATAATTTTTCGATAATTTTTCTATAATTTTGATGAAAATCGACCTCTGTTCTTTTTCGATAATTTTTCGATAATTTTGATGAAAATCGATCTCTGTTCTTTTTCGATAATTTTGATGAAAATCGACAGGTATGTACTTGTGTTCTTTTTCATTTTTTCACGTTTAATAAAAATATATATAATCTTAGCATGAACAGTCCATATAAAAATGTTTCTAAATGCTGACTTTGAAATTGAACACGCAATTAACATCGCGTATTAATTTACAGTTGCTGATCGTGTTGGTATCGCCATCTACATATTTTAATATTAGATGTGTGTGCGACAACGACGATAAACACACACACAGATTACACACTATTTATTCTCGACGAACGCGGCGAGAAATTCAAGTCTAACTACATGGTTACGTGAATGCAATCCCATCTTTGCACATACTATTTTATATGGGCAGTTTCAAAGGCACCCTGAACGGTAAGTTGAAGTGAAAAATATAAACTCGAAAAAGTTGATTGCGTTGGTTGAAGCGAGACTTTCGCCGTTTTCTGAGCAAGTTCTCGCTCTAGTCGAGTATTCGTTATCAAGAAACGCGTTTTTATTATCAGAATTTTATCTCTACACTAGTACAGCTACTGCCAAGAATATGGCAAATCAGACATAAATGTATAGTTTAAAAACTAAAAAAAGAAAATACAATTATTGACCGATTGTTTGATGACGCTATTGCGTATTTATTTTGTAATTCATAAATCCAACATAATTTGCTATAAAATATTTCACAAAAATCAAAATAAAATATTTAAGAAAATGAAAATATAAGAAATGTATGTAAAAATAAATTATATAGATACATATAGGATCGCCAGGTCTCGCCTAGAATAATTTTAAGTCAGACACTTTAAGCCACAATTATTGACTATTTCTTTGACTCGATTGTACATGACCGCTAGCCTTTGACTAAGATATACAAGTCTATATGAATGTAGACGAAAATAGTAATTCTTAATTTGCAATTTCCGACCAATTTAGCAAATACACTTAAATTTCTTACAAAATGGGCAAATATAGACATAATCGCTATAAACTCTATTTTACTGATTTCCAGTTCAAACGGAAAAAGTTGAAATTATACCTCTGTTCTTTTTCGATAATTTTGATGAAAATCGACCACTGTTCTTTTTCGATAATTTTTCGATAATTTTTCGACAATTTTGATGAAAATCGACAGGTATGTACCTATGTTCTTTTTAATTTTTTGACGTTTAATAAAAATTTATAATCTTAGCATGGACAGTCCATATAAAAATGTTTCTAAATGCTGACTTTGAAATGGAACAGGCAATTAACATCGCGTATTAATTTACAGTTGCTAATCGTGTTGGTATCGCCATCTACATATTTTAATATTAGATGTGTGTGCGACAACGACGATAAACACACACACAGATTACACACTATTTATTCTCGACGAACGCGGCGAGAAATTCAAGTCTAACTACGTGGTTACTAGAATGCAATCCCATCTTTGCACATACTATGGGCAGTTTCAAAGGCACCCTGAACGGTAAGTTGAAGTGAAAAATATAAACTCGAAAAAGTTGATTGCGTTGGTTGAAGCGAGACTTTCGCCGTTTTCTGACAACGTTCTCGCTCTAGTGGAGTATTCGTTATCAAGAAACGCGTTTTTATTATCCGAATTTTATCTATACACTAGTACACCTACTGCCAAGAATATGGCAAATCGGACATAAATGCATAGTTTAAAAACTAAAAAAAGAAAATACAATTATTGACCGATTGTTTGATGACGCTATTGTGTATTTATTTTGTAATTCATAAATCCAACATAATTTGCTATAAAATATTTGACAAAAATCAAAATAAAATATTTAAAAAATTTAAATATAAGGAATGTATGTAAAAAAATAATTATATATATATATAGCATTGCCAGGTCTCGCCTAGAATAATTTTAAGTCAGACACTTTAAGTCATAATTATGGACTATTTCTTTGACTCGATTGTACATGGCCGCTATGCCTTTGATAAGATATACAAGTCTATATGAATGTAGACGAAAATAGTAATTCTTAATTTGCAATTTCCGACCAATTTAGCAAAACACTTAAATTTTGAACAAAATGGGCAAAAATAGACATAATCGCTTTAATATAACACCAAAATCATTGAAATCTGTCGAGCCGTTCCGCAGAATTTTTTTTATACGGGTAAATGGTAAACTTTTGTAGTAAGCATGGAAATAATGATTTTTATGTTTAAGCGGGACAAATTACCGAAAATCGGGATTGTCCCGCTAAAAGCGGGACGTATGGTCACTTTACTTATTTGTGTTATTAATTTTATTCATTATTCTGAATAGCTAGAGTAAGATTCATTGCCAAATGAACTGAGCATAGTGGCTATCATACCGTACCAACCACCAAATCGGTTTCGTATGAATCAATAGTCGGTGCTACCGACCAGTGCTAATCGAAAACCGGTTTTCACCGAAAAACGGTTTCACCCAAAAACCGGTTTTCACCGAAAATCGGTGAACCGAGATTGTCTTGGTTGCCGGTTTTCGACAAAAAATAAACCGGTGCACCGGTTTACCGGAACCATTCCCAGCACTACTTTTTACAGTTTTTGAAATATATTCATTTAGTTCGCTTCGGCAGAATCAAACGATTAGAAACATCGACATTATATATTCCGAAATATGTCCAATCTCCTCGACCATCCGCATACCTTTCAAGATAACTGCAACTGCCCAATGCACTAGCCACACCATCTCCAGCGGCTGCTCCGTGCCACTGCCTCAACAGCCAATTGCTTGTCTGCTGGACCAGCACATTATTATCTCCTTCGTACGTTACGCACGGGTCAATAGTTGCGCGCAATTCACCGAATCGCGCACGGCGCAGATACCCGTGGCCGCCACACGCTTCTCTGGACTCTTGCACAGCGTCCCGACATGTCCACGTCACTAAGGGCTTCGCAGCGGACACTATAGCATGGATTTCGGACACTAGCTCCGACTGGAGAAAGCGCCAAACACGAAATTATTTGAATCTTTTTAAAAAAACATTGAGAATTTTATAGTGTGGATGATTTCCTCAACTAACCGTCGATGCTATGTCATGTTTTATTATAAGCGTTTGTTTATTTATATTTTTAACGCCTGTTCATTTTTATGAATTAAGAGGGGTCGATGTGAAATTAAATGATTGAGTCCTTTATCCGGTTTTATATTTAGGACATAGATATTAAGGAAGAGAAATAAAAGTACAATGTTTTATATCACGGTTAAAAACGAGGATTTATTAGACTATCTTAATTTAATTATCTTAAGTACATAGCAATATAGAAAAATCTTATACTTACCATACTATCAATTCTTGTACTAGTAACAGTAGATGTGCTTTCGACAGCAGATAGGAAATCTTCGGTGAATGCGTTTACAAAGACTTTAAGTACCGCAGCTGCAGAAACATATGGAAATAATCTCCATTGCTGAAAAGATATAAATAAATAATTAATGGCAATTCGTAGTATGCCTAATCATACTTTGATGAAAAAGTAATTGTAAAGTTGCAATCAGCGAGATGATAAAATAAAATAATATCGATAATAAAAATAAAAGTCGAAGACTTCAAATTTATATGGAAATTGTAGTAAAATATATATTACTGTAAGTGTAAATTTAAAAAAGTTTGCACCAGACAAAACAATAAAATGGAATGTTACAACTAAAATTAAAGTAATTCAAGATCGCAATGATTTATTGAAAATTATTTAATAATAATAATAAATATTCTTCATTGAACATTTTTATAATGCAGCATATACTCGTATTATTAAAAAATTGTGAAAACTTAAAATAAGATAACCAATACAGAATGTTCACAGGCGATTTTCAGCACTTCAGATACAAATAAAAAAAAAAAATTAAAAGAAAAATAGTTCTAAAGTAAACATTGTTCTTCCACATAACCATATAAAAGAAAAACAGTAATTAACACTTTATACTGCGTTAAATAGTATTTATTATACTAATACTATTAAAATGTACATACTTTCGTAAACGAATGTATCCACAATACACAGATAAAAGTATTTTTTATTATCTAAAAGTATCAACAAAGAATAGAAATTGATAAATATCGAATACAAAATTGTTGTAGGAGTTAACTATATTATTATGTACCAAATATTAAACAGATTTCCTATGCACTTGGTCATATAAAGACATTATACACAATATTGTAATATTTATAATTTAATATGCAACACCTTGTTTTTCCACACGATTACATACGTTACTGCTTTTCAAATAAATAAATTTTCATGGCCGATTTAAATGAAGAAATGTTCGATTTCATTATGCAATTTGTTAAATTTTCAATTGAGAAGTCCTTAGGATAGGATATTAAACAGATATAAGCATAGCATCAATAGAACATATTGAATATGTTGTAGTTAATGCATATATATATATAATTGTTTCTATGAGAGACTGCGCTCTCGGACCGTCAATATATAGATATATCCGAAGAGGAAAACTAGGGAAAGTGCGCTTTTCTAGCCTCGGACACGAGTCCCACACATTTCTCTGATATCCTGATACACAGAAATGGACATTGTCTTACCCCTTCGTATTTGGGCATTGATATTTTATCTATTTATAGAATCATTGTACTTAGTTATGCAAAAAGAAACCATTCAACAAAATTGAAATTTTTTGAGTAATGTTACCAGAGTGTAGTAAAAAGGCCGAATTAAAATTAGTAAATTACGAACAAACGTTCATATAAGTTACCATAGCAGTTATAATTGTTAGAACCAACGCTCGCTCATCTCTTCTTATTGTATCTTACCATCGCACAAATCATCTCATTTTTAAGTAATTAATTTAAAAAATTTAATATATTACCAAAAAAATTAGAATGTAACTTAAACTTCGAAGTTCAATACCTCAGTTTTGATGTCGTGTGGGTTGGTACCTTTTTGCATAACTACGTCCAATTGAAGATGGTATGTTCATAAGAACTAATTCTAAAAGTCCATTGTGTAATATTTACTTAAATATTCTAAAATTCCATTGTATAATACAAAAAAAAAAGTTGTGTAAATAGATACAAAATGAATTCTATATGAATTCATCGGAGTAGATTCCTATTATATATATATATTTTTTTTAAATGAAAAAATATATAATTTCGTTTCAGTTCATATGAAAATTTGTTTGAGAACGTGATCGGATTAAATATTTCACAAAAGTCACAAAACAAGTGGTTAAATCCAATTTAGTTTTTTTAAATACCAAATTATTTAGCTTTTAATAAAGCAATCATTTAAGATTATTTAAAAAATGTATAATATATATAATTAAATTTTAACTAAAACGTCTTTATTTAAGACATTTTTATTACCAACAAACTATAAAACAACTTTCAAGATCCTTTTTGTCCACAAATTACAGAAGAAGACAAAAACCATCTAATTTCCTCCACTTACATGTAACTGATATTCGATAATCGCTAATTCCTTCTCTGTGTCACCCACATAGGGTGCGAATTGCTTGCGAACAGCCGCATAACGAACGGATATTGTCACGGCACATATAAGGTTATTCACGGACTCTTGCATAATGCCCACGCGGCCCGTAGATAGATTCTCGAGGGCGGCGCCCAAAATACGCCCCGGTTCGCTGAAACTGCTCTCGTACTCGCCCGAGGGCGTCACGTCACCGGTACGGTTCAGGAGGTACTCGCGTGGGATGCGGTAGTGTTGGAACATCATAAAACTGCCGGGCGAGCAATTTTTATATGAAATAAATAAAACAACCGATGTTATTCAGAATATTAGACCGATCAAATAATTGAATAGAAACCAATATAAAAGTTTGGAAATATAAATATATAAAGCGATACAGCTTGTTAAAGGATAAATATAAATCGTAGTGATTAAAACATCTATAGAATATCACCCAAAGCATTTAATAATGCTGTTTTTATTTCTAAATTAACCGCTTATTAAAATATTTCTCTATCTGACGATAGATATTAATAATATCCGAAATATAGCGGTGCAAAGCTATTCTTCTTTAATTGTAAAATAACATATTACGAAAATTTAAACGAACAAGAGATATCAGTAATATTAGTAGTTTAGTGCAAAGTCATAATTCGACTCATAAATTTGTTAAATTACCTTTTGATCCTATTAATGCGCGTGGTTTAGATAGTATTTTAAATAAATATAATTTTAAAATGGCATATAATACCCCGAATAGTCTTTCGCTAATTTTCTAGGAAATCCCGAAGAACATTTCATTGATTTGAATGCAAAAATCTGGTATTTATGGGATATCTTGTTCTAGTTGTACTTAACAGACGACAAACACGTAGATCAATTGAAACTAGATTTAAGGAGCATTTACCTCATTTCAGATTAAATAGAAAAGATAAAAGTGCTGTAACGAAGCATATTTTTGAATCCTATTCAAATTAGTTCACTTAAATTACTTAAAAGTATTTTGAATTATTCCGAGTTAAATGCTTATGAAAGTATATACATGCATAAATCCAAATCAAATTTAATGATTTTAGATTCAGGCCCAATTCATTTTGTCTATTTAATTTATTTAATAAAGACTATTTTTAATTTAATTTTTGGATATTTTAGGTTTGACTGCCCATTGTTTATTGTTTAACATCGTTAGTTTCATTAATCGTTTTTTCACGGCACTATTTTCAATAGAACACACATTTATAATAAAATCGCAATTTTTATTACCCATTGTCGATTCCATTCAAGCCAATTTTTTCTCCGATATCGCCAACTATAATTCCCGGATATGGCAATAATGTTTTTGGATCTCTGATTGGCACAACAAATGCATGCAAACCGTGACATTGTCCGTTCGTATAAAGTTGCGCGAATAATAACGATAGTGTGCACGTTTTTCCTAAAATAGAAGCGCGAAAGTACCATAAATAATTTACCCAAATACTCCGTGGAAAGTTGCGCTTCGCGACAAAACAATATATCGCAACAAGAAACTGTTAAAAATGTTCTTAATTTCATCGCAACTACAATTATTTAATTAATATTGGTTTTTCTATGAATGAAAGATTGTTTTTTTTAATACTTTTTATGTGTTTCTTTATTGGTCCTCTCTGGTCATGAAAATTATTAATAAAACCAAACTTTCATTGAAAGAAAAACCAATATTAAACATGTATACCATGAAGAGTGAAACCAACATGAATTATTTAATTAATTTTTATTACTATAAAATAAAGTAATAATAAAAATCGTACCTAAATTTCCCACCCAACATTTAGCAGCTTCAAAATCGGGGGTATTTATTACAAATTCTTGCGTTTCTTTATCGAAAGTGGCGGTTGTTCTCATGCTTTTGGTGTTACTTCCATGCGCTACTTCCGTTAAGGCTACACAAGATAACGTCTGCAAAATTGTAATCATTTATGAGAAATAGGAAAATTACTACGTTTTATTTATCATGATTATTTATTTATTTGTGACTCTAGTTTCGTTCTTCTAGAGACCATGATAAAGTCTGAAAATACAGAATAACAATTTGCCTATTTATATACACAACATATACAGTATTTTTAATGCTAGGGCTTAAGGTGAAAATCGGCGAAGAGATTAATTCTA
The DNA here is from genome assembly GCA_947310635.1 of Leptodirus hochenwartii. Classification (NCBI taxonomy): domain Eukaryota; kingdom Metazoa; phylum Arthropoda; class Insecta; order Coleoptera; family Leiodidae; genus Leptodirus; species Leptodirus hochenwartii. The sequence goes on from OX371176.1 coordinate 49,569,010, forward strand.
CCTTAAGTCGTTAAGTAAGTATATTGAAGGGATTTTTCGGTGTTTACAGATTTCCAGGGATTCGAGTAAATTTAATTTCGAGCTTTCGTGTACATTTTATAAATTATCTATTGACGCAAACGTATGTTTGGATTCTAGTAAGTGATTTGAAAAATTTGAATTCGATTTTTTTATTTTTTGTAACTACTAAAATGTTCATTAAACCTAGTCTTTAAATTACGGCCTGTTTGACCAATGCAAATGGAATTACTTTATAAACTCCTGATAAATGCTCTACGGATCATAGACTGATAGACTGATATTTTATACTTATGAGGGTGTGAAGAGTTGGCTGGGATGGTAATGGGTGTGAAGGTGGTTTTTTTTATCAATATCAAAGTTTAGTATTGATTCAGTTTTATTAATTGTTAAATCGAGGAAGTTTATAGAATGATTGACTTGTTTTTCTAATGTAAATTTAATTGTTGTGTGCAAATTGTTTAAGTGGTTTAAGAAAGTATCCGATTGTCTACTAGTACCATTAACACAAGCGAGAATGTCGTCGGAATTTGTGTTATATTCATTTAGCAAATAAAAATATCTTTGAATGATTAATAAATAATAAAAAATTAATATAACTTTTTCACATATAAAAATATGCCTTGGTTTCTACAAAATACTGTAATTAATATTTGATGAAACATCGCACACATAAAAAAAAAATGATGATGCAACGAAATTTTTATTAAAAATAGATCCAATACAAAATACTATAATAATTTGCTTCGTTGTTATAATTTTTTTTATTGAAAAATCAATTATAAGACTAACGCTCCGGCAAAATTAACAATTCTATAAATGAGCGGTTAAAAGCAAAATCAATAAAATAATAATTCATGAGTGAATATCGATTGGTTCGGGAACTAATAATACCACCATACGAAGAATATTCTAATATCGAATAAAATAATTTGATCATTCAAAGCGTACATACATTATTGATACAAGTAAAGAAAACATAAGACCCGATTTTCTTCGAATAAAAAAAATCACAAAGTGGACCACCGAACTTCCTATCAATAAAATTCTATAATGCATTACCTAAAAAAACGTTAAGAATTGCCATATAATGGGTATAAAATAACTATTAAAAGTTTCTTAAAAAAACTGAAAATTTCATAGAAAAATGTGGTAATATAGAAAATTATATAAAATAACTATATATTCGTTAGCTACAATAATATGACTTATGTAAACACAAAGCAAATATCATTTCTTAACGTACAACTGTGTAGTATGGAAGTAATATGTCTTATGGACAAAAGCGTACTCACTCTACGATTCCAAACAGCTTTAAATATATTTGAGTGTCGCTCCGTGCCCAGCGTAATAATTGCATTCGTAAATAGACTAATGCCCAACGCATACTTCACCGAAATGTCCGGATAGCAAACGGCAAGGGCTTCGTTTACTGTCATAAGAAACCTCGTCTAAAAGAAAATGTAGGCGGTTTTATTGTAGAAGTCTTTCATGAATTTCTGCGGATTAATATTTATTTATCAACGAAATTTAAGGGCTTATACTGATTTTTAAAGGCGTGGATGTGGAATGAACATTACACGCTGTGAGGTGTGGACAATAAGAAGGATGATAGATAAATGTAATGTATCATTTTTTTACAAATAAAGATATGAAAATTTTATTTTCATAGTGACTCGATTTCATAAAGACGCGATGATTCTAATTTTTAATTTATTTCAATCAAACTTCTTAGATTATAAATATGTAAATATGAAATATTTATAATAAAAAAACGCGTTGTTGGTAAAATTGTTTAGCATCTTTTGGTGAAACATAAAGTTCATATTTAACATGTAAAATTAATTTAACGTTTAAATAACTAATTGCAAAAAGAACTCGTTGATTCTAATTATTTAAATGCTTTTAACAGTATAAGCGCTCCTTATTACATACGTTCGAAAACATATTAAATTGCGCCCGAATAAAAGAGGCTATGAAAAAACATATAATCGTGCTCTTTTTCATATTTTTAACAATTTCTAATGTTGCATATTACCTTTCTTTTATACGCAGCATTCTCTAAATTCTCCGGTAGGAAGTTATATTTGCAATATTGATGGAATTGTATCGCTGTCCGCCTTTTCGTTTCTTCCGTCTGTGTTTCCGTTTCCGGTTTCCTAAATACCGGGTCTTTCTCTAGTGTATTCCATACATGTTGCTGAATGATAAAAATGGCGATAAAAATCATATTAATATATATATTAACAGTATAATAAACTTAATATACAAAAGGGGGGCATTACCAATAACTCCCATTGAGACAGTTTAATTTAATAAATAATTAATAATATAAAACAATTATAAAATAAATAAGCTGTACCTTCAATTTTAATTGTTCGTAATCCTCGAACACCAGCTTAAGGTCCTTCCAGTTAAATTTAGCGCTTTTCCTGTAATCGTCCAAAGGACCTTTCGGCAGGTCCTTGATAAAATCACGTTCAGAATATGGCATGATGCGAAATATTCTGCGACAATAAAATTTAATACTCTTATAGAAACGCTGGCAAATTCATGAATAATATTGTACAAAAAGCAGAGTTAATCGCGAAGTGATTATAATTCAAAATAGACACGCAGTGAGTGTTTAAAAAAAAATCGATAATATCAAATATTATAATATAGAATATCACCCAAATACCGTAACAAGCATTAAATATCTAGATGTACATTTCAAGCGCTATGCGCCCATCTTCAGTAGCACATAGCGCTTGAAATGTACATCTAGCTACTTAATGCTTGTTACGGTATTTGAGTGATATTCTATATTATAATTTAACACCGTAGTGATAATTTTTAAAATCAAATATTATATTATTATCAAGATTTTATTTTTATTTTTTAAATTGTTCTTGTGAGTATTCATAATTAAAATTGTGTTATACATGAATGTATATCACCATATTATACAAAATATTTAAATATTGCAAAGAAACGTTAAAAAAAAACCACTTCAATCACTAGTACGCGTAAGCTGTGTTTAATTTTAAAACATTTTTTATAAAAACGATTATAGAAGTTTAATCGTAAGTAAGTGACGAACGAATATAGAAGTTACGAAGTAACTATTTTTACATATGTAAGTTTGTTGAAAAGAAATAAAAATACACACACAGAAAAATATCATGCTATATAGTTAAGATCTCTACACCAGTATTAAAATAAACTAAAAATAGAAGTAAAATCGATAATAGTTGCGTCATATACTCTATTTTAATGAATTGAAAAAATGCGCCCGATTTTTTAATGAGCAGACCACCGTTAGTAAAATTAATAATATTTTTAAAAAATTTAAAATTCTGATAATAATATAACGTGTTATCGAATTTTGGTACGATTCTGGGTGGGAATAAGTGAACAGGGAGGGTTTAGTGTATGTTCTGCGATACAGATGTGTTTACAAAGTTGCCTACTCCCAAGGGGCATGAAGGTTACCAGACTTCGATGAATCAAACAGCTGACTTATAGATCCTTGGTCATGTGTTAAATACCTACTATTTTGTCTTAATTGGACATATAAATATTTTTTTCTAATTTGCGTTTCTAATGGTCATTAACGAACCCAAATGAGTTCGTTTGTAGCGAATTTGAGTTCGTTTAGGGCAATTTAGTGTTTCAAAGTTGATAGCTCTGCTTGCTAGTTATCAAACGTCAAACTACAATAGAAAGCAACAGTTTGAATTTAATTTTGTCCCTGAAATGTACAATTGTACGTCAAACTACAGAAGAAGGCAACAAATAGGTTAATTTAAATTTATTTGACAATTTATTTCAAATGTGTCAATAGTTACTACCAATAGTCAAAAAATTCCCTAAATTTTTAAATTTCGATTTTTTATTTAAAAAGGGCATAAAAGACGCAAATTAGAAAAAATAGTATAAAAAACTCATTTCATAAGTAATTTATAACGCTCGTTCTTTAGAAAACGCGATGCTACGCACCTCGTTTTCTAAAAACTTGAACTCGTGCAATAAAACATGCCTTATGAAACTCGTTCTTTAATATACTATTTAGATTTTACTTAATTTAATATTTTATCAATTATGCAGGTAGAATATTTAAATCAATTGGCAATTTGTTAGGGCCACCCTAAGTTTTTATGGTGTAGTTTCAGTTGCCTACATTTATTTCTTCCCCTATCCGACTATTCTCAGCTAGAATCGTACCAAGATCTCTACACCCGTATTAAAATCAACTAAAAATAGAAGTAAAATCGATAATTGTCCGGTCATATACTCTGAAAAAATACGCCCGGATTTTTAATGAGCAGACCCCCTTAGTAAAATTTATATTTTGAAAGAATTTGAAATATTGATAATATAATGATTTTTTTCAAACGCATTATATGTTTTTAACGATTCATGAACTAGATGTGTATTAATGCTAGGTTTTAGTACTTAAATTAACAAAAATGCAACGACATATTAAAACAGATATAGATAAAAAAAAAACTGAATGCCGATAAAAGGTACCATCCGAGTACAACTTTTCTACCGCACTTTAATAACTTACTCTTGCCGTAAAGCACCTGTAGGTCTCAATATATAGATCGATGAATGTATTTTATATATAAACAAAAAAAAGCGGTCTTTCGATAGAATAGAACGCCGGTAAATTCCCCGACTGGGCGAAAATTGAATTTAAAAACCGCACACGCACCGATTTTTTAAATAAATACGGGCGATCACGCCACCGTCTATTATTACGCTTAATAACAAGCGAAGCTATTTCGGGGCAATATAAAAAAAACGTAGAATAAGCAAATGAAATATAATAGAACGATATCCGCATGTGATAAATGATTATCAACTGGACGCGGAATCTTCGGGCCGCTTCCCGATTCCAACTTTATAATGTAGAAAAAAAAAAAAAAAAACGGCAACCAACCGGGTACCCGGTACCGCGCCCGTTTGTCAATGTGGTACCCGTAAATGTGCACGTGTGTGTGTGTGAGAGTAGACACCACGGCCAAGGAGATTACGTGAAATAGAAGCGCGCGCGTTTCTTTGGTGGTAGGTAGGTTCGATTACGGTACCCGCGGTATTTACTCGCGTGTCACGTGGTAACCTGTGCCAGCATATCCGCATGCCGTTCTTTTAACACTGCTCTAGCTAACATCAACACACACGCTAGCTAACTAATGACATCATCAGCTGATACTCCGATGCCTCGTACGTGTAGAAATCAATTCTGTACGACTACGAGCCTTCGCGTTAATTAATAATATAAAATCATCTTGAACCGAGGTAACGGTACGATTCTGGCTGCGTATAGCGGAATAGGGATAATGATTTAGTGCGCGATACAGCGGCGTATATAAAGTAGCCTACTCTGAAGCGGCTAGATTTTCGAGTGCATCAATCATGGATTCTAGATCTTTAATACGATTAAAACTTTGATTATTAATCACCTAATTTTAAGATTTACTTTGACAAATTGATGTATATATTTTGTTATTTTACTTAATTTATCAATTTTTAAATAGATTGCGTACATTTTTTTGGGGGAAACTCTACATTTTTCTTGTGTAGTTTTAGTTGCCTATATCAATTCTCCTTCCCCTATTCGGCTATTGTCAGCCAGAATCGTCCCGAACGAAATTGGTATTCGATTAACGAAGTGCCCGCACGCCCTGAATTCTAATAATTTGTCGGTGACGACAAGCACGTGAAACGTAAATTTATGTACCAATTCTGGCTGAGAATAGCCAATAGAGATAATGATTTAATGCATGTTCCGAGATACAGTATCGCTTAGTAAGTTGCCTACTCACAAGGGGCTTTAAGGTTACCAGATTTTAGCTGACCTATGGATCCTAGGTCAGGTCTTTAATACACACTCTTTACTTCGACATATGGATATTTTTTTAATTATACTTAATTTAATAATTAATTTATTTCAATTTAAAAAATCGAAGAACCATAAAAAATATAATGCATTTACTCTTCAAACCAAATTTATTTTATTATACAGTTTGCAATGGATCTCTATCGCATTTGGAGACAAAGACTTGCACATTATTTTGTAGAATATCTCGTTGTAACGTGATTCTAAACTCGTTGAGAAATCCGCGCTCCGAATCGCTATGATTACATAATATCACGTGTACGCCTTTTTGCGTAGCGTCCAATATGTCGTGGTGCAACATTTCACCCGTCAAATATAAATCGGACCAAATGCCGCTCAAAACTGAATGTCCAGAACCAGCGCATAAGGCGACATTTTTTATTTTATCCTCTAGAAAAAATACGCTAATAAATAAATTGACATCAGTTATTCGTAATATAGAATATCACCCAAATACCGTAACAAGCATTAAGTAGCTAGATGTACATTTCAAGCGCTATGCGCCCTTCTTTCAGTAGTATATGATAGTATATCAATCACGATTCGTGACAGAGGTATTTTATTTAGTTTTATCTTGTGCTACTGAAGATGGGCGCATAGCGCTTGAAATGTACATCTAGCTACTTAATGCTTGTTACGATATTTGGGTGATATTCTATATTATAATTTAACACCGTAGTGATAATTTTTAAAATCAGTTGTTTGTATAACAAGTATTGAAAGTATTGGGTACGATTCTAGCTGAGAATAGCTAAATAGCGATAATGATTTAGTGTATATTCCGCGATACAGATGTGTTTACGAAGTTGCCTACTTGCAAGGGGTATTTAGGTTGTCAGATTTTCGATGCAACAAGAAGCTGACCTATGGATCCTGGGTCAGGTCTTTAATACCCACTATAATAATTTAATATTTGATCTATTGTGTAGCTAGAATATTTAAATCAATTGCATTTTTTTTGGGGCAACCCTATGTTTTTATCGTGTAATTTTAATTGCCTATATCCATTTTTTTTTCCTATACGGCTATTCTTAGCCAGAATCGTATCTTTATCGAACCAGAAAGATAGTTCAGAAAGAGAAATAACACGAATTATAAACACTAGATATCTACTCCTGTAAGACAAGAAGCTCAAAATATATTAAATTTAGAATATAAATATAAAGCGATTTGTTGGAGCGGTATAAATGATAATTAAAAAGCTTAAATATACTTTAAGAGTTGCAGTCACTTCCATGTAATCTATTTTGTTAAGAATTAATTTGAAAAATAAATTACAAGTTTTTTTTAATCAGCGATACATTTCTGGCTCAGAATAGAGTATATATATATAGGCAAATAAAAACCTGGGGTTGCTCTAAAAAAATTCAATTGATTTAAGCAATCTAGCTACTTAATTGATAAAATATTAAATTAAGTAAAATTTGAAAGTCAAATTAAGTCTTAATAGTAGGTATTACAGACCTGACCTAGGATCCATAAGTCAGCTTCTTGATGCATCGAAAATCTGGTAATCTTAGTACCCCTGGAGTGTAGGCAAATTCGTATACGCAGTTGTATCGCGCGGAACATACACTAAGTCATAATCCCTATTCGGCTATTCTAAACCAGAATCGTACCAAATACTTCCAACATTTGTTATGTAAATGGATGGAAATGAAGTGGAAAACAATGATATCGATCAAGTCGTTAATGAAATAACATTACGAGTTTGCTACCATCGAAATATTTTCGTTATCTTTAAATATTGGCTCATGTTGCAAAACTTTCTGCACTAAAACAGTGTTACCATACAACAAAACAGTTGATCTCTTTCAAATTGAAGTAAAAAACAAGTGAACATTCCCAAATAGGCGAAATGTAAATCACATAGTAGATAATGCACCTGCAGTCTTATTTTTTGCTAACGCTAATCGAACATGTGGAATACCAATGTGCGTTTTAATTCTTTCAACGGCATCTTTAACGGAAATCGCGGTAGACAAGTTACATTTTCTGCCGCAGCCGATTGCGGGATCGGAAGCATTCGGCAGTAATGGCACCGAATCGGCGATAGGTAGCGATTTAGCCAACCAATCGTTGACACCCCCCTTTACCGCATCCCAACTTGTGTGCGGCGAGAAAACAGCGATATTGTTCTTAATACAGTTTATTACAATACGCTCTTTCCACGTGCTAAAAATAAATCGAAAGACGAGATTACGGTACGGTTCTGGCTGACAATAGCCCATATAGGGAAACAGAAAATACATATATAGGCAACTGAAACTACGATAAAAAGCTAAGGTTGCCTCTAAATAAATTGCTATTGATTTAAACATTCTAGCTACATAATTGATCAAATATTGAATCACGTAAGATTGAAAAAATATCCATACGTCAAAGTAAGTCTTAATAGTGGGCATTGAAGACCTGACCTAGGTCAGCTTCTTGATTGTATAAAACATGCTTCTGGATGCATCGAAAATCTGACAACCTTAATACCACTTGAGAGTAGGCAACTTCGTAAACATAACTGTATCGCGCGGAACATGCACAAAATCATTATCCCTATTCAGTGATTCTCAGCTAGAATCGTACCGAGATTACTTTTATTTTAAACGAAACAGTTAAGTTACCTTGACGAAACACTTTTCAAAGCTTGAAATATGTTAGGATGGTAGCTAACTATCAAACCGCTGCTTAAACTAATCGCTTCCTCGACTACCTCTTCGGTCAAGTCGTTGGTTAACAAAATATTCGTTATCGGAGATTCCGAAATTGGATCTACCAATAAGCCGACATTGTCCCACGGCTCCGCCAATGTAGTCGGGGCGAAATTTTCCAATCCTCGCAAAATAGTCCGCAACTTCATTCCCGGATAAACTCGCTCTGCCATTTTTATAGTAGAGTATTTCTTCAATTCGGCACAGATAATATTCGAGGCTTTATGGAGTACGTATATAGATCTCATTTAAAGGCCACAAACCTAAAATTAAAAGCTGTACATCGTGAAAATATTCAGATTATGCGTGGATGGATGAAGCACAATTACGTTTAGGCAACACATGATTTCCTCAACGTATAGGGAAAGGCAACATCTACTTTAAGCGGTTGATTTGTATGTGTCGACATCTGTTCTTTACCACCAGAACTTGGTGAAGATAACTGAATATACGGGAGCGAAATTTGGACAGTTTGTTATTTACTTTGCTATTTACTGTTATTTAATTAATATTCTATTTAATTAATAATACTGTTATTAATTAATTACTGTTATTTGTTATTGTCTCCCCATAAACAACATATGAATTGATTCAATATGCGCGTTGCATCAAAACCCACTTATTCAAAACATTCGATTACTGTGCGCGGGAAAATACGAAATGACGACGGTCAGCTGTTCCGACCGTCAACAACGTCAAAACAATGACTAAAATGTACCAAGCCGAGTACAATATATCAGGTGGATTAAATTTGGTGTGATTAAAATATAATCGATGGTGATAGTGTAGTTAATTAATTAATTAATTAATCACAATTAACTAGATTATAATAAAAAAGGAAACGCAATAAGCAGTAAACTATTGTATTCTGAAAAACATATGATATTGACAGTAAGCCACCAATCAATCTATTGACACCAGCGACATCTATTGACACTTCGATGAATTCAAACGTCACGAAAATAAACAATTCTCATAAAAGGTCACCCAAGAGATATATAAAAATCTACCGAAATATTAATTAAAATTAATAAAAAATTGGCTACATATTCCGCAACTAAGTATTTAAAATATTACACCTATAAATAAAAAATGTTAGATGGAAACTACTCTCTTTGATGCGGTGCTAATCTTCTTATTTGCCTAGTTATTCATCCCAACGTCCTGCACAATTCACTATCTAACTCACGTAGTTTAATTTGATTTTACTTACCCTCCCTTTTGCTTTTGCAATAATTACAAATATAAATTTGTTATATAGCGTGTGTTAATTTGAACAAATAATACTATTAGTATAGAATATCACCCAAATACCGTAACTTATTAAGTAGCTAGATGTACATTTCGAAGGCTATGCCCCCATCTGCAGTAGCGCAAGATAAAAATTAAATAAAATACCTCTGTCACGAATCGTGATCGATATACTATTAAATAAATAAGTCAGCATGACCCAAGTATTTTTAAAATGGCATATAATATGACCTATAAATCTTTTAAAACAATATAAATTAATAATTAACGAAACTAACAAGTAACAATAATAAACATTGGTTTGTCAAACCTAAAATAACCAAAAATAAATTTTTAAATAGTTCTTATTAAATAAATTACATAAACAAGATGAAATTGGGCCCGAATCTAAATTCATTAAATTTGATTTAGATTTATGCATATATGTATATACTTTCATAAGCATTTAACACGGAATAATTCAAAACACTTTTAAGTAATTTAAGTGAACTAATTTGAATAGGTTGACCTGATTCAAAAATATGCTCAGCTACAGCACTTTTATCGTTTCTATTCGATCTGAAATGAGCTAAATGCTCCACGCTACGACAGCATTCGTTATTAACAAATTCCTAAACGTGTTTATATTAACATCAGAAGAATTTTATGTAAACACTGCAACAAAATTTTGCAAAATAGATTTCACTACTTTCCTACTAATTTTTTGCTCTAAACTTCTGTTTATAAATAACTAAAGTTTTTTTTTGTAGAAAATAGCAATTTTTCATCGATAAGCTATTGTCATCAAATTTATTTGATAAATTTGAGTATAAAAAAAATAAGAGAATTTACTAAAATAACTTTTGCTAATTTTTTTGGCAAATTTAAGTAAAGAAATTACAGGGAATTTTCTAAAATATTTTTTTTATGACTTTAAAAGTTACTCTACGCCTTTAATGATTTTTTTTCGGCAATTTTTATGACAAATATAAAAATATATTGTATTCTCAATCGTTTTAAATTATTTATAAAATAAAAAATATATATTATTAAATTGTAAAGTAACTTTAAATACAATAAAAATATTTAAAAAAATATTTAAAAAAAGATTTAGCAAACTTCTCATTAATTTTTTTTTTTTCTAAAATGTATAAAACAATAATTATTTAATTATTTATTTATGTAATAGTATTTCTTTTACGTTATTCAACTAATATTATTAATTTGATTACCAAAAATGGCTTTATGCAATAATAATTTAATACAAATTCGTAATAAATCGAAAATAACTTTTTCTTTATGGAATATTCTAGAAGAATTTAGTAGACGCAAAAATATTAATATATATTGTTACATCTTGCAATAAACAAAAACTATTTTTATTGTTATCGCAAAATAATGTTTACGTTATCGAAAATCTCAAGAATATACTTCCGAACGAAATATAGTAGTAATAAAATATGATTGAGTTCATAATTTATTTTCAAGAAAATTTTGAACATATAAAAAAATTAAAAATAGCCATTTTAAAGCCTATGTGTTTATATTTGGATTTCTAAAGTTTCACTAAAAAAATAAAACATATTTTTCTATTAATTTTAATTAAAGTAAATCATGTAATATTTTTCTGCACCAAAAAAACGTTCTAGAAAAATCCATCTCGTTATTCATTTAATTATTCATTTATATAGTGTTGGTTTGTGTAAAAATAATTTAATAAAAATTCGTAGTTAGATCAAAAACTAAGTTACAAATATATTTTTGGCTTCGAATAAATGCACTATATTATTTAAATCACTATTTTCTTCATAGAATATTCTAGAAGAACTTGGCAGATACAAAAAATAGTTTATTTATTTATTTCCAAGAAAATTTTGAAGGCGTAAAAAAAAATGTGACTAACCATTTTAAAGCCTATATGTCTATCTTTAAATTTCTAAAGTTTCATTAAAAAATCACAAGTATTTTTCTATTCATTTCCATTAAATTAGAAATATAATTGGAATGGGCAAAATTGAGTTTTTAAGTTCTTATGTATAACTTCGTCGGTACTTGATAAAATCAAACATTTTTTTGTATACTATTACATATATGTTTTGTCTAATAAATGCCATTTTGAAATCGTTAAAAAGTACTTTTTTAAATTCATGGTGAACTTCTGAAAATGAAATATAGTAGTAATAAAAAATGTTCGAGTTTTTAATTTATTTCCAAGAACATTTTGGAGGTGTAAAAAAAATTTTAATTAAACACTTTAAAGCTTATATGTCTGTCTTTGAATTTCTAAAGTTTCATTAAAAAATCTAAAGTATTTTTCTATTAATTTCAATTAAATTAGAAATATAATTGAAATGGATAAAATTGAATTTAAAATTTTTTATGTATAACTTCGTCGGTACTTGATAAAATTAAATAATTTTTCATATAGCGTTACATATATGTTTTGTCTAATAAATCAAGTTTTCAAATAGTTAAAATATATATTTTTTAATTTAGGGTGAACTTCTGAAAATGAAATATAGTGGTAATAAAAAATGATCGAGTTTTTAATTTATTTCCAAGAAAATTTTGGAGGTGTAAAAAAAATTCAAAACAAGAATTCTAAAGCCTATTAGCTTATCTTTGAATTTCTAAAGTTTTATTAAAAAATCTCAAGTATTTTTCTATTAATTTCAATTAAATTAGAAATATAATTGAAATGGAGAAAATTGAGTTTTTAGGTTTTTGTGAATAACTTCGTCGGTACTTGATAAAATTAAATAAGTTTTCATATAGCGTTACATATATGTTTTGTGTAATAAATCAAGTTTTCAAATAGTTAAAATATATTTTTTTTAATTCAGGGTGAACTTCTGAAAATGAAATATAGTGGTAATAAAAAACGGTCGAGTTTTTAATTTATTTCCAAGAAAATTTTGATGGTATAAAAAAAATTTTAATTAATCACTTTAAAGCCTATATGTATGTTTTTGCATTTCTAAAGTTTCATTAACAAATCTCAAGTATTTTTCTATTAATATCAAATAAACCAAATCATGCAATAATTTTTTTCCGCACCAAAAAATGTTCTAGAAAAATCTACCCGTTTTTCATGTAAATTGTTAGTTTGAGTAAAAATACGTAATTAGATCAAAAAATAACTTATTCCGGTTCAATCGGAGAAAGTCGCGGAATTCGTCGAAAAAAGGTTGAAGGCTATACTATGGAAAAATCGTCGATTTTCGCGATGGATTAAAAAATGCCGAAAATAGGCTAGAACGACTATAAATGGTCCTAGCTAATATTTTTACTTAGTTCCGGTTCAATCGGTGAAAGTCGCGGAATTCGTCGAAAAAATGTTGAAGGCTATACTATGGAAAAATCGTCGATTTTCGCGATCGTTTAAAAAATGCCGAAAATAGGCGAGAACGACTATAAATGGTCCTAGCTAATGTTTTTACTTAGTTCCGGTTCAATCGGAGAAAGTCGCGGAATTCGTCGAAAAAATGTTGAAGGCTATTAAGTTAAAGAGTCCGCAATCCTAAAGATTGGTTGAAAACAGCACGCCATGCCGATCTATCCTGAGGTAATCCCTTCATCTCCCTATAGCTATTCATCTCAATGTCTTCAACTATCTGACTCACATACTCCAATCTAGGCCTACCTACCCCTCTCTTTCCCTCCACTCTACCTTCTATGATCAATTGCATAATCCCCCCATGCCTAAGAATATGCCCTACTAATCTGTCTCTCCTACGCTGTAACACTCTCCATATACTTCTCTTCTCCCCTACTAATTCTAGTACAGCTTCATTTGTTACTTTATCTTCCCAACCAATCCTCATCATCCTCCTATAACACCACATTTCAAGTGCTTCTAATCTACGCTTCTCTTCCTTTCCTATAGTCCACGCCTCACACCCGTACAGTGCTACACTCCAAACATATACCTTCAGTAATCTTTTTCTAATACCCAAGTCAATATTTGATCTTAAAATCTGTTCTTTTTCTACGAATGCCTTCCTACCCTGTGCTATCCTACACTTTATATCTACCTTGCTTCGATTATCTTTTGTGATTCTACTGCCTAAATAACAAAAATCTGACACTTCTTCGATTCTATTATCTCCTATTGTGATCCTCATTTTTCTACTGCATTCCTTTTTGTCACACCTAATCACTTTAGTTTTACCTATATTTATTTTCATGTTAAAATCCCTAGTCAATACTGCCTGCATACCATTCAATACCCTTTCTAAATTCTTTTCGCTTTCTTCCAATATAGCTATATCGTCGGCGAATCTCAGCATATATATTTTCTCTCCCTGTACATTCACACCTACACTATACTCTTCCTTTACTTTGTTTATTGCATCTTCTATATATAGATTAAATAATAACGGTGAGAGTGTACATCCCTGCCGAACTCCCTTCCATATTTTTGCTACCTCTTCTTCCCCCTCAATTCTAACTAAGGCAGTTTGGTGTTTATATAAATTAAAAATTATTCTCCTATCCTTATAATCTATACCCGTTTCTTTTAAAATTCTAAACATTATGTCCCAATCTACATTATCAAATGCCTTTTCTAAATCTACAAAAGCTATGCAAGTTACCTTTCCTACCCTCTTTCTTTTTTCTACTACCGTTCTTAGTGCTAGAATCGAAGGCTATAGGAAAATATACTATGGAAAAATCGTCGATTTTCGCGATGGATTAAAAAATGCCGAAAATAGGCTAGAACGACTATAAATGGTCCTAGCTAACGTTTTTACTGAGTTGCGGTTCAATCGGAGAAAGTCGCGGAATTCGTCGAAAACACGTTGATGGCTATACTATGGAAAAATCGTCGATTTTCGCGATGGATTAAAAAATGCCGAAAATAGGCTAGAACGACTATAAATGGTCCTAGCTAATATTTTTACTTAGTTCCGGTTCAATCGGAGAAAGTCGCGGAATTCGTCGAAAAAATGTTGAAGGCTATACTATGGAAAAATCGTCGATTTTCGCGATGGATTAAAAAATGCCGAAAATAGGCTAGAACGACTATAAATGGTCCTAGCTAATATTTTTACTTAGTTCCGGTTCAATCGGAGAAAGTCGCGGAATTCGTCGAAAAAATGTTGAAGGCTATACTATGGAAAAATCGTCGATTTTCGCGATGGATTAAAAAATGCCGAAAATAGGCTAGAACGACTATAAATGGTCCTAGCTAATATTTTTACTTAGTTCCGGTTCAATCGGAGAAAGTCGCGGAATTCGTCGAAAAAATGTTGAAGGCTATACTATGGAAAAATCGTCGATTTTCGCGATGGATTAAAAAATGCCAAAAATAAGCTAGAACGACTATAAATGGTCCTAGCTAATATTTTTACTTAGTTCCGGTTCAATCGGAGAAAGTCGCGGAATTCGTCGAAAAAATGTTGAAGGCTATACTATGGAAAAATCGTCGATTTTCGCGATGGATTAAAAAATGCCGAAAATAGGCTAGAACGACTATAAATGGTCCTAGCTAATATTTTTACTTAGTTCCGGTTCAATCGGAGAAAGTCGCGGAATTCGTCGAAAAAATGTTGAAGGCTATACTAAGGAAAAATCGTCGATTTTCGCGATGGATTAAAAAATGCCGAAAATAGGCTAGAACGACTATAAATGGTCCTAGCTAATATTTTTACTTAGTTCCGGTTCAATCGGAGAAAGTCGCGGAATTCGTCGAAAAAATGTTGAAGGCTATACTATGGAAAAATCGTCGATTTTCGCGATGGATTAAAAAATGCCGAAAATAGGCTAGAACGACTATAAATGGTCCTAGCTAATATTTTTACTTAGTTCCGGTTCAATCGGAGAAAGTCGCGGAATTCGTCGAAAAAATGTTGAAGGCTATACTAAGGAAAAATCGTCGATTTTCGCGATGGATTAAAAAATGCCGAAAATAGGCTAGAACGACTATAAATGGTCCTAGCTAATATTTTTACTTAGTTCCGGTTCAATCGGAGAAAGTCGCGGAATTCGTCGAAAAAATGTTGAAGGCTATACTATGGAAAAATCGTCGATTTTCGCGATGGATTAAAAAATGCCGAAAATAGGCTAGAACGACTATAAATGGTCCTAGCTAATATTTTTACTTAGTTCCGGTTCAATCGGAGAAAGTCGCGGAATTCGTCGAAAAAATGTTGAAGGCTATACTATGGAAAAATCGTCGATTTTCGCGATGGATTAAAAAATGCCGAAAATAGGCTAGAACGACTATAAATGGTCCTAGCTAATATTTTTACTTAGTTCCGGTTCAATCGGAGAAAGTCGCGGAATTCGTCGAAAAAATGTTGAAGGCTATACTAAGGAAAAATCGTCGATTTTCGCGATGGATTAAAAAATGCCGAAAATAGGCTAGAACGACTATAAATGGTCCTAGCTAATATTTTTACTTAGTTCCGGTTCAATCGGAGAAAGTCGCGGAATTCGTCGAAAAAATGTTGAAGGCTATACTATGGAAAAATCGTCGATTTTCGCGATGGATTAAAAAATGCCGAAAATAGGCTAGAACGACTATAAATGGTCCTAGCTAATATTTTTACTTAGTTCCGGTTCAATCGGAGAAAGTCGCGGAATTCGTCGAAAAAATGTTGAAGGCTATACTATGGAAAAATCGTCGATTTTCGCGATGGATTAAAAAATGCCGAAAATAGGCTAGAACGACTATAAATGGTCCTAGCTAATATTTTTACTTAGTTCCGGTTCAATCGGAGAAAGTCGCGGAATTCGTCGAAAAAATGTTGAAGGCTATACTATGGAAAAATCGTCGATTTTCGCGATGGATTAAAAAATGCCAAAAATAAGCTAGAACGACTATAAATGGTCCTAGCTAATATTTTTACTTAGTTCCGGTTCAATCGGAGAAAGTCGCGGAATTCGTCGAAAAAATGTTGAAGGCTATACTATGGAAAAATCGTCGATTTTCGCGATGGATTAAAAAATGCCGAAAATAGGCTAGAACGACTATAAATGGTCCTAGCTAATATTTTTACTTAGTTCCGGTTCAATCGGAGAAAGTCGCGGAATTCGTCGAAAAAATGTTGAAGGCTATACTAAGGAAAAATCGTCGATTTTCGCGATGGATTAAAAAATGCCGAAAATAGGCTAGAACGACTATAAATGGTCCTAGCTAATATTTTTACTTAGTTCCGGTTCAATCGGAGAAAGTCGCGGAATTCGTCGAAAAAATGTTGAAGGCTATACTATGGAAAAATCGTCGATTTTCGCGATGGATTAAAAAATGCCGAAAATAGGCTAGAACGACTATAAATGGTCCTAGCTAATATTTTTACTTAGTTCCGGTTCAATCGGAGAAAGTCGCGGAATTCGTCGAAAAAATGTTGAAGGCTATACTATGGAAAAATCGTCGATTTTCGCGATGGATTAAAAAATGCCAAAAATAAGCTAGAACGACTATAAATGGTCCTAGCTAATATTTTTACTTAGTTCCGGTTCAATCGGAGAAAGTCGCGGAATTCGTCGAAAAAATGTTGAAGGCTATACTATGGAAAAATCGTCGATTTTCGCGATGGATTAAAAAATGCCGAAAATAGGCTAGAACGACTATAAATGGTCCTAGCTAATATTTTTACTTAGTTCCGGTTCAATCGGAGAAAGTCGCGGAATTCGTCGAAAAAATGTTGAAGGCTATATTATGGAAAAATCGTCGATTTTCGCGATGGATTAAAAAATGCCGAAAATAGGCTAGAACGACTATAAATGGTCCTAGCTAATATTTTTACTTAGTTCCGGTTCAATCGGAGAAAGTCGCGGAATTCGTCGAAAAAATGTTGAAGGCTATACTATGGAAAAATCGTCGATTTTCGCGATGGATTAAAAAATGCCGAAAATAGGCTAGAACGACTATAAATGGTCCTAGCTAATATTTTTACTTAGTTCCGGTTCAATCGGAGAAAGTCGCGGAATTCGTCGAAAAAATGTTGAAGGCTATACTATGGAAAAATCGTCGATTTTCGCGATGGATTAAAAAATGCCGAAAATAGGCTAGAACGACTATAAATGGTCCTAGCTAATATTTTTACTTAGTTCCGGTTCAATCGGAGAAAGTCGCGGAATTCGTCGAAAAAATGTTGAAGGCTATATTATGGAAAAATCGTCGATTTTCGCGATGGATTAAAAAATGCCGAAAATAGGCTAGAACGACTATAAATGGTCCTAGCTAATATTTTTACTTAGTTCCGGTTCAATCGGAGAAAGTCGCGGAATTCGTCGAAAAAATGTTGAAGGCTATACTATGGAAAAATCGTCGATTTTCGCGATGGATTAAAAAATGCCAAAAATAAGCTAGAACGACTATAAATGGTCCTAGCTAATATTTTTACTTAGTTCCGGTTCAATCGGAGAAAGTCGCGGAATTCGTCGAAAAAATGTTGAAGGCTATACTATGGAAAAATCGTCGATTTTCGCGATGGATTAAAAAATGCCGAAAATAGGCTAGAACGACTATAAATGGTCCTAGCTAATATTTTTACTTAGTTCCGGTTCAATCGGAGAAAGTCGCGGAATTCTTCGAAAAAATGTTGAAGGCTATACTATGGAAAAATCGTCGATTTTCGCGATGGATTAAAAAATGCCAAAAATAGGCTAGAACGACTATAAATGGTCCTAGCTAATATTTTTACTTAGTTCCGGTTCAATCGGAGAAAGTCGCGGAATTCGTCGAAAAAATGTTGAAGGCTATACTATGGAAAAATCGTCGATTTTCGCGATGGATTAAAAAATGCCAAAATAAGCTAGAACGACTATAAATGGTCCTAGCTAATATTTTTACTTAGTTCCGGTTCAATCGGAGAAAGTCGCGGAATTCGTCGAAAAAATGTTGAAGGCTATACTATGGAAAAATCGTCGATTTTCGCGATGGATTAAAAAATGCCGAAAATAGGCTAGAACGACTATAAATGGTCCTAGCTAATATTTTTACTTAGTTCCGGTTCAATCGGAGAAAGTCGCGGAATTCGTCGAAAAAATGTTGAAGGCTATATTATGGAAAAATCGTCGATTTTCGCGATGGATTAAAAAATGCCGAAAATAGGCTAGAACGACTATAAATGGTCCTAGCTAATATTTTTACTTAGTTCCGGTTCAATCGGAGAAAGTCGCGGAATTCGTCGAAAAAATGTTGAAGGCTATACTATGGAAAAATCGTCGATTTTCGCGATGGATTAAAAAATGCCGAAAATAGGCTAGAACGACTATAAATGGTCCTAGCTAATATTTTTACTTAGTTCCGGTTCAATCGGAGAAAGTCGCGGAATTCGTCGAAAAAATGTTGAAGGCTATACTATGGAAAAATCGTCGATTTTCGCGATGGATTAAAAAATGCCGAAAATAGGCTAGAACGACTATAAATGGTCCTAGCTAATATTTTTACTTAGTTCCGGTTCAATCGGAGAAAGTCGCGGAATTCGTCGAAAAAATGTTGAAGGCTATATTATGGAAAAATCGTCGATTTTCGCGATGGATTAAAAAATGCCGAAAATAGGCTAGAACGACTATAAATGGTCCTAGCTAATATTTTTACTTAGTTCCGGTTCAATCGGAGAAAGTCGCGGAATTCGTCGAAAAAATGTTGAAGGCTATACTATGGAAAAATCGTCGATTTTCGCGATGGATTAAAAAATGCCAAAAATAGGCTAGAACGACTATAAATGGTCCT
The DNA here is from genome assembly GCA_947310635.1 of Leptodirus hochenwartii. Classification (NCBI taxonomy): domain Eukaryota; kingdom Metazoa; phylum Arthropoda; class Insecta; order Coleoptera; family Leiodidae; genus Leptodirus; species Leptodirus hochenwartii. Next base: position 49,588,538 of record OX371176.1, read on the forward strand.
AGCTAATATTTTTACTTAGTTCCGGTTCAATCGGAGAAAGTCGCGGAATTCGTCGAAAAAATGTTGAAGGCTATACTATGGAAAAATCGTCGATTTTCGCGATGGATTAAAAAATGCCGAAAATAGGCTAGAACGACTATAAATGGTCCTAGCTAATATTTTTACTTAGTTCCGGTTCAATCGGAGAAAGTCGCGGAATTCGTCGAAAAAATGTTGAAGGCTATACTATGGAAAAATCGTCGATTTTCGCGATGGATTAAAAAATGCCAAAAATAGGCTAGAACGACTATAAATGGTCCTAGCTAATATTTTTACTTAGTTCCGGTTCAATCGGAGAAAGTCGCGGAATTCGTCGAAAAAATGTTGAAGGCTATACTATGGAAAAATCGTCGATTTTCGCGATGGATTAAAAAATGCCGAAAATAGGCTAGAACGACTATAAATGGTCCTAGCTAATATTTTTACTTAGTTCCGGTTCAATCGGAGAAAGTCGCGGAATTCGTCGAAAAAATGTTGAAGGCTATACTATGGAAAAATCGTCGATTTTCGCGATGGATTAAAAAATGCCGAAAATAGGCTAGAACGACTATAAATGGTCCTAGCTAATATTTTTACTTAGTTCCGGTTCAATCGGAGAAAGTCGCGGAATTCGTCGAAAAAATGTTGAAGGCTATATTATGGAAAAATCGTCGATTTTCGCGATGGATAAAT
>OX371176.1:50916948-51010572 GCA_947310635.1 Leptodirus hochenwartii
AATGTTCTTTTATATGCCTATTTAATGCCATGTGCTATTTAAAATTTAATTAACTACCAATGTTCAATATACTCCACGACTTAATCAATAATTCCTTCAATTACGAGTATATACGTAATACCTCCTTTATTAAATTAATTAATATATTACCGAAGTTACCATGTGTTAGGACATCGTAGTTTAAACTGCAAGAACCAATTTCCATTTCTATTTTATATTAGTTTACACACATGCGAGTTAAATCAAAAGGCTATATTTTGAACCGAATTTTGCAAATATAAAATTTTAATAAAATGTATTACTTGATAAAAAAAAATCATTAAAATAAAAACGAAAAATCTTAGTACTAACAATTTAATTATTTTATTGTTATAATGACACGTACAATCAAAATCAATAATAATACTTCAGCAACTCAAATTTTTATAAGTCTTGAATGTTAAATTTAAATTTAACAACATATAAATTTGCGTAATATAAATATATTAAACTAACTAATAATATAGATAAGACAGATAGACAGATAGACAGATAGACAAATAGACAGATAGACAGATAGACAGATAGACAGATAGACAGATAGATAGATAGATAGATAGATAGATAGATAGATAGATAGATAGATATATAGATAGGTATATAGATAGATAGATAGATAGATAGATAGATAGATAGATAGATAGATAGATAGATAGATAGATAGATAGATAGATAGATAGATAGATAGATAGATAGATAGATAGATAGATAGATAGATAGATAGATAGATAGATAGATAGATAGATAGATAGATAGATAGATAGATAGATAGATAGATAGATAGATAGATAGATAGATAGATAGATAGATAGATAGATAGATAGATAGATAGATAGATAGATAGATAGATAGATAGATAGATAGATAGATAGATGGATGGATGGATGGATGGATGGATGGATGGATGGATGGATGGATGGATGGATGGATGGATGGATGGATGGATGGATGGATGGATGGATGGATGGATGGATGGATGGATGGATGGATGGATGGATGGATGGATGGATGGATGGATGGATGGATGGATGGATGGATGGATGGATGGATGGATGGATGGATGGATGGATGGATGGATGGATGGATGGATGGATGGATGGATGGATGGATGGATGGATGGATGGATGGATGGATGGATGGATGGATGGATGGATGGATGGATGGATGGATGGATGGATGGATGGATGGATGGATGGATGGATGGATGGATGGATGGATGGATGGATGGATGGATGGATGGATGGATGGATGGATGGATGGATAGATGGATAGATAGATATATAGACAGATATATATAGACAGATATATATAGACAGATATATATAGACAGATATATATAGACAGATATATATAGACAGATATATATAGACAGATATATATAGACAGATATATATAGACAGATATATATAGACAGATACATATAGACAGATATATATAGACAGATATATATAGACAGATATATATAGACAGATATATATAGACAGATATATATAGACAGATATATATAGACAGATATATATAGACAGATATATATAGACAGATATATATAGACAGATATATATAGACAGATATATATAGACAGATATATATAGACAGATATATATAGACAGATATATATAGACAGATATATATAGACAGATAGATAGATACACAGATAGATAGATACACAGATAGATAGATACACAGATAGATAGATACACAGATAGATAGATACACAGATAGATAGATACACAGATAGATAGATACACAGATAGATAGATACACAGATAGATAGATACACAGATAGATAGATACACAGATAGATAGATACACAGATAGATAGATACACAGATAGATAGATACACAGATAGATAGATACACAGATAGATAGATACACAGATAGATAGATACACAGATAGATAGATACACAGATAGATAGATACACAGATAGATAGATACACAGATAGATAGATACACAGATAGATAGATACACAGATAGATAGATACACAGATAGATAGATACACAGATAGATAGATACACAGATAGATAGATACACAGATAGATAGATACACAGATAGATAGATACACAGATAGATAGATACACAGATAGATAGATACACAGATAGATAGATACACAGATAGATAGATACACAGATAGATAGATACACAGATAGATAGATACACAGATAGATAGATACACAGATAGATAGATACACAGATAGATAGATACACAGATAGATAGATACACAGATAGATAGATAGACAGATAGATAGACAGATTTATTGTAATTAAATATTATTATTATTATTTAATTGCATATTTAATTACTAAACTGGTAATTTTATAGAAATATATTCCAATTTCAATTTCAAGTTTCATTTATTCAATATGCCAAGTCTTAATAATTCAAGAATGATGAATTAAGTTAGTTAAAGAGTCCGCAATCCTAAAGATTGGTTGGAAACAGCACGCCATGCCGATCTATCCTGAGCTAATCCCTTCATCTCCCTATAGCTATTCATCTCAACGTCTTCAACTATCTGACTCACATACTCCAATCTAGGCCTACCTACCCCTCTCTTTCCCTCCACTCTACCTTCTATGATCAATTGCATAATCCCCCCATGCCTAAGAATATGCCCTACTAATCTGTCTCTCCTACGCTGTAACACTCTCCAAATACTTCTCTTCTCCCCTACTAACTCTAGTACAGCTTCATTTGTTACTTTATCTTCCCAACCAATCCTCATCATCCTCCTATAACACCACATTTCAAGTGCTTCTAATCTACGCTTCTCTTCCTTTCCTATAGTCCACGCCTCACACCCGTACAGTGCTACACTCCAAACATATATCTTCAGTAATCTTTTTCTAATACCCAAGTCAATATTTGATCTTAAAATCTGTTCTTTTTCTACGAATGCCTTCCTACCCTGTGCTATCCTACACTTTATATCTACCTTGCTTCGATTATATTTTGTGATTCTACTGCCTAAATAACAAAAATCTGACACTTCTTCGATTCTATTATCTCCTATTGTGATCCTCATTTTTCTACTGCATTCCTTTTTGTCACACCTCATCACTTTAGTATGATTAAGTATATTTTTTAAATTAATTTTTTTTTTTATTAATTAAATTGTACGGTGTTTAAAATTGTTTAAATTGTTTAAAATTAAATATATATTTTTTCCGTTCTAAAAAGCTGATTGTAGGATAGGGAAGATTTTTAGTTTTTATAATTACAAATATTTACGCGTATTATTTTTAAACAGAAATTGTCACAGAGAAATATTTTATATTTGAATAGAATATTATATTTTTACATTAACAAAAAAAGGTTCGTATCTTTCTTTGTTGTGAACTAAACTTGCGATCATACACAAATTGGATGTTTCAAATGAAAGTCATATATAGGGATAAAAATTTAAAAAAAAGGTGACCCACAAGTACATATTTCAATTTTCTGTTGTAATATTAATTCAAAAACGTGAAATTCGATTGTTCAATATCTTTAAACATGTCTGCTTGTAAATATTTCTTTTAAGCATGAAATTTATTACTACTTTAAGAAAATCAAACAACATTCGTGTCCTTTTACAACATTATCAGATTTATATATCGTTTATGATTGACATAGCCACATTTAACAATGTCAAGAACCTCCGTGATATAAAGAGAAACTGGTATATTGAGTTAGGTGACTTTGTGTGATTTTTCCTTCACTGCGAGTTCGTCACGTTCTGTCACGCTTGAATACTTTCTCTGCCATGTAGAAGCTAACTTTCCTATGTGAGGATTAGGTGAGATTCCGAAAAATCTGTGTGCACTCCCGTTCCAATCGAATAGATCTGAAGATACATGATGGCATCTCGAGCACGCTGACATCTCCACTATGTTTGCCCTGGGAATTTCCAATTCCAGCTCCTCGATGATAAAGCAGTTTATTCGATATTGGTCAAGTGGAGGAAGAATTTTCGAAATTAAATTCGACTTGGTGTCATATTTTCGTCGAAAGTCGTATCTTTTAGAAGCTCAAATATTCAACGTATTTGGTATTATTTTTAACATTGCAAATATAAGGTTGAACCATTATTTGAAATAATAAACTCGAAAAACCAAAGGGAACTTCGGCTGCTTTTTGAGGTAGCTCTTATAAATACACGTTGATGGACGAAGAAGAATAAAAAACTCGAATAACCAAAGAGAAATTATAATTATTGAGGTATTATATGATATTGAGGTGTGCCACGAGGAAGAATAAAAAACTCGAAAAACCAAAGGGAACAATTATCTTCGGCTGCTTTTTGAGGTAGCTCTTATAAATACACGTTGATGGACGAAGAAGAATAAAAAACTCGAATGACCAAAGAGAAAAATTATATAATTATTGAGGTATTATATGATATTGAGGTGTGCCACGAGGAATAATAAAAAACTCGAAAAACCAAAGGGAACAATTATCCTCGGCTGCTTTTTGAGCTAGCTCTTATAAATACACGTTGATGGACGAAGAAGAATAAAAAACTCGAATAACCAAAGAGAAAAATTATATAATTATTGAGGTATTATATGATATTGAGGTGTGCCACGAGGAAGAATAAAAAACTCGAAAAACCAAAGGGAACAATTATCCTCGGCTTCTTTTTTGGGGTAGCTTATAAATACACATTGATGGACCCTTGAGCAATATTGAGGTGTGTCACGAAGACTTACCACACGTGCGTACAATAAAGCAGTGGTTCTCAAAATTCTAGCAATTTTTGTAATATTTTCATTTTGATTTAAACTGACGAAATCATATTTGACGAAACGATTTAAATTAATTCATCCAGTTTAATATCGTTAATTCCAATTTTTAATTCCTTATTAGATGTCATTTTTTAATTTGTTTGTTAGATTTAAACTTGACTATTTTTAAATCAATAAGATTGTTTAATTTATTTGACATCTCTTAATAATACCAATTTTCACATCCTACATAATAATAAAATCTGACAAAAAAAAATCCTGTTACTTAACAATTAAAAATCGAGTAATTCGAAATCTAATATTACGTTTCTTGTGTAACATCTCATCTCAGTACTTAAAATATATAAATTACCAAACGCTGGAATGTTCCTAGAAGACTATATACATTGAAATACGTACCTCTTTTAAACACTTACCCTTTACAAGAGACATCCATTTTGCGCACATATCTACATTATGCATGCGGTCTATCTTCCTTCAGGTCCAGAAGATTCCCCATAACGCAACCAACGTTGCATATGTATAACTCGATCCACCATATATACCTCCAGCAACATAGCCTGGATGTAACCGGGGATTATTCTCTCAGCCTTTCGAGGCTGTTAGGAAATGAAAAAGTGCAAAATATGTCGTATGGTACTTACATAAATAATGTCTCTTTCTTTTGTGCGGCAGAATTGTGGTATAAAAAGAATCCTTCCTATGCAATATTACTATTCAATTCGAGCTTTATGATGAGTACGTTTTAGAAATATATAAAATACAATGCAGGTAAGGCAAAGAAAGGATTGGCCTTAAGATGAATATGATTAAAATCTCGACTTTTCATATGTTTATAAAAATGAATTTCTATTCTGCCTAATTGTTTACCTGTGTTAATAATGCTAATCTATTTCATTTCGTTTTCATAAAATCTAGCTGTTTTATATGATTATTTTTTTTATATAATGATCATTCCTCAAATTTTAATGACTAAATTTTCTACACAGCATAATTGATTTTTTTTGCAATCAAGGACCCACTTGTTTTTCAACTAGATAATAACTATTTTGAATACTAACTGCAGAAGGAATATTTTCGTTCGGATTTTCCTTACTTCATTTTTTTTTTAAAGCAACACAAAATTACACCACCATAGTATTTACCATTATATCCATTATCCTGCGTACATTTATCCTGCTACCTTAAGATACACCACCGCATTATACTGATGAGGTCGACCGAAGTCCGGTGCACAGATACGCCTGTAAAGGATCTAACCCATCACGAAGACCGGGTACACCCTTGCCAAATGAAAATATTCGTTTTGATAAATGGACCTCATCCGTCCAGATCAAACTCTAATAATATTTTTTTGAGATGGCTGATGAAATTGTATCGAAGAATCAATGAATCGAAGATTTTAACTGGAAGCATTCGTAAAACTAGACGCGCATTTCGAAGACCGTCATCTTCATCAGTCGGCGGAACAATCAAATAATGAAATCGATCGAAATGTCACTTAACAGGATTATTTAGAATAGATGTTCTGCGAATTTTCATAGACTATCTTTTGAGGTTTCGGTTGTGAAACTGTATCTTATTGACATTGCTAACGTATATAGATCTACTGTGCATCCCTTAATATTGTATTGCATCGTTTTTAGAGTCCATATCATGATATGTGACGCAATTAACAAGTTTAATTCGAATTTACTTCTGTCGCTGATTTTAGTCTTGAACGATCTTGTTGTCTTCCATTGTACTTGTTGTATGTATTAGTATGCAACGCGCGTGTCGTTGACAGATGTATTAGTCTGGCACCCCCCTTGAATGTTAATGGTGGTCAATTCTTCTGCCCTCTTTACCCTTGGTTTACCGTAAAGGTAGCCAAAGGGTGCCGTCACGCTTGTGACATAAGATAAAAGGGTGAGTCGAGTCGACCGACATATTGACTTTATTTATAAATTATTGTGTCTTAAGATTAAGTGTTTCTAAAGGTTTATAAAATTTTAAGTTGGATAAAGCCAAATAATTGCTACATCAGGTCAGGTCAGATAAAGTTCAAAAAATTATATGATTAATTGAATTTATTCCTTCTCCTGAAGACATTGCTTAGACTAAACAATTAGCAAGGACGAAAACTTCAATTATAACCTAAGAATTTTGATGAATTTGTGCATATCCACAGCATTTTGAATGCTTTTTATTTGTTGATTATATGTCGACTATTTCAATATATAATTTTACATTAAAACTGCTGAAATAGCAATAAATTTGATGACAATAATTGAACAAAATTTTTAGCATACCTTCAATCTTACTTGCACCAAAACTAAGATATTGACATAACAATCTTTATTATACGTTCGCTTTATTGTGCGCTAATTTTTAGATATTTCTTAGTTAGAATATCTCGTCAATTAAACACACTCGTATAATGATTTTTCCTTACTTCTGCCACCAAGGCAAAAAAAAATTGCATCCTCCATCTCTTAGCAATTCCACACCACTCCCTGAAGGACCTCCGGGAATGAAATGACAATGACACACAATCAAGTTGACAAAACGCAGCAGGACGACGACCAAGGATTGAAGACAACTCGAAACTAGACATAGACATTCTCCAACTTGCAAAATACATCCCAATATTAGGTCTACCAATGAGGCCGATTATCGAAAAATGGATATGCATGACACACGCTTTCCAAAAGGTCCACTGGAAATTGTTTAGAAAATGTTGGCATCGATTTCGTGTTAAATAACTCAGCGGCTTGTAGATGGCCACGATATGAGAATCTGTCCTTCATCTGTGTTATAATTTTTTTTTGTAAATGTCTCTTGTAAAACGCCGTGTAAATGTCCAGTTTTGAGCACTCCTTGCACAAGTTTGCGATAAATTTAAATCGGGCAATGGCCTACCTAATTCTTTAATTTTTAGTTTGTCCACAAGAGAAAGTCTACAAAACTCTATTTTCAATAAAGAACTAACACTATTCGGTTTTATTAAATTATTTCTATTAAATATATTCTTGGAGAAACACGTGGCAAAATCGTACATACACAGAACAATTGCTACTGTCTAATCTGGCTATTCTATAGTCATTTATATACATATATATATACTACTTTCTGTTCTCTCTGAACTTCTCTAAGACGCTAAAGAAGCGCGACATCCAATAGATCGGTCGCCTGCACTCTATGATACACTCATCTCATTGCATATGTACTGTATATATGTATTTAACTTGTACTGGCATTGGATAGCCTCTGGGAATCTGTGACATATATTAGACGATGAAGCAAGGAACGAACCGAAGAAACAGAAGATACACTGCACACGGTCGCTCTCACCGCTTGCTTGTAATAGAGTGAGATGAAAGCATATACATTTAACCTGTACCGTGTGGCTGGGTGGCGCTGAACACGCAGCAGCACCAAATTATCGATATATCTATACCACGCGAATGATAGATACAGCATCGGTCGCTGCTAATACTTGCAACGGATACCACAACGAACGCCACACCGTGTTCTGTTGATTGTTATCGCGGCGCCAGCTTTATCTTCTAGGAAAAATAATGGCGAGATAAAATATCGCAAACAATTATATATCTACGGTGATGCGCTCAATGTTCAGGAGCGGCGCGCGGCCCTGCGGCCTGCATATGGAACCGCCACTCCTTGCACAAGTTTGCGATAAATTTAAATCAGGCAATGGCCTACCTAATTCTTTAATTTATATTCTGTCCACAAGAGAAAGTCTACAAAACTCTATTTTCAATAAAGAACTAACACTATTCATTTTTATTAAATATATTCTTGGAGAAACACGTGTCAAAATCGTACATACGTAATTCACAGAACAATGCCACTATATCTATATCAATTTTACTATATACTAGGCTTCTCTGTTAGGACGCTAAAGAATCGTAGCCCAGAATAGCATAAACAACGATATATATTCTCGCTGTACAAGCAGCGTGACGTCACGTTGCTATGACTCATCCAAAGCCGCTGGAATGTTGTACACTAGTCGTAATATAGTACAAGCGGACCGAAGAAATAGAGAAGACATACTGCATACGGTCGCTCTCACCTATTGCTTGCAATAGAGTGAGATGAGTGCATATGTATTTAACCTGTACTGTGTGGCTGGGTGGCGCTGGAATGTGTACTACATATTAACGATATAGTTATATTGCATACCATCGCTCTAACTCTAGCACTTCCAACAGATAGGGCATATGCATTTGACTGGTACTTGCTAGCTGCCATATCGTGTGAGTCATGAATGTTAGGTATGTTCGCGGCGCAAGCTTTATCTTTTAGGAAAAATAATGCCGAGTTTATATCGCAATACAATTATATATCTAGGGTGATGCGCTCAATATTCCGGCGGGGCGCGTGGCCCTGCGGCCTGCATAAGGAACCGCCACTGATTAAATGCCTATTGTAGGCTCGTACCTCCGTCACGTTGAGAGCACCTCTTGTTGTTCAGATATTGATTGTTACCAGCACAGAAGAAGACATGTTTCGCATGTTTGAGTTCTTAATAAGGTGTTTGAGGTTTACTAATGGTCCGCATTAATCCTTGCGATTCTTCTACGATGGCTTAACATTGTCTTTTAAGACATCACACTGATCGATACAAAATTTTGCAAATATCAAATTTGATGAAATAATATAAATACGTAGATGTATCTACGAAATACTCTGGACATTATATTTTCTTGGAAGTTGTTTATTTAGATTTAACTCAGTAGCGGATCTGCTCTAAATAAGGAGGGATAAACTAAACATACAACAGGAATGTAAACACGGAATATGAATAATGTCCATTGTTATGCAAATATTACAATTATCACCCAGCTGCAAATGCTGAGACACTGTTTCCTCAACATCCACCGACTATATTAAATTATATGCTGAAGTGTCTGGTGACACTGCCAGGAAATGAATTGATAAATCACGATCTTGACATTAAAATGTTACAATGTTTAACTGGCAGCGTATTTCAATTAATGTAAATAAGGGCCCAAATTGGAATGGATTTGTGCAATTTTATAATCTAAATTCGAACAATAATCTGGAGCAAACGTAACAGTTTTAATCAGAAAAAAAAGATTTCTGTGAAATTTGGGACTTCAGAGGTTTAATAATTCAAACTCATCGTTAAAAGAACTGTTTATATATACAAACACATTTAATGGATGTAATTAATTTTAATACCCCAGGAAATTGTACGAAATTTTTGCTACATCTCCACTTCTCTATTCTTACAGAAAGGGAGTATTTAAAAGAAGAATTAAACTGCGCTTTGGCTCTTACATATTATGATATTACAATTGACCACAAATGCAATTGCAGCAACGTTTACGCTAAATTTGTTGAATTTTTCTTAAGGATTATATCTCTCATAAATAAAAAATCACCAATTGTACTTGCAAACTTCTTGTAGCACCAGCTTCACCAAAAAAAAATTATTCTAGATACAATTCTTCATTGAACCTCTCTTATATATTTCAGATGATCAGATGTTAGATCAAAAGGAATACGATTTCCATTTAAAACAACCACTTCGTTTCTTTGCATGAAAAACAAAAACATCGTGTTGATCATTTTGTTATATTAGTTTGATAAAACCAATATAATATAGAAGATATTGTTAAAGATTATTTATAGGAGATTAGAAAATAAAGTAGAGGAAAGGCTAGGAGAAGATCAGTTTGGTTTTAGGAAAAACAGAGGGACGAGGGAGGCGATTCTAGCACTAAGAACGGTAGTAGAAAAAAGAAAGAAGGTAGGAAAGGTAACTTGCATAGCTTTTGTAGATTTAGAAAAGGCATTTGATAATGTAGATTGGGACATAATGTTTAGAATTTTAAAAGAAACGGGTATAGATTATAAGGATAGGAGAATAATTTTTAATTTATATAAACACCAAACTGCCTTAGTTAGAATTGAGGGGGAAGAAGAGGTAGCAAAAATAGGGAAGGGAGTTCGGCAGGGATGTACACTTTCACCCTTATTATTTAATCTATATATAGAAGATGCAATAAACAAAGTAAAAGAAGAGTATAGTGTAGGTGTGAATGTACAGGGAGAGAAAATATATATGTTGAGATTCGCCGACGATATAGCTATATTGGAAGAAAGCGAAAAGAATTTAGAAAGGGTATTGAATGGTATGCAAGCAGTATTGACTAGGGATTTTAACATGAAAATAAATATAGGTAAAACTAAAGTGATGAGGTGTGACAAAAAGGAATGCCGTAGAAAAATGAGGATCACAATAGGAGATAATAGAATCGAAGAAGTGTCAGATTTTTGTTATTTAGGCAGTAGAATCACAAAAGATAATCGAAGCAAGGTAGATATAAAGTGTAGGATAGCACAGGGTAGGAAGGCATTCGTAGAAAAGGAACAGATTTTAAGATCAAATATTGACTTGGGTATTAGAAAAAGATTACTGAAGGTATATGTTTGGAGTGTAGCACTGTACGGGTGTGAGGCGTGGACTATAGGAAAGGAAGAGAAGCGTAGATTACAAGCATTCGAAATGTGGTGTTATAGGAGGATGATGAGGATTGGTTGGGAAGATAAAGTAACAAATGAAGCTGTACTAGAGTTCGTAGGGGAGAAGAGCAGTATCTGGAGAGTGTTACAGCGTAGGAGAGACAGATTAGTAGGGCATATTCTTAGGCATGGGGGGATTATGCAATTGATCATAGAAGGTAGAGTGGAGGGAAAGAGAGGGGTAGGTAGGCCTAGATTGGAGTATGTGAGTCAGATAGTTGAAGATGTTGAGATGAATAGCTATAGGGAGATGAAGGGATTAGCTCAGGATAGATCGGCATGGCGTGCTGTTTCCAACCAATCTTTAGGATTGCGGACTCTTTAACTAACTAAAACCAATATTTATTTAGAAGGATTTCTTTAGAAGATAAATAACCAATTAGTAGGATAATTCTATCATCTTAATTGAAAAAAAAGTAGTACCTCAACTTGAGATTAGTATTCATATTTCGAGTGAAAATTCTCTTGCAAATATCCCATCAGAATAACTAAATTAGCAGTTTGAAGTTGAAGACAATTTACTTAATTGATGTGAATCGTTTTTGTGTGTGTATATATACAATATTCCTTGATGACTAGTTGCTCATCCTCGCTTTTACATATATATTAAAGGTTAACCCAGTTCTTGCTCGACTCTGGGGGATGTAATAATTGGGATGTGTTCCTCCACCAACCACATCTAACATTCGCCTGCCAACTCTCTGGCAGCAGCCTCACTGATTAAGTTATTATTTATGGCATCGTTAGGGTTGTGGTAGTTACATGCTGGATGACTTCCATCTTCCATGTCATACAATGTTATTCTTGCAAATTGGTGAGAATTATTTAATGTAAATTCATTCTATAAAACCAGTTCGTTGGTAAAGGGAACGAAGATGATTTTTTTTCATGCTCAAATATTTTAGAACAACTACAAATAGTTCTTATGGTATGATTAAAAAGTCAAATTATTTTACCATCAATTAGCAAAAGTATAGTATCAAGTGGATCTTCCACTAGTAGCTTAAGTAGACATCTTTTGATTATTGACATTTTTTTTTGTATATGTAATTTTGTAAAAACTGCAAAAGATGCTCATCATCTACATTGTCATAAAATCCTGTGCACACACGATCAGAACCTACCCTCTCGCCATCTGTTCCTGACCAGCATATAATTGTCAGTGCAAGAATATAATCTGTCGCCATCAAATACAAGACATGGTTTTATAAGTTTCTTCAGAAGATACTGCTGAAGCTTTATATCCAAATTATGATAGCAGCAAAGGCGGGAACTAAAAGGATAAGGATATTATGAAATTCCGCAAAATTATTTTTGGGGTTCCCCCAAGGTAATTGCGTTTACTTAGCGAAGATTTCAAACGATTCGATACGGTTGAAATGAAGATGATAAGCCAATTTTATCAAAAAATCGAAATTATATCTGTAATACGCTCCAGAGCGATAATATTTTGGATTTGGCGAAACGACGATCAGTTCTATTTTTTTTATTGTTATTACTAATTTAGAAGTTCTGTAATAAATAATCATTTGGATGAACAAAGAACATATGTAAGTGCGTAATTCAAATAAAACTCGCTTTAAGGATTTTATACATTAGTCTTCTGTAAAAAAAATATTTTTTTTGTAACCTATTCTCATCCAATTTCGTTCGCACATTTTGAGTATATATACGTGCAAATTACGTTATCTGGACAAACAAAATTATGAGAAAAGTTTCCCATATCTACATTAGATCGACTAGTCGATGTGGCGTCGTTATCCATCTTCACCTATATCAAAAACCTGAAATAACTCGAAAAGTTGAAGAGCAAGTATTTATTTATAGCATTTTCGTAACTATTTCCTACGTGATATATTCTTTTGTCATAAGACATAGAAAGTTTTAATGATACTTATTGTAATTGTAGTTACAATTTGATATATAAATCCTATATATTTAGTTCAAAGAATTTTATTGTTTACCTACAAAAATTATAATAGTATATACAATTTTCTCAAAGCTCTGCATTTTTTAACAATAGCGCATTATTATTTCTTCAGATTACTGTTCGGATTGTAATAATATAGAAAGAAAAATCAATCATGTAATTTTCTAACAGACCCTCACTTTTTAACAATAGCGCATTATTATTATTATATATTTTTTAAGATTATTTTTCGACTTGTGATAGTACAGAAAGAAAAATCAGTCATGAAATTACGATTAATAAAATCAGTGCTACAGCTGTTCACAAAGAATCAAATCTATATCTTAATTTATGCATTTAATTGAAAATTTAAAACTATCCTCGTCAAACAGAAAATATATAAAACGCATGTCTATACATCTCTGCGTCGCCTAAGTTTGAATTTTCGAAGATATAGCTAAAACTTAGGAAACTGTTCGCTATTATTTGATAAAAGTTTCGAAAGATTGTAACAAATTACATCTAACGTCTGATTCATTTATTACACCTCCTAGAAGAGTGCAAGAATCGCGTCATATCATCTACGCGCTCTTTCATAAAACGCTGAAATGGAAGACAAGCTAAATTACGACTTTTTCAACTTGGAAAATTGGCCGACTTCGTTCCGACTTTCCTCCGCACAAGTTGGAAGCATTTAATTTCACGGTCCATAAAAGCAAAAAGTTTAGTTATAACAGTTATACAAGACGACATATTTAACCTGCCTAAAAGATGATCAATGGTAACTATTTGACTGCTAAAGTTGGATTGCTATTTTTTATGGCGATATCAAAATATAACTGAAAATTTCTTAGGATATATCAAATCCTCCTCATTATGAAATTTTCTTCTAACTTACGTTTCTCTTCCTTACCTATTGTCCACACCTTACACCCGTACAATGCTACACTCCACATATATGCCTTTATTAGCTTTTCCCAATACCTACTAATTTCCTAATTCTTTTTTCCATTGCAACAAAATTTGGTCAAATATAATAATAACCTCCTCATAAATCATTCTTCCTGCACAATTCTCAAGAACTTTTTGGTAATTCTGTAAACACCCCCAAATCTATTCATTGTGCGGTTCTAATAGCTTTCTGTAACTTTCATCGAAAGCTAGTTGATCCCCTACTCTGGCAACTTTTTAGCCGTTGGAACTGAAGGCAATGTTGCAAACAAAAATCGTTTTCTATAGCCCAATTTTTGTACCAAACCAAGTAAATATCTTATTTCGATTTTTTCCCAAACTGCATTGCATTTTTTTCCAAGAAAATATAGCATCAACATTTAAAAGACGAAATTCAAAAAAGATTCGTCGTCTATCTAAGCTTTTACTATCAGATAGTACAAAAAATTAAATTATTACCGAAAACTGAGATATGGCACAATTTTAAATTGTTTTTATTGTACAATACTGGTACAAAAATGTCCTGTAGGTCTTCTGATGTCTGAAAAAGGAATTGCAAAAAAAAAGTAATTATTCAATGAATGCTTCAATTGAATAAAAAGAATAAAAAGAATGAAAATTGATTAATTAATTTAGAAAATATTTTAAACTATAAAATGTACCATTTTTATTTTTTTCACAATTTGGTCTTTTTAAAAGATCTTTATGACGAGTTGGATATCCACGAATAACTTGATGATTTACCATTTTATTTTTATTTCTACTCAAAAGGGCATTAATATACCTGTAAGTTATTTCAAATCTTTAAAAAATAGGTTTACACGAATCACCACGCCTTCGAAGGTGTGCAATATAAAATTCCAAGCCGTGCTTATATAAATCGACACTGAAACTCGTAACCCTGTACATACATAATGCTACACAATCAGCCAATTAATCAACCAATTCAGCACAGTATTGACTTTACGTTCGTATCCGCTTTTGTTCCAGTGTTCCGGCAGGGTGACACGGGCAAGTGTTGGTACGCGGTGATGACGGGAACGCTGGACGTGCGGGTCCTACCATCAGATTCCGACACAAAGGTACGTACGTGGTAACTTTGATCTGACCTGGATCTATGTGGGGGCACTTGGAGCGATTTCTTATACCGAGAGCAAAAATGAGAGTAGTCTAGAAGACACAATAGACATCAGAAGACATTAACAATGACACAATAGACAAATTTGTGTCATTTGTGTCTATAGACACTAGAAGACACTATAGACACTAGAAGACACTATAGACAATTGAAGCCACTATAGACAATAGAAGACACTATAGACAATAGTAGACACTATAGACAATAGAAGACACTATAGACACTAGAGGACACTATAGACAATAGTAGACACTATAGACAATAGAAGACACTAGACAATAAAAGACACTATAGAAAATAGAAGACACTATAGACACTAGAAGACACTATAGACAATAGATAATACTATAGACACTAGAAGACACTATAGATAATAGAAGACACTATAGACAATAGAAAATACTATAGACACTAGAAGACACTATAGATAATAGAAGATACTGTAGATAATAGAAAATACTATAGACACTAGAAGACACTATAGATAATAGAAGACACTATAGACAATAGAAAATACTATAGACACTAGAAGACACTATAGATAATAGAAGATACTATAGATAATAGAAAATACTATAGACACTAGAAGACACTATAGATAATAGAAGACACTATAGACAATAGAAGACACTATAGACAATAGAAAATACTATAGACACTAGAAGACACTATAGATAATAGAAGATACTATAGATAATAGAAAATACTATAGACACTAGAAGACACTATAGATAATAGAAGACACTATAGACAATAGAAGACACTATAGACAATAGAAAATACTATAGACACTAGAAGACACTATAGATAATAGAAGACACTATAGATAATAGAAAATACTATAGACACTAGAAGACACTATAGAAAATAGAAGACACTATAGACAATAGAAGACACTATAGACACTAGAAGACACTATAGACAATAGATAATACTATAGACACTAGAAGACACTATAGATAATAGAAGACACTATAGACAATAGAAAATACTATAGACACTAGAAGACACTATAGATAATAGAAGATACTATAGATAATAGAAAATACTATATACAATAGAAGACACTATAGATAATAGAAGACACTATAGACAATAGAAGACACTTTAGACAATAGAAAATACTATAGACACTAGAAGACACTATAGAAAGTAGAAGACACTATAGACAATAGAAGACACTATAGACAATAGAAGACACTATAGATAATAGAAGACACTATAGATAATAGAAGACACTATAAATAATAGAAGACACTATAGATAATAGAAGACACTATAAATAATAGAAGACACAATAGATAATAGAAGATACTATAGACAGGTTTTTGTTTTGTTCAAAAATCGCATTTGTTTGCTATGCGGGTGAAAATGAAAAATTGATATATAACTACTTTTGGGTCCAAAAAAATGTATGTTTTAAAATTGTAATGGTTTCATAAGTTTCCACGAAAACGTCTCGTTGTTAAGCACAAAAGACATGGAGGATTATTAAGATGGTTTGGATATACAAAAAGGAATTAAGAGAGCAGAAATGTTCATTTCTGCCGGTTGATTTTTGGAAATTGATAAAATATTTGAAAAGTACATAAAATTGGTTAATGTTATTGGCTAGAAGATGACCTATATCTAATAAAAATTTAATAAAATCGGGGATATCTGTTGCTGTTGTAGATCAAATTTTTAAAAAGGACTTGACGGTTTTGATGAAAAGTACAATTAATATACGGAGAAAGCGAATGTTATTATTGAATTTTCATTTCAATTTTCACTCCATTTTTTTTAGTTAGTTAAACAGTCCGCAATCCTAAAGATTGGTTGGAAACAGCACGCCATGCCGATCTATCCTGAGCTAATCCCTTCATCTCTCTATAGCTATTCATCTCAACGTCTTCAGCTATCTGACTCACATACTCCAATCTAGGCCTACCTACCCCTCTCTTTCCCTCCACTCTACCTTCTATGATCAATTGCATAATCCCCCCATGCCTAAGAATATGCCCTACTAATCTGTCTCTCCTACGCTGTAACACTCTCCAGATACTTCTCTTCTCCCCTACTAACTCTAGTACAGCTTCATTTGTTACTTTATCTTCCCAACCAATCCTCATCATCCTCCTATAACACCACATTTCTAATGCTTGTAATCTACGCTTCTCTTCCTTTCCTATAGTCCACGCCTCACACCCGTACAGTGCTACACTCCAAACATATACCTTCAGTAATCTTTTTCTAATACCCAAGTCAATATTTGATCTTAAAATCTGTTCTTTTTCTACGAATGCCTTCCTACCCTGTGCTATCCTACACTTTATATCTACTTTGCTTCGATTATCTTTTGTGATTCTACTGCCTAAATAACAAAAATCTGACACTTCTTCGATTCTATTATCTCCTATTGAGATCTTCATTTTTTTACTGCATTCCTTTTTGTCACACCTCATCACTTTAGTTTTACCTATATTTATTTTCATGTTAAAATCCCTAGTCAATACTGCCTGCATACCATTCAATACCCTTTCTAAATTCTTTTCGCTTTCTTCCAATATAGCTATATCGTCGGCGAATCTCAACATATATATTTTCTCTCCCTGTACATTCACACCTACACTATACTCTTCTTTTACTTTGTTTATTGCATCTTCTATATATAGATTAAATAATAACGGTGAAAGTGTACATCCCTGCCGAACTCCCTTCCCTATTTTTGCTACCTCTTCTTCCCCCTCAATTCTAACTAAGGCAGTTTGGTGTTTATATAAATTAAAAATTATTCTCCTATCCTTATAATCTATACCCGTTTCTTTTAAAATTCTAAACATTATGTCCCAATCTACATTATCAAATGCCTTTTCTAAATCTACAAAAGCTATGCAAGTTACCTTTCCTACCCTATTTCTTTTTTCTACTACCGTTCTTAGTGCTAGAATCGCCTCTCTCGTCCCTCTGTTTTTCCTAAAACCAAACTGATCTTCTCCTAGCCTTTCCTCTACTTTATTTTCTAATCTCCTATAAATAATCTTTAACAATATCTTCGATGCATGTGATAGTAGGCTAATGGTCCTATAGTTCTCACACAATTTAGCTCCTATTTTCTTCGGCATTGTTACTATTCTACTACGCTGAAAATCCTGTGGTACTTCTCCCTTCTCATATATTTTACAAACTAACCTGTATAATCGCTCCTGCATTTTTTCCCCTGCGTGTTTTATTAATTCGGCTGGTATCATATCAATCCCCTCTGCTTTGTTATTCCGTAAATCATTTAATGCTCTATGAAACTCTGACCTAAGTATGCTAGGACCTAAGTCATCCTCATCTATCTGTTCCACATTTTCTAGCTCCTCCATGTCCTGCCTACCTTTATATAAATCTTCAAGATACTCCTTCCATCTTCTAGCTTTTTCCTTATTTTCTGTGAGTTCCTTACCCTGCTTATCACATATAATGTTACCCTTTGGTTTTACTTTAGAAAAATGTGACTTAATTTTCCTGTAGCCCAAATCTACTTTACCTCTTCTCATATCCTCCTCAATATCCTCACAGTTTCCTTTTATCCACTCTTCTTTCGCTAGCTTGCATTTCCTATTAATTAAGTTCCTTAGTTCCTTATATTTTTTCTGTCCTGCTTCTGTGTTTCCTATTTTAATTTTCCTTCTTGCTTCTATCATTTCAACTATTTCTTCCGTGATCCATTCCCTCCTACCTGCCCTTTTCTTTGTGCCTAATACTTCATTTGCTGCTGTAGTTAGCCCATTTCTGATTTCCCTCCATTCGCAATCTATGTCGTTCCTAGATGTTCCATTAGTCATGATTTCTACTTTCTGCTTGTACTTTTCACATACATCAGCTAATTTTAACCTATCGACATCTACTCTGACCTGTTTGGACTTCTGTAATTTCTTGAATTTGACCTCTGAGTCCAGGACTACTAAATTATGGTCACTATCAATATCTGCTCCAGGGTAACTCTTACAATTCTTAATCTGGTTCCTAAACCTCTCTTTAACCAGTATGTAATCTATCTGATACCTCCCTATATCTCCTGGCATTTTCCACGTATATATCCTGCGCTTGTGATTCTGAAAAAGCGTGTTTGCTACCACTAGCTTATTCCTAATACAAAACTCTACCAATCTATCCCCTCTATCATTACGTGTTCCTATTCCATATTCTCCTACTATTGGAACTTCCTTTCCCTTACCTACTACGGCATTCCAATCTCCGATTACAATTAGATTATCCTGTCCTTTAACGTTTGCTAACCTAGATTCAATCTCCTCATAAATGGATTCTACCTCCTCATCATCGTGACTTGAAGTTGGCATATATACTTGCACTATAACTGTGTCCGTTGGCTTCGTGTCTAATCTAATAGTTATAATTCTATCACTAACTTGGCAATAACTCTTTACTCTACATCCCAACTTTCTATTCATTATAAAACCTACACCGGTATGCCCATTATCTGATGCTGTGGTTATTAATCTATATTCTCCTGACCACGTATCTACTTGATCTTTCCCCCTAACTTCACTAATCCCTACAATATCTAGTTTAATTCTCTCCATTTCTAATTTCAAGTTCTCTAACTTTCCTATCCTATTAAGACTGCGTACATTCCACGCTCCGACTCGTAGAATTTTCGACGAAGACGATTTCTTGCCCGCCCCAGAATCCGAGGGCTTGCCTGCTACCGAAGTAGCAGGATGAGATTCTGAGCCATTGGCTCTACTCATCTGGGGTAATATATTAAAGATAATCGACATTTCATGTTGTACGCTTGAGAAGGGTACAGTGCTGGTTTCTCCTTGCCTTGCACCGACCAATGAGTGCATATTTTAGCCGTCGCCCCACCGATTCAGCCTAATCCCCCTAATACCGTGGGTTAGCCTGAATCTTTCCTATAGACCGGGATCCCTGTATAGGGACCGCTCTATAGGCCAGAGCGTCGTTGCCCATGTCTTGCCCCTAGGAGGCATATGCAGTGCATTGGCACACTATTGACACCTTTTTTTTATATGTTCAATATATTACCTCATCAGAGAATACTACACAAAATACCGTAAAACCCATTCACTATTGATTTTTAATTTGTACCAGTATATTTAAATTTAGATTACGCAAATATATCCAATTTTTAAATCGAATTACTGTTATTAAATGCAAATAACGACATGGCGAAGGTCTTGTAAATTATTCACCACTTTCGCTCTCCCACTTTCCAAACAAACAAATAAAAATAATGAAATCACTCTGTTTTCAATCGTACATTTCTCTCCCCATGGACCTGGAAAATCAATTATAATGTAATTATCAATATTGCCATTTCCGCACGCACCAATACCTAGGAAAATATGAAAAATTACGAGAACAATACACAATTTTCTGATTTCGTGTAGTATTTTTTTGACGAACGTTTTTTTTTTTCAAATTTAGTTCAAATTTTGTTTAAAAAAAAGTTCAATTAAATTTGTGCTTTTTCAAACGTTTTACAAATATTTCCAATTTAAAACAGCGTTTTTCAACAATACTATATACTTATATTATTTAAGAAAAAATACAAAATTAATTACAAATGCAATTAAATGCAAAAATAATTAGCACAGAGTAAACAAATATTCGTACAGAAAAGGCAAATTAAAAAAAAATTAAGTAAAAAAATTATTAGAGCTATGGTTACATTGTACGGTTGTTTGGCGTGGATATATAGATGAAAGCTAGTGAAATATGGTGCTTTAGAAAGATTATGAGAATTAAACGGGTGAAATAAGAGAAAAATGAACATTTTTGTATTGAAGGTAGTAGAATTGAAAAAATCTTTTCAATTTCAAGAAATAAAGAAAGACAAAAATAATACCCGCTTAATTGTTGGTTTTCAAACTGCAAAATGAATCATGTTTGCGTTATTGCAACGAGAAAAAAGAGGGCTTCACACCGCAAATTCTAAACTCGATTATTTGCCGCTTCGGTTCGTTAGTATTTGCTTTTCTATTACAAATTCATTTACACTACATGCCGCATTGCCTTCTGTGCTATTTAAGTGGCCATAATTAACGCAAGAGTTACCATACGATATTATACTGCAGAAAAATTGTGGACGCAAATTTTCACCGCTCCAAATCACAATTAGTATGCAAATGCGGTTTGTCGTTGTTGTATTTAAATTAACCGCTGAATGAGTTTCATTGAAACTGAGATTAAAAAATTAGGCAAAGTTCATTATGAATGTGTCTTCAGCAGCGCCCTATTTCTTCACAAAAATATATATTAAATTTAAAACTAAAAACAATGATTTTTTTTTGACAATATATAGTATTTTTTTTAGTTGGATATGTCAAATTTTATCAAATTGTAGAGAAAATTGAAATTTTGAAATAATTTTTAGTGATCTAATTTAATTTATGTGTACACTGTTCCATTTATACATTTTTATTGTGATTATGAATGCGTATTAAATCACACCCTGTACATTATCGTATATATCAAAATGACGGAAAAAAAAAATGCGAATAATTCGAATGCTAAATATACCAAAATTTCAATGACTATTCAACAACTGCAAATGTATGGAAATTAATTTGAGAAAACAATACAAAAAAAAATCACGAATCCATAATTCAAAGATATTATCAAAAATTTGAGCGCAAATTATAATTATAAATATAATTATAAATATACAACTGCAAATGTATGCAAAAAATCACGAAACAATAAATCAAGGATATTTTAAAAAATTTGAATAAAAATTTTAATAGTATAGAATATCACTCAAGTATATATAAAAAAATTATAATATGAAATAATCAAATAATCAAATAATCAAGCAAATGTATGCAAAAAATCACGAAACAATAAATCAAGGATATTTTCAAAAATTTGAATAAAAATTTTAATAGTATAGAATATCACTCAAGTATATATAAAAAAAATTATAAAAAAATTATAATATGAAATAATCAAATAATCAAATAATCAAGCAAATGTATGCAAAAAAGCACGAAACAATAAATCAAGTATATTTTCAAAAATTTGAATAAAAATTTGAATAGTATAGAATATCACCCATGTATATATAAAAAAATATATATAAAAAAATTATAATATCAAATAATCAAATAATCAAGCAAATGTATGCAAAAAATCACGAAACAATAAATCAAGGATATTTTCAAAAGTTTGTATAAAAAATTTAATAGTATAAAATATCACCCATGTATATATAAAAAATATATATAAAATATATATAATATGAAATAATCAAATAATCAAATAATCAAGCAAATGTATGCAAAAAATCACGAAACAATAAATCAAGGATATTTTCAAAAATTTGAATAAAAATTTTAATAGTATAGAATATCACTCAAGTATATATAAAAAAATTATAATATGAAATAATCAAATAATCAAATAATCAAGCAAATGTATGCAAAAAATCACGAAACAATAAATCAAGGATATTTTCAAAAATTTGAATAAAAATTTTAATAGTATAGAATATCACTCAAGTATATATAAAAAAAATTATAAAAAAATTATAATATGAAATAATCAAATAATCAAATAATCAAGCAAATGTATGCAAAAAAGCACGAAACAATAAATCAAGTATATTTTCAAAAATTTGAATAAAAATTTGAATAGTATAGAATATCACCCATGTATATATAAAAAAATATATATAAAAAAATTATAATATCAAATAATCAAATAATCAAGCAAATGTATGCAAAAAATCACGAAACAATAAATCAAGGATATTTTCAAAAGTTTGTATAAAAAATTTAATAGTATAAAATATCACCCATGTATATATAAAAAATATATATAAAATATATATAATATGAAATAATCAAATAATCAAATAATCAAGCAAATGTATGCAAAAAATCACGAAACAATAAATCAAGGATATTTTCAAAAATTTTAATAAAAATTTTAATAGTATAGAATATCACCCATGTATATATAAAAAAAAAATTATAAAAAAATTATAATATGAATAATCAAATAATCAAATAATCAAGCAAATGTATGCAAAAAATCACGAAACAATAAATCAAGGATATTTTCAAAAGTTTGTATAAAAATTTTAATAGTATAGAATATCACCCATGTATATATAAAAAATATATAATATGAAATAATCAAATAATCAAATAATCAAGCAAATGTATGCAAAAAATCACGAAACAATAAATCAAGGATATTTTCAAAAGTTTGTATAAAAATTTTAATAGTATAAAATATCACCCATGTATATATAAAAAATATATATAAAATATATATAATATGAAATAATCAAATAATCAAATAATCAAGCAAATGTATGGAAAAAATCACGAAACAATAAATCAAGGATATTTTCAAAAATTTTAATAAAAATTTTAATAGTATAGAATATCACCCATGTATATATAAAAAAAAAATTATAAAAAAATTATAATATGAATAATCAAATAATCAAGCAAATGTATGCAAAAAATCACGAAACAATAAATCAAGGATATTTTCAAAAGTTTGTATAAAAATTTTAATAGTATAGAATATCACCCATGTATATATAAAAAATATATAATATGAAATAATCAAATAATCAAATAATCAAGCAAATGTATGCAAAAAATCACGAAACAATAAATCAAGGATATTTTCAAAAGTTTGTATAAAAATTTTAATAGTATAGAATATCACCCATGTATATATAAAAAATATATAATATGAAATAATCAAATAATCAAATAATCAAGCAAATGTATGCAAAAAATCACGAAACAATAAATCAAGGATATTTTCAAAAGTTTGTATAAAAATTTTAATAGTATAGAATATCACCCATGTATATATAAAAAATATATAATATGAAATAATCAAATAATCAAATAATCAAGCAAATGTATGCAAAAAATCACGAAACAATAAATCAAGGATATTTTCAAAAGTTTGTATAAAAATTTTAATAGTATAGAATATCACCCATGTATATATAAAAAATATATAATATGAAATAATCAAATAATCAAATAATCAAGCAAATGTATGCAAAAAATCACGAAACAATAAATCAAGGATATTTTCAAAAGTTTGTATAAAAATTTTAATAGTATAAAATATCACCCATGTATATATAAAAAATATATATAAAATATATATAATATGAAATAATCAAATAATCAAATAATCAAGCAAATGTATGGAAAAAATCACGAAACAATAAATCAAGGATATTTTCAAAAATTTTAATAAAAATTTTAATAGTATAGAATATCACCCATGTATATATAAAAAAAAAATTATAAAAAAATTATAATATGAATAATCAAATAATCAAGCAAATGTATGCAAAAAATCACGAAACAATAAATCAAGGATATTTTCAAAAGTTTGTATAAAAATTTTAATAGTATAGAATATCACCCATGTATATATAAAAAATATATAATATGAAATAATCAAATAATCAAATAATCAAGCAAATGTATGCAAAAAATCACGAAACAATAAATCAAGGATATTTTCAAAAATTTTAATAAAAATTTTAATAGTATAGAATATCACCCATGTATATATAAAAAAAAATAATTATAAAAAAATTATAATATGAAATAATCAAATAATCAAGCAAATGTATGCAAAAAATCACGAAACAATAAATCAAGGATATTTTCAAAAGTTTGTATAAAAATTTTAATAGTATAAAATATCACCCATGTATATATAAAAAATATATATAAAATATATATAATATGAAATAATCAAATAATCAAATAATCAAGCAAATGTATGGAAAAAATCACGAAACAATAAATCAAGGATATTTTCAAAAATTAGAATAAAAATTATAATAGTATAGAATATCACCCAAGTATATATAAAAAATATATATAAAATATATATAATATGAAATAATCAAATAATCAAATAATCAAGCAAATGTATGGAAAAAATCACGAAACAATAAATCAAGGATATTTTCAAAAATTTTAATACAAATTTTAATAGTATAGAATATCACCCAAGTATATATAAAAAAATTATAATATGAAATAATCGTCGATACTAAAAAAAAATACCACGGTCATTTTGATTGAATGTAAAATTAAAAGCATCCACGTATAGAAAAGCTTTCTTCACAAATCTTAAAAACTGCCAAAGTTTTTAATTGTAAAATAATTGTTTACGTACAATTTTAGAGATATTTTCAGATATACAAATTTAACATACTTGTGTCAAATAGCAACACAACCATACACCCTGTATATATCGATAACAATAACATATTTACAGGATAAACAATGTATGTACAATTTTAGAGAAATTTGCAAATATAGAAATTTAACATACGTGTGTTAAATAGCAACACAACGTTACACCCTGTATATATCGATAACAATGAAATATTTACAGGATAAACAATTTATGCTGTTTAACATTAACATATGTGCACCAAACCACCAATTTCAATATGCGTGTGTAATCCTTTTGCTCATTTCTCATAATTGAATTAGTGAAATCGTAATTTCACGCTTGTGTTCACGTTTTCGTCACGCTTAAATGGTTTGCGACTCAATGGAAAATAATTATACGCATTAATATACGTTATGGTCTTTCAGCTATAGGCCTACGTGCTCTGCATATGTTATTAAAATTTAGAAGACTATTTGTCGCAAAAGCTCTTCGCACTCCGGTGAGTGGTGTGGGTACTTCCTGTTGAGCGAGGTACTTGAAATTTTACGTGAAGGAAGGAAGTACCCTTATTATTCTCGAAAAAAAAAGTTGACTTAAAAATCAATTTATAAATTGTATTGGTGTTGTAAAATATAAAATAGCGGCGAGCTAACTACAAGATTTTAAAAATACAATTATTCTTCGTTTTATTTGCTCATTCGATGGGAAAGTTAGGAGGCTCTTTTACATTGGTCTTTTACATATATAAATGCATTTTAGAAATTATGGTATGTAGATGTTGAACGTAAGAAGAAGTGAGCTTCAGTTACAATTGTTGAGTTAGTTAGTTAGAGAGTCCGCAATCCTAAAGATTGGTTGGAAACAGCACGCCATGCCGATCTATCCTGAGCTAATCCCTTCATCTCCCTATAGCTATTCATCTCAACGTCTTCAACTATCTGACTCACATACTCCAATCTAGGCCTACCTACCCCTCTCTTTCCCTCCACTCTACCTTCTATGATCAATTGCATAATCCCCCCATGCCTAAGGATATGCCCTACTAATCTGTCTCTCCTACGCTGTAACACTCTCCAAATACTTCTCTTCTCCCCTACTAACTCTAGTACAGCTTCATTTGTTACTTTATCTTCCCAACCAATCCTCATCATCCTCCTATAACACCACATTTCGAATGCTTGTAATCTACGCTTCTCTTCCTTTCCTATAGTCCACGCCTCACACCCGTACAGTGCTACACTCCAAACATATACCTTCAGTAATCTTTTTCTAATACCCAAGTCAATATTTGATCTTAAAATCTGTTCCTTTTCTACGAATGCCTTCCTACCCTGTGCTATCCTACACTTTATATCTACCTTGCTTCGATTATCTTTTGTGATTCTACTGCCTAAATAACAAAAATCTGACACTTCTTCGATTCTATTATCTCCTATTATGATCCTCATTTTTCTACTGCATTCCTTTTTGTCACACCTCATCACTTTAGTTTTACCTATATTTATTTTCATGTTAAAATCCCTAGTCAATACTGCCTGCATACCATTCAATACCCTTTCTAAATTCTTTTCGCTTTCTTCCAATATAGCTATATCGTCGGCGAATCTCAACATATATATTTTCTCTCCCTGTACATTCACACCTACACTATACTCTTCTTTTACTTTGTTTATTGCATCTTCTATATATAGATTAAATAATAACGTTGAAAGTGTACATCCCTGCCGAACTCCCTTCCCTATTTTTGCTACCTCTTCTTCCCCCTCAATTCTAACTAAGGCAGTTTGGTGTTTATATAAATTATAAATTATTCTCCTATCCTTATAATCTATACCCGTTTCTTTTAAAATTCTAAACATTATGTCCCAATCTACATTATCAAATGCCTTTTCTAAATCTACAAAAGCTATGCAAGTTACCTTTCCTACCCTCATTCTTTTTTCTACTACTGTTCTTAGTGCTAAAATCGCCTCCCTCGTCCCTCTGTTTTTCCTAAAACCAAACTGATCTTCTCCTAGCCTTTCCTCTACTTTATTTTCTAATCTCCTATAAATAATCTTTAGCAATATCTTCGATGCATGTGATAGTAGACTAATGGTCCTATAGTTCTCACACAAATTAGCTCCTATTTTCTTCGGCATTGTTACTATTCTACTACGCTGAAAATCCTGTGGTACTTCTCCCTTCTCATATATTTTACAAACTAACCTGTATAATCGCTCCTGCATTTTTTCCCCTGCGTGTTTTATTAATTCGGCTGGTATCATATCAATCCCCGCTGCTTTGTTATTCCGTAAATCATTTAATGCTCTATGAAACTCTGACCTAAGTATGCTAGGACCTAAGTCATCCTCATCTATCTGTTCCACATTTTCTAGCTCCTCCATGTCCTGCCTACCTTTATATAAATCTTCAAGATACTCCTTCCATCTTCTAGCTTTTTCCTTATTTTCCGTGAGTTCCTTACCTTGTTGAGTTCCTTCCTTGTTGAGTTATCGAATTTTAATTAAAATCGCAAATATGGCTCCATTATCGAATAAAATAAATTGTAAATTATTATTTTAAAAATATATACTTTATCTAGTTCACTAATTAATTCTTAAAAATCTCATACGAGTATAAATTAGGGGGTTATTAATAAAGTATGAGAACTATATAATATAAAGATGGATAAATGAATAAAGTTCAAAAAATAGTTTATTTAAAGGGATTCTTTGAATTGTTTTTAAAGTTTAATTATTAGGATAGCGATTGATATAATTAATGTTAATCCCCCCCCCCTCCCAAGTTTATTTGGGATAGAACGTAAGATTGCATAAGCAAATAGTAAATTATTAAGATTCACATTTTCTTTGGGAATGTAAAAAAAGGCGTTTGTGTGGAGTGTTGCATTATATGGCTGTGGGGCGTGGACAATAGGGAGAGATAACTTATATGTACTCATAGAGACAACCCCCGTATAACACGGATCGAAATTTTTGGTTTTAAGCACAATATAGTTAGCTATACAGAAAAAACGATATATTTCTATTCTTTTTACAGTTGATCGTCGACAACAAACAAATACATATTTCAATTCGAAATAGTAATTTTTATTTTATTTTTAATACTAGAAAATGCAAAGCGAGAAAAATTAAAAATAAATTTACTACATATATCGAAGTTTATCTTGAAATGTCATTTGGGTAATCGCCCTGTAAAAACGGCATTCCTACAGCAAGTGTTTAGGGACATCCCGGTATACAGATTTTTCATGTCCGATTTTTCTAGGATTTATTAGAATTTAACATTATTTTATTAGAATTTTTTTTGCGCAAATTATTAAACAAACGTTTTTACTACAGAAATACATGCAAATATTAAAAATTTTCGAAAATCAGAGGACATTTCGCCAATTAGAAAAAGCCCCCGCTTAACGAAGAAAACCTTATGTAATAAACGCTTTTGATCATCATTGTTTCAATAAACTTTTTTTTCTTACGATATAAAGTAACAATATTGTACTTTTTTTATAGCTTTTGTCATAAAACACGAATTCACATAACACGGCATTTTTTAGGAACCTAACGACCGTGTTATACGGGGCTTACCTGTAATATAAGACGAGAAAAATGCGTTGGTTTGTATTAGATTGTTGAGAAATTCTTAAAATACCAAATAATTGGGCATTTAAAATTACCAAAAAAATTTAAATCACCAACTGATTTTGATTTATAAATTTATTTGTATATTAAAAGTCGGTACTTCTACGCAATACGACCCTTTATTCGTACACTTTTCTGTGATATTTTCTCCGAAACAAAAAAAAACAGTACATTTTTCATGTAGCTTTTTTTCATCAGGTAAGATTTGCAACGTTGTAAACATATATATAAAGTTATGAAAGCATAAATTCAAGAATTTTAGAAAGCAGAAATGTAGAATACAAATGGGTTAGAACCAAAGGGGTACAAGTCACATATTTGCAGTTCTGATGAGTAAATCGCTGTTAAAGTTTTTTTTTTGTATTTAATTTTCGTCTTAAGTAATTTTATTATTTTTATATTTAATATGTATGTTAGTCTATTATAATGTGTTTTGTCTAATTAAAGTAAAATAAAAAGAAAATTTGTTAAAAATTTTAAATAGATAAATCAAATATATCTATACAAGTTTGTGTTTATTAAAAGTAAAATTTAATATCATTCAGAAAAGTACTGTAATATATCAAACTTAAAAAAAAATCTCGATTAATTCCGCCCATTTGTAGGTAATTAAAAAAAACTTTAACAATGGCACTATTTGATATGCGCAATGTAAATATTTGTGTTGGTTTAAATTGGGAATTTATTCAATCGAATTTTCCGAGATAAAAAAAAGCATTCACGCTTTTCAATATGCACTGAATCATATTTGAATTTTTTTTCTCGAATTAATCGCTGTGAATAATCCGCAAAATTTTTATTCCATTCAATATAAATATTATGACATATCTGTACCTTGGAACAAAAAGGGCCAATGTCCAATATTATAATATGCCGGAAAAGGCAACATACATTTTTAAACATTTTCGTAATGTTTTCGCATTTTCTACGATTTGTTAAAATTTGTTTGTATCATCGAAATTGAAGAAAAATAAATAAATGCTGGAACTGACAACTCTAGATTTAGAAGCTCAACGTAAAATTAAAACATGAAAGAAAATTTGTAATATTTTATTGGAGATGTTAGCCAATTACTTAAAATTGAAATAAAAATTAGCACAGGCTAACTTTGGGCGTTTTCGAAGGATTTTAACACATAAAATTGTATATTTTATAGAAAGATATTAAAAATGGAATTTGCTTTTAATCAACTCAACATTATGCAGACATTTGATAGTTTGACAGTCGCTTGTGTGAAATTATGTTAGAAATTTATTTTAGAAAACTATGTTAGAAAGAGAGATAGAAAGAAGGAAAGCACATAATAAAAAAATTCAATTTTTAAGCGCATATACATGAATATATCTGTACCATGGAACAAAAATGGCCAATGTCCAATATATGGAGCCAATGTTCATGAAAATTCTAAATAATTTTTAAAAAAAGAAAAACAAATATTGTACAGCGGCAATTCACCAAATAACATGGAAAATTAAAACAAATTTTATGAAAATGCGAAAACATTACGAAAATGTTTAAAAAAATTAAAACTTCATTTGCATTTCGCGGCACATTATAATATTGGACATTGGCTATTTTTGTACCAAGGTACAGAAATTATATTATATTTAAGACCGTATAAAGATTTTTTTGATACACACCAATATTCAAGGATATAAATTAAAGTTCGTTGCTTCATACGTCATTTATTGTACGTAAAATTATTTAAAAAATTTTTTTTTTTTAATAATAGAATGATTGAATTAAATCCTGCCCAAAATAAAATTGTCTATAACAAACATAACAATTCTTTATCAAATAATTACCTACACACACTACAACAATTTTCTTCTATTTTAATATTTACTCCGCACGTTACTTCTTGTAAATTAGCCATTTTCCACATCCGCCAAGCGAATGCACGCTTACACATGAAACACGATTTCCTCTCCAAAGATTATACGGTTCAAATTTCCTAGATATAACTAAGTACGTGCCTGATATTCACGTCTACTGAAACAATATATAGATCCTATTTCGTCGCAAGGACCTACAACGTAGTGTTGAATTTTTCTTCGCTGATATTGTTTTACCAAATACGACTCGGAGTATATAATTTTTTTTCAGTTAAGTTACAAACCTCGCAAATTAATTACTTCGCTGCAGCATAATGTAGACTTTTGCAAAGATATTACGTCTTCCTTTAAATCATTTATAATTTCCCCCGTCGATTTTTCGCACGTAGTAATTATCCTGCTCTTATGCACGGTTAATGAGGACATCAAGTTCAGGCGTCCTCTTATCGTTACTATTTTAGCCTGTGATCCTCCGTGTCTTCTGCGCTGACACTTTGTTGTTCATTGCCTCTGGGTGTGAACTTTAACTGCACTGAAACTTCCGCAAGAAGTTTGTGTATATGCAGGACAATGTTGTGCTTTGTGGACAAGAACAACAACAATGTTACACGAAGTGATTGTTAAATTTCGTAAGAGAATTATTCGGGTGTTAGATAAAAAGGAACTCACAGAAAATAAGGAAAAAGCTAGAAGATGGAAGGAGTATCTTGAAGATTTATATAAAGGTAGGCAGGACATGGAGGAGCTAGAAAGTGTGGAACAGATAGATGAGGATGACTTAGGTCCTAGCATACTTAGGTCAGAGTTTCATAGAGCATTAAATGATTTACGGAATAACAAAGCAGCGGGGATTGATATGATACCAGCCGAATTAATAAAACACGCAGGGGGAAAAATGCAGGAGCGATTATACAGGTTAGTTTGTAAAATATATGAGAAGGGAGAAGTACCACAGGATTTTCAGCGTAGTAGAATAGTAACAATGCCGAAGAAAATAGGAGCTAATTGGTGTGAGAACTATAGGACCATTAGTCTACTATCACATGCATCGAAGATATTGCCAAAGATTATTTATAGGAGATTAGAAAATAAAGTAGAGGAAAGGCTAGGAGAAGATCAGTTTGGTTTTAGGAAAAACAGAGGGACGAGAGAGGCGATTCTAGCACTAAGAACGGTAGTAGAAAAAAGAAATAGGGTAGGAAAGGTAACTTGCATAGCTTTTGTAGACTTAGAAAAGGCATTTGATAATGTAGATTGGGACATAATGTTTAAAATTTTAAAAGAAACGGGTATAGATTATAAGGATAGGAGAATAATTTTTAATTTATATAAACACCAAACTGCCTTAGTTAGAATTGAGGGGGAAGAAGAGGTAGCAAAAATAGGGAAGGGAGTTCGGCAGGGATGTACACTTTCAACGTTATTATTTAATCTATATATAGAAGATGCAATAAACAAAGTAAAAGAAGAGTATAGTGTAGGTGTGAATGTACAGGGAGAGAAAATATATATGCTGAGATTCGCCGACGATATAGCTATATTGGAAGAAAGCGAAAAGAATTTAGAAAGGGTATTGAATGGTATGCCGGCATTATTGACTAGGGATTTTAACATGAAAATAAATATAGGTAAAACTAAAGTGATGAGGTGTGACAAAAAGGAACGCAGTAGAAAAATGAGGATCACAATAGGAGATAATAGAATCGAAGAAGTGTCAGATTTTTGTTATTTAGGCAGTAGAATCACAAAAGATAATCGAAGCAAGGTAGATATAAAGTGTAGGATAGCACAGGGTAGGAAGGCATTCGTAGAAAAAGAACAGATTTTAAGATCAAATATTGACTTGGGTATTAGAAAAAGATTACTGAAGGTATATGTTTGGAGTGTAGCACTGTACGGGTGTGAGGCGTGGACTATAGGAAAGGAAGAGAAGCGTAGATTACAAGCATTCGAAATGTGGTGTTATAGGAGGATGATGAGGATTGGTTGGGAAGATAAAGTAACAAATGAAGCTGTACTAGAGTTAGTAGGGGAGAAGAGAAGTATCTGGAGAGTGTTACAGCGTAGGAGAGACAGATTAGTAGGGCATATTCTTAGGCATGGGGGGATTATGCAATTGATCATAGAAGGTAGAGTGGAGGGAAAGAGAGGGGTAGGTAGGCCTAGATTGGAGTATGTGAGTCAGATAGTTGTAGACGTTGAGATGAATAGCTATAGGGAGATGAAGGGATTAGCTCAGGATAGATCGGCATGGCGTGCTGTTTCCAACCAATCTTTAGGATTGCGGACTCTTTAACTAACTAGATAAAAATATTGTTTAATCCCTCAATATGTAATGTTCTTCGTCTAAAAAAAATTTTCTTAATAAAGTTTTGCATATACTTAATTTTGGGTCTTAATGCTGCCCTGTGTAAGTTTAAAATAGGATTCTGTACGGTACTTAAATTTTAGAATAATTTAGAGTAAAATTTTTATTTATATTTTATTAAGAGTAAATATAGAAAACTATAAATAATAAATATCAAAATTGAACAAGAAATAATTTCGTTCACCTTGTATAGAATGTTAAGTTATCTATTAAGCTTAAAGCATCAAATATCAGAACAATAATATTTCCCTTTAAGCCATTCGTTTATATTATAATTTTTAGCGATAAATCATAATTATATTTCATACCATATGACGGTATTATATAACCCGGCCCTGGAACTCAAAGTAGCGGAAATTACACAAAAATGAATGCAGAATGCCACGGAAGTTAAATATATGCAGACAAATATAATATTCATAAAATGCGAAATATAACACACTTTCCTTTATTCCATCTTTTTATTTGCATGTGTTATACTTTTGACATTTTAAGTGAATTAAATCCATTTTTAGCAGTTTTTTTTTATACAACGAAGCTTCTAATGAAAAAGTTTTAGTCGATACGCATTTAATATTCAGCAAGTTAAAATTATATTTACAAATCACCATGTATCTATTATATGTAATATAGACCCTACTAAAATCGACGTAAAAAAAATGTCGATGTCTGCATTTTTGTTTGCGATTTTTGAAGTGAAACTTCTATAGGCGCGGTAGGGCGAATTGGCCTTGAACGACACGAAAAGTGAAACATTTCCGTCACGAAAAGTGAAACACGCTACGCGCATGCGCCGCGTGTACTGTGTGTAGACGTGGCATAAGGCAACCAGTAAGACGCTTGCGTATTTTATTATATATTACACAAACACAGCTTAATCTTTTAGCTAACAATTTTCATTGTGTGAAAAATGAAATGGAGAAAGAGACAAGTACAGACAGAGTGCGAGCCTTTGGAGAACGGAAGAAAGCGAATAAATAGAAATGCACCCACTAGTGCATCATACACAAAATTTAATCCAAACTCCTCTTCATAGACAGTACGACATCGAAATTAATAATGCTTTCTTTGATCATCAGAGTGTCAATAAAACAGACAGAGAGCGAGCCTTTAGAGAACGGAAGAAAGCGAATAAACCGCCAAGAAAAGTGCCAACAAGTACCTTGGAAAGAAGTAGAGAGTATCGAGCCAGGCAAAGGGCGTTAAAGAAACACGGTGGACAACATAACCTTCCAACGACCTCAAATACACTGGATGAATCGATATCGTCGTTAAGTGAGGACACAGTGAGTGGTATAGAGAATTTGAATGGCACTGAATCAGGCACGTGAAGATACACACGGTGTGAGAGATCAACGAAATGAATCTGATACAGCTGAGCGAGTCATCGACAAATAGAAATGCACCCACTAGTGCATCATACACAAAATTTAATCCAAACTCGTCTTTATAGACTGTACGACATTACAGTTAATAATGCTTTCTTTGATGATCACAGTGTCGAATCAAAATTAGTAAAAATCAAAACGTTAACAAATGGAAAAAAAGCAATGCATAAAATCAACTTTTCTTAGGAGCTAAGAAGTTTCACTTTTACCGCGCGAGAGTCTCACGCATGTTTTTTTTTCCATTGATTCAGATAATTTGCCATTTACTCTGCAAATTCTAAATTATAGAAGAATATAGTATTATAAAAGGAACTTGTCAGAAAATATGTAACTATTTTCGTACATATAATTATCAAAAAATTTGAGGATCGTGAATTTTAATTATAAGGCAAAAAAATACAATGTTTTATATCACGGTTAAAATTTAATTATAAGTTTGAGCAAGTTTAAGCGTGCAAATTACGTCAGCAGTATTTCAGGAAATAAGAATTTAGACGATTGCGTTTCCTAAAAAAAAACATTGTTATTTTCAGCAAAAAAAAAAATGTAAAATCGAAGTAAAAAAAATCTAGTTTGTGCTATTTGAAATATTTCTCAAGTACGTGTTTCTTTATATTTTTTAAATATTCAAATTAACGCTCAAATTAACTGAAAAGTAAACACACTTAAGAATGTCTAAAAAAAATGGAAAAATGCCTAAAGTTCAATATAATTTTTTTTTTTAATTGCAATATATTTTTTTTACTTTCTTTCATATTTCAAGCTGCAGACATAAAATTAATTTACATACGCAAACCATTTTAACGTATTAAATTTATATCTATAAAAAATGTTAGAAAAAAACTTTAAGGCTCCCGAAAATTCGATTAAATGACGAGCTGCAAATCTCTACAATTGAGGAATTTTGGGTCATATCTTTTCTATTGCTTTGGAAGAAGATATCCCGATGATTTTTCCCTATCCCTATATACTCGCCCCTTCGAAAAAAAAAATTATGTATCGACAAATATCAATGAAAATATTTATTTTCGCATTCATTTATTTAATTGAAATTTAATATTTAATTTGCCGAATATTTAATTGCAATTTGCTTTAATCAATTTTCGGATAATATACAGGCTGTGTGTAAAAATAAGACCAATTCAAAGAAAAAAATCCCAAAAAAAATCAATAAAATACAATTCGCTGTCTCAACATTGTTTTTTATATAATCCCTTTTCAATTTTTTTTAGCGGAGATTTGGCATCGCTGCACTATCATGTTGCGGCTGGTATATATGATATCACTGCTTTCTATATTTGATATAAGAAAATTGCCGTGCTTCCAAAAGGACATACGATTTTATATTACATATTCTACTTTGTAGATGCGGCATTTTATATTATGCAAACAAAAATAGGATAGGTAATATATTTTTTAATATATAAAACATGTTTGTATTTATAGAGGTAAGCAAGGGAAAGGACATATATAAAGTTACCTTACATATATTGTAAAAGAACAAGAGACAGCGAAACAATAAAACGCGCGAAAATATTTATTACCAAATATGTTGAGCGATTTTAAACATATCAATAAATTGTATTATGTTTTAATATTTTTCCAGTTTCTTTTTTTTTTTGTTGAGGGTCTTGTTTTTTTTTACATATTTTTCATATGTTTTTCGCTTGATGGATTTTCTTCAAAAGATTCGGATTGTAAATTAAATTTTCGTAAATTTTTATATTAATATTATTTTATATTTTATGGTTTTCATATTTAGAATTCTCGCATCATTTTCGATTAGAAAATCAATTCAATTTTTTCACGCATTGAAAAATGAAAATTTTAACATGGCACGTCCATATAAAAATATTTATAAATCATTTTATAAATCTGCAACTTTTAAAATTGAAAAGGCAATTAACAGCGCGGGTTAATTTGAAGACAAAATAAAATAAAATATTTAAAAATCAAAATATATGAAATTTATATAAATATAAATTATATATATATATATATAGCTTCGCTAGGTCTCGTTTAGTTCATAGATAGATATTTATTGTTTTTTTGGACATACAATACACATAAAAGTTAAAAATATTAATACATACATATATAAATGACGTTTTTTTCAGTTAAAGTGTACGAATGTAAAGCGGGCTACAGACGACGATGGCGAGTATAAGCCAATGTTTATTTTGGGTGATATTTGCGTACCGTGTGTATTGAACACGCGTTACCAACGTTGGCGCTGGTTTATGTTCGCCTCGCTGGCGGTATTTCGACCACACACAAAGAGAATGAACCAACGTACGTTTGAACTAGCCACAACGTGTGTAGGGGAACGCATACGCAAGCCTGCACGTACGCTAAACGTTGGCTCCAACGTTCCTCGTCACGTCGTCTGTAGCCGGCTTAACGGATAGCACAAAACAAGTGTGTGAGGTTGTTTTGCGTCATGATAATCTGCTTGTTGGTCCTCATCAACGTCAGCCACAGCCATGTAGTACTTCTTCGCGTATTGTGTTGTTACAGATGTCGGTGACAGTGTGCACGTTGGGCGTGGGCGCCACGTTCGGCGAGTCGTGTCTGCACGATCTGCCCCGTGAAACCAGCGTTATCACGCAGACCACCTGCGAATTACTTCGCGTCCAGCAACAAGACTTCAAGATCATCTGGGAGGTGAGTTTAACAGCACCCGATCAGCGAACAATCGCATAAAAAATATTGGTACACCCATATTTTTGTATATACAAGATGCTGTCGTTTTTTGTTTCGCAAAACGCAAACGTTTACTTTTAAACGGGTCCAAATAGCCAGAGCCAGTTAGTTTTACGCATTCTTGCGCAACGAATAATAATTCTGGTTCATTTGTCGGTGTATAGAAAGTTCGAATGGGAAATTTTGTGTCGTGTCGTTGAATGATTCGAAAATTAAATCAAAAAACGCACAACATAAAGTTTTTTTGTATAGAATATCGTAACTTAAAGTATTACGTAGGTGGATGCGCATTTCGAAGGCTATGCCCCCTATCTTTCCGATATTATTTAATTCAATGTTATATTTATCATTAGATAAAGGAACATTTAATAAGCGGTTAATTAAAAAGATATGATGACGTTGACGACAATGATTTGAATCGTTTATTTAGTTTGTATCTGGTGCTACTGAATATGGGGGTATAGCCTTCGAAATGCGCATCTAGCTATTTAATGCGGTATTTGGGTGATTTCTATACTATTATTTAACACCGCAGTGATAATTTAAAAAATACAGTATTTTATTTGAATCCATAAAGTTTTTGATGTCTAAATAGCTCAGACACAGCGTAAAAGTTTGTTAAATTAATTCTTCTCACTCAAATGGTAGAGATATCGATAATAATACACTTCGAAATACTATACATTTTTAAAGGTTTATCCATTTTTCAAATAAAGCACATCAAAACTTTTTTTTTTCGTAGTTTTGGCTACTTTTATATATCAAAAAGTCACTTCGATTGCGAAAGTCAATGGTTTCGCTGTTTAAAAATTTAATAAATCGTTAAAAAAATCTAATTACATTTATAATTATTACAATAGCATAGTGCAAGAAATTTTTTATTCACGGAAAGTCCGTTTACTTCTTTATTTAGAAAAAAAAAGTAATTAAAAACGCACATTAAAACTTTTCAAGTATTTATTGTTTAATTTTCACTCACTCGTTTTTTTTTTTAATTATATCCCATTAAAATGTGCAAATGCAAAGTATTTGAATAATTTTCTACCTCAGCAAAAAATATTTGATAATTGTAAATGGGATAATTCGCTAAATTGAATATCGATGCTTTAAAGACGTCGGCCTTGCTTTTTTTGGTACTTTGGTAGATTTGCTAGCGATGTCCAGTAGGCCGGTGTCTTCGTTACTGTTGGTTGAAATATATATTATTTAGTTTAGTGAACTTATCAAAAAATCTTGTGTACAAGATGAAAGATTAGAGGATATTAGAAAGAACTGAGAATGGCGATCTCAAGGTAGCTATAAAGATACTTTTTTGGTACTTGGGTAATTTCAAATAGGATGAAAAGGGAATTTCTTTGCATCACTCAAATTATTTCAGTCATACAATTTTTCTAAATTACTGATATTTCTTTGCGAAATATATTACCAATTAAATGGGTCACTCGTTAATTTATATCATTTATTTAACATTTGTATTCTACCATTCGCAATTTGGATCTACAATTCTTATAATTTCTTAATTTAGTGAATCAGATTTATTCGTAAATTTCCTTCGACTAAAATTTTATAAGCAACAATTCTCTATACCTTTTAAAAACAGAATTATTAAAAGTCCTCATTTTTTTATATTATATTCATATTTCTTAAACAAACATGTTATTTTTCTATTTAAACCTAAATTTGGTTTTAGGTAAAAAAAACAATTGATTTAATCCAATTTTTTTTAATAAATTGTCTTCTCAAAATATTTTTTTGGTTGCGGTAATTTAACTCTTTATTGGGCAGAGTTCAAGGATTTCAGATTAACCTGATTATAAACGTGTTCTTACTCAAAAACAGTTAAGGAGAGGACAAAGGACTAACGATTCAATAATTGATATATTTTAAAAAAAATCAGGTTTATTTTTTGCATTCTACAATTTACAATGTCGATCTTAAAAACGAAATTTTATATTTTAAAATACCAAAATATTATATATCATAAAATAGGAAAATTATTAATTAAATAAACAAATAACTTTAATTCAAATAACTACATAAACTTTTTATAAAATCAACGTATTTTTCTCAATTTTGTGAATAATTTATTAAACAATACGAAACGGGGAAACTATTTATTTCAATTTTTGGCGGATTTCTCAAAATCTAATATCGAAGTAAAATCGAAAAAAAAAGGATTTAAAATATTTTTTATGGCAATTTTGTACGTTCAAATAACTTTATTATCCACTAGTTTACATAAAATGCATTCAAAGATATTATATTATCGGAAAAACCGACAACAATTTTATAATCCATCAAAATCTGTTATTTTCTTGACTTAACGTTTTTTTTTTACTATAAAATAAATTTGCAGCGACGTTCTTAAAAAAAGTAATAGTTTTACTACGGACGAATTTTTATAATTTTTAAAACACCGTCTACGATTTTTATCAATTTTTTTTAATTATTTTTTTTTTATCAAAAAGCGATTTTTTTGCTAAACTAGGAAATTTTCGGAATTTCCATACAAGAAAACTGAACAAGTCAAAACATTCGATTTAAAATAATTATATGTAGAATTTCGATTAAAATTTTATCAAAACACTAATAGAAGTGCTGAGCCATAATATTCTTTAAAATCGTTTACATTATACATTATTATTGTCCAAATAACCTCCTTAAAATTTGAAGATTCTATTTTTTAGAAATTAGATATTATTTTTCACTATTCATTTACTATGGCTACAAAAATTCAGGAAATTCGCATGGTTTTATTTAAAATTCCAACTATAGTTTTTTACCGATAAATTTTTGAGAATAAAATATTTTTTATTGTTTGAATTTTTGTTTTTTATAATTTTTTTGTTGAATTTTTTTTTTTAAATTATTATTTTATTATTTATTTATTTTATTGTTGCCAATTCTGTTCTAAACACCTAAATTGATATTAACAGGACCAAGTAGAAAGGATATCATAATATCATCATTATGCTTGTCTTCGCTTGTACATTAAAAATATTTTTTTAATGGCAACGTTGTTTTAGTTCATGGATAAAGCAGGACAATAAACTGCAGTTCATGAACGGCTATATTAAGGACTCCATCAAGGATTTATTGCAACAAAAAAAAGTTGTCTGATAGGGGCTAATTGTAAAAATTCTTTTTTAGTGCTGGTTTATTTAATGGTTAGTAAATCACTTTTGGTATATTTTTTAAAATATATAATCAAATATACAATATTTGTCTAATCCTCCGTTAAGACGTCTTTCATTAAAAAAATGTTTATTACATTATTTAAATTTTTTTTAATATACTCTGATCAAATGCTTTATCCAACCAAGTTATTTTAAATTTGATTGTTGTAAATTGAAATTTTAAAATTCCATCGATTTGAATTTTCTTTTCGATTTAAATTTAAATGTAAATTCAATTAAAAAAAAAACTGTACTTATTACACGCGCCAATACAAATAATTTTTTATATTTAATATGCGTTCAATTTAACATGTTAGAAATTCGAAAAATTTAATTAACTATTCGCATTTAAACTACGTTTTATACAAGCTATGTTTTTTAAACAACCAATTAAGTTATATAAATACGACCAATGTTAATATCAGCTAATATAAAGGGTACCAATTAAACAAAAAGCCCCATTTTTTCGGATAAAAATAAACAACATATCTTCCATTGTCCAAAGTCATTTTTTGTCGAGTAAGAAATTTTTTTACGACCAAAAATTCGTATACATTTTTTACTATTTATTTGCACCATTCACCAAAAAAGTCGTTGCACATCAAAATATTTACCACAGCATCATCTGCGCAACATTTTCAATTTCATGTAGCAATTTTCAACTTTGCGAAATATATTGCTCAATTTTATAAACACTTTCGTTTGTTTACTCAGGCCCTGTATATAACAGACGCGCATGAAAATAGACACATATAACATGGTTGCCAAATTCGGTACGACGTGCAACGTTAAAAACGTACCTAATTAACGTTTATAACTAAACGCGAAGCATCCGCGAAAACAGTCTTGATCCGTGTACGAACGTGCACGCTGTTTAAAATGCCGCGCGCCTTATCTACGTAAGAAATGCGTGCAGTTGCGGGTTCATGATATATATGTTTCGGTGCCTTATGAGTTTTATTGCGCCCACTTTGGCGTGTACAAAATGAATCGTTATACCAGTTAAAATTATTCGCTCTTTAGTTGTATATATCGTAAGAGCTAATCTATGCATGTGTTTGGTTCCTGTTTGCAGAAGAACAAGGACTTCATGAATGAGCTCGTCTCCTGCAAACTGAAAAATGGTGAGTAACCAGAATTTAGATATAATCTTTCTTTTGTTAAAAAAAAATACACTTTTTTCTGTAATTTCTTCGTTAATTTTCTCAACGCTTGTTGTATTGAATAAGACTATTTTTGTATTTTTTTATAAACAATTCTACAATTTGGTTAAACTATCGGAAATATTATTGTTTAATTTAATGAAAGTCTAAATAATTTATTTAACAATGATATTTTTCATGACATCTTCTCTCAACCCAATTAGTATAAACATTTTACAACTTCAATAAACAATTATATATTTTTAAGACGATATAAACAAGTAGAAGAGTATTGTTGTGTGGAAATTGTAAAATTCAGCCAGCGCACAATTTTTAATTTTTTTTTAAATTGAATATAGAAAATCATTGATTTAATTTAAATTGAATCAATTGTTAATTTTCTTTTATAAGATGAAAATTAATTTTCCATAAACGATCTAAATATTTATTAACTGTTATTCCAATTTAATGTCAACGAACTAAATATAAATAATTATATGCACATATATATATATATATATATATGAAGTATCTATATAATATAAGAAAATAATTTATATAATATAATCATTATTTTCAACTTCCAATTAAAATATCTAATTAAATTAATCCATTAAATTAAATCTAACCAGTATAATCAAAAATGATAATAAAATTAAAATTAATCTGAAAAATGTTAAAAATAATTTCCTACTGCCAAATTACATTTTTTTAATTTTATTTGTATGTTCTGAA
The DNA here is from genome assembly GCA_947310635.1 of Leptodirus hochenwartii. Classification (NCBI taxonomy): domain Eukaryota; kingdom Metazoa; phylum Arthropoda; class Insecta; order Coleoptera; family Leiodidae; genus Leptodirus; species Leptodirus hochenwartii. The sequence continues at coordinate 50,959,459 of OX371176.1, forward strand.
ATTTTGTTTTATTGTAAAAATTGCTTTGAAAGTTAACTTATTGACTTACGTGCCTTTACAGCCAAATGAATTGCTTTAAATTAAATAAAACAATTTTTAAAAAAAGTATTACGTATTATGACCACATTTAGATTTTTTAAATTTTATGTTGACCATTTTTTGCATTTTACGCAACTTTTTTATAGACATTCTTTGACCTTTGATTGAAAAAACTCTTCACTTTTAATTTCTTTGATTTTTTAAACAACTTTAGTCTCTTATATCAACTAGTTCATACGCTTTCATAGATATATAAGAAAAATTTATATTGAAAATTTTCATAATAAAAATCGTGGGTATATAATATCGTTCAGGAAGGTTATTAAAAATCACATGGACAAATTCCTTTTCACGTTCGTCTTGTTAAAAGGAAATTGCTTCAATATATTAGAAAAATATCCAAACAAAAAAATTGTTTTGAAATAAATTGATGACAGAAAAAATCGTACATTATCGGGTAATGGGCAATAAAAATCCGCTAAACGTAATTATTACTTAACAATATATATAAACGCTCAAGAAACGTTAATTGTATATTACATTCTTCGTATGATGCTTATAATTGCTCATAATGCTTCGTACTTTGATTTTTATGTCTTTGTTCTATCATCGTGTAAAATTTCATTTTTGTACACACTTTCCTTTGGACGTAGTTTAGAATATAAAACGCAAGAAAAATAAGTAAATTAGTCAATCATATTATGTACTTTGGTACTTTTCCATATTATTCCATCGGTACAATATCAATTAAAAAGTAAAAATTAGTTCTTTACTTTTATTTATTTTAATTACTTTACTTGTAATTTACATAATAGTTACAATTTAGTGATTAAAAATATATAAACTAAGTTAGGAAACGTTGTTTGGTACATTTTTTCAAATTAGTTTGGATATATTTAATTTTTATCTGTAGTGGTGTGTTATATTTTCGGTTTACAAAATAAAATCAAGAAATAAGTTAGACAACTTTATGTACAGCAGTGTAGAATTGTACAACTATTAATTTGAGCAAGATTTTGTTTGCGCATCTGTCATTATTAAGTTCAGAAAACAAATAATAAATGTACAACAAAACCATACCTACAATTTGTTAAATGATCGGTTACAAATATTAAAATATAAAAGCAAATTAGTTATAACAATAGAAAATGTAGTAAGATAACAAATATATTTAGTTGAAATGTGAGTAATTATTAAAAAATTAAAAAATTTAGCAATAGAAGGTACAAATGTAATATGATAACCTCAAAGTTATAAAAAAGGGGAAATTTCTATCAAAAAGTAGTAGACCTTGTACATAATTGTATTGGTCCAGGATATAATTTATTTTAATGATCAACAAATACTTATCCACTGTAAATTATGATTTTTGCTAATTCTGATTAAGGTATGTGATTTAAATAGTGTAAAAATAAGTAGTTTTTAAATCGATTTTTTTCTAGCCCGATGAAGAAATTTAAAAATATTTCGAAACGTTGCTCAAGAAGATGTTTTATTTGAATGTCCGAAATCACACGAAAAAAATAGTCACATTAATTAATTACGCACGAGAACTATAAACTATTAGTTCCTTACCTTGTTTTGTCTGGAAATAAAAATGCCAACATCATTATTTCCAGAAAAGTCAATTTTTAAAGAAACAAAAAGTTCTTTACCCTCTACGAATGTAATATTTTAACAAAATCGTCGATAAAAACGCTCATCCATCAAGTTCTTTCAATAACATGAATAATTATTAATAATATAATATTAATATAATTTGTGTGTGTGTGTATATATATATATATATATATATATATATATATATAATATTCGATACAATATAATTTGGATATATTTATTTTGCAATGCGATATATATAATATCTTTTTTTCTTACTAATAATATAATAATAACATAATTTCTACATATTCATATTATGAATTACCAATTGATTAAGTAAATATATGGTATGGAATTACGCATAATCTCCCCCCATGGCTAGTCTTCACGTTTTTCTTTGATTCACTTTACAATCGTAAATATTTGAATAAAACTTATGACTAATAAAACGCGCTGCGAGGGGTTAAGTTAAAGAGCTGCGCAATATACTGGGTGAACAATTTAATGTCAATATACAATCGGTGTCTAAAATGATGTAATTATTCGTTTCGCACAAATTCGAGAATAATGGCTTCGATCCGCAAAAATGTGGCTTTTGCGTGATTTTTTTTTTTGTTTTTTTCGGAATGAAAACAACTGAAAGTATTTTTCCTGGACTGGACGAAAATAACTAGAATTTTTTCGCGTTTCGTAACCCTTACATTTTAAAAATTTTAATTTTTTGCTTTGAGTGATTTTATTACTTAAAGTGATATATCACGAAATTTTCTTGAAATAATTCACATTCTTGTGTTAATTATTGCGTGTAATTAATTAAACAATAGTGCGATGAATTGGATTTTTTTTAATGGTATTTCAGGATTATTTTACAATAAAGCCAATAATACGAAGTCATTTCATTTTTAGTGAAGAGAAATAAAATTACAATGTTTTATATAATAATATGTCTTTATTGAGCGAAATAATAAATACGTTAGCACAGCAATAATAATAATAACAATAAACCAAATATCGCTTAGGGCGATGTTCAACATAATATCAAAAAATAACGTAATTGGTAATTTATAACAAAGAAAAAAAATACCCTTTTCCACTTAATAACTTAACCCAAACATTAATTTTTAGTGTTACATATGCAGAAAATATGAATGATACTAAAATATAGAAAGAAAATTTCATTTACATCGAACATTGGCACAATGTGTTATTAAAATTATTACAAATAAAACCAGATATTATTATTAATTCCGACAAAAATAAAACTTTACTTACAGTAAGAAATTTTTGTCGCAATATTAGATATTGTCTACAATTACTTTTCCATGACGCATAGTTTATATTTCTTTTAAGTACCTTTATATCAAATAAAATTTTATTGTCCCCCCATAATTTATAATATCATAACATAACGACAAAATCTACAACCTATTTAATTTTCACAAAATTTTCATTGTGTTACGATTTTTGGGCGATGTTTTGTAACGCCAAAGTGACGATTGTACATGTGAAAAAAAAAATATTTCTTCTTTCAACTTAGTTCACTCAATAAAAATATTCGCCGAATATAACGCACCACTTCTTCGCACTATGTACCATTTCAGTAATGGTTTTATCCCACAGCGTCAATAGTCCGATTTTAATATCGACCAACCCCTTCGGTTCAGTGGGACATAGGCTGCTACTTTATACTTCGGTTTTGTAATTCAGATACGACTGTTCAAACAAACTTTGCTTTTCAGCGAAGTTCGCGGCGTGCCAGCGAGTAAATACTAGTTTATATTTTGTCTGTTAACATTCTGTATAATAACAAATGATAAAGTTGTCGTGTTCGAAATGAAATTCGCTGCGGATGGTATCAATTAACTGAGATTTAGGAATATCACTATAACGGCAAGTTTCAATCAAAATATTACTTTTGTATTATATTGTTTATCACTGTTATATTATATAGTGTTGTCTTTCGTATTTTAGTTTAAAAAATATTATAATTTTTTTTTTATTAATATAAAATACATATATATAAATACTGAATTTTTTAGATTTGACTGGTGCTAAACAATCATAGAAAGGTACTTATTTATTTATTTGTTTTGTAGAAACTACATCAGCAGGATATAATAATAATAATAATAATAATACAGTCTTCTACAGCCTAATTATGTTTATTAAAATACATTTTGGTGTACATAAGGTTTTTTAATTGCACTAATATTGTTGCATTTCTTGGTTGTTGTATTGTTGTGCGGCTTTGAAGATAAAGTTATTGTGCCCTTTGGTTACTTCTCACACACTCGAGGTAAACTTTTTCCTTCTTTCGCGTTCCTAAACTGTGAATGTCTATCTTCAGATGTGGTTGTACGTTGCTTTTTATTTGATTGTTTATTATTTTATACAGTTTTCTATAAAACATATTTGGTTCAAATTTGGCAGCTCACGATTTTTGTACATTACTGCCGAGGGTGTCACATGAGGTATTTCGGATATTGTTTTAACCGCTTTATTTTGCATTTTTTATATTAATTATAACAACTTATTTTTAATTCATTTAGTGTATTTATTATAACAAAGTTTCTTATATAATTTCGTTATTGCTATTAATCGTAATGTATTATTTTTAAATCTTCAAGTTTATGGGTGATCAGTTTTTTAAATTTATCTCCAATAAGGCCAAATGCTTTCTTATACTATATATTCTAAAGTACGTCCAAATACAATTTCATACAAACATCAAATTTTATCAGATAATAAAAGAACATAGAAATTTAAGTGGAAAATAAATTGGTTTGTTACATTTTTAATCCTCTTGAACTTTTTAAGGAAATTATTGTAAAAACGAGAAAAAATTAAATTAATATATCAATATATATAAAACCTTTCTTCTATTATCAAATAAAATTTCATATTTATATGAGGTTTTCTTTGAATATTTTGGTATGAAAAGCGCAAGAAAAATGCAATTTTTAACAATTTTTAGCAATCAACAAACCTCTTTATTTATATATAATTTTTTATAATTATATAAAAAAAATAGGACATACCATAGAAACATACTTTCACTAGAACCTAGCGTAAAAATTGTATAGTATTTGTACGATTGTGAACCGATAAAAAATATATTTGTCACCTATATTATTAAAATCTATTGGTACTATATATTATCGTATTTGTAGCATTATTAATATAATCAACGTTTTTGTATTAACTAACTGTGGATGAAATTCTATATATACATATTTTAGTGAAAAAAAACAATAATATAAACATTCACCTAGTTAGCTGACAATGGCACCTATCTCGAAAAAAATCTAGTTAGTTAAAGAGTGCGCAATCCTAAAGATTGGTTGGAAACAGCACGCCATGCCGATCTATCCTGAGCTAATCCCTTCATCTCCCTATAGCTATTCATCTCAACGTCTTCAACTATCTGACTCACATACTCCAATCTAGGCCTACCTACCCCTCTCTTTCCTTCCACTCTACCTTCTATGATCAATTGCATAATCCCCCCATGCCTAAGAATATGCCCTACTAATCTGTCTCTCCTACGCTGTAACACTCTCCAAATACTTCTCTTCTCCCCTACTAACTCTAGTACAGCTTCATTTGTTACTTTATCTTCCCAACCAATCCTCATCATCCTCCTATAACACCACATTTCGAATGCTTGTAATCTACGCTTCTCTTCCTTTCCTATAGTCCACGCCTCACACCCGTACAGTGCTACACTCCAAACATATACCTTCAGTAATCTTTTTCTAATACCCAAGTCAATATTTGATCTTAAAATCTGTTCCTTTTCTACGAATGCCTTCCTACCCTGTGCTATCCTACACTTTATATCTACCTTGCTTCGATTATCTTTTGTGATTCTACTGCCTAAATAACAAAAATCTGACACTTCTTCGATTCTATTATCTCCTATTGAGATCCTCATTTTTCTACTGCATTCCTTTTTGTCACACCTCATCACTTTAGTTTTACCTATATTTATTTTCATGTTAAAATCCCTAGTCAATACTGCCTGCATACCATTCAATACCCTTTCTAAATTCTTTTCGCTTTCTTCCAATATAGCTATATCGTCGGCGAATCTCAACATATATATTTTCTCTCCCTGTACATTCACACCTACACTATACTCTTCTTTTACTTTGTTTATTGCATCTTCTATATACAGATTAAATAATAACGTTGAAAGTGTACATCCCTGCCGAACTCCCTTCCCTATTTTTGCTACCTCTTCTTCCCCCTCAATTCTAACTAAGGCAGTTTGGTGTTTATATAAATTAAAAATTATTCTCCTATCCTTATAATCTATACCCGTTTCTTTTAAAATTCTAAACATTATGTCCCAATCTACATTATCAAATGCCTTTTCTAAATCTACAAAAGCTATGCAAGTTACCTTTCCTACCCTCATTCTTTTTTCTACTACTGTTCTTAGTGCTAAAATCGCCTCCCTCGTCCCTCTGTTTTTCCTAAAACCAAACTGATCTTCTCCTAGCCTTTCCTCTACTTTATTTTCTAATCTCCTATAAATAATCTTTAGCAATATCTTCGATGCATGTGATAGTTGACTAATGGTCCTATAGTTCTCACACAAATTAGCTCCTATTTTCTTCGGCATTGTTACTATTCTACTACGCTGAAAATCCTGTGGTACTTCTCCCTTCTCATATATTTTACAAACTAACCTGTATAATCGCTCCTGCATTTTTTCCTCTGCGTGTTTTATTAATTCGGCTGGTATCATATCAATCCCCGCTGCTTTGTTATTCCGTAAATCATTTAATGCTCTATGAAACTCTGACCTAAGTATGCTAGGACCTAAGTCATCCTCATCTATCTGTTCCACACTTTCTAGCTCCTCCATGTCCTGCCTACCTTTATATAAATCTTCAAGATACTCCTTCCATCTTCTAGCTTTTTCCTTATTTTCTGTGAGTTCCTTACCCTGCTTATCACATATAATGTTACCCTTTGGTTTTACTTTAGAAAAATGTGACTTAATTTTCCTGTAGCCTAAATCTACTTTACCTCTTCTCATATCCTCCTCAATATCCTCACAATTTCCTTTTATCCACTCTTCTTTCGCTAGCTTGCATTTCCTATTAATTAAGGTCTTTAGTTCCTTATATTTTTTCTGTCCTGCTTCTGTGTTTCCAATTTTAATTTTCCTTCTTGCTTCTATCATTTCAACTATTTCTTCCGTGATCCATTCCCTCCTACCTGCCATTTTCTTTGTGCCTAATACTTCATTTGCTGCTGTAGTTAACCCATTTCTGATTTCCCTCCATTCGCAATCTATGTCGCTCCTAGATGTTCCATTAGCCATGATTTCTACTTTCTGCTTGTACTTTTCACATACATCAGCTAATTTTAACCTATCGACATCTACTCTGACCTGTTTAGACTTCTGTAATTTCTTGAATTTGACCTCTGAGTCCAGGACTACTAAATTATGGTCACTATCAAAAAAATCTAAATCTACAAATAAAACAAGATTTTTATTCATTTGTATATAAGAAGATGTTTATTACATTGTATTTTAAATATTTGATTCCACGATAAATGGAATTATTTCCGCTGGACTTTTGTGGGGAATTTTACTACAGTTAGGTGGTTTTATCCAATCAATTTCGATGGTGGAAATTTGCATGGAACCGATAACAAACACGAACGCTTTTATGTAAATAGTGGCTTCGTTTTCCAGCCATCTATTCTGTTTAGTCAGTGTAAAATTTTCATTAGAAAATGTTGTTAGTCGTTGCGAAATATCGCTAACTAAATGTATTTAGAAAATCATTTTTCGTCGCTTTTTATGAATGCGTTTATTGTTTAGTAATTTTAAGTGCAATATTTGTAATTTTTATAAAGTTCTTAAGTATAAATTAGCATCGGTTGTGATCTAAAAAGAATGGGTTCGATATTATGTAAATTGTGTGCCAAATGGAGTATAGCAAAAATTATTCAAAAGGGTTCGAATATGTTGTCTAATTACACTTTGTTAAATTTATTTTAAAAATAATTTAAATAACTTTTTTTCGAATATAACCGGATTTTATTTTGTAGGTCCATCGTTTCTTGTCTTGTACATATTCATTTAATATTTCGTCAATTAATATCGATATAATATTGTCGAAATGAAAGTATGTCTTCATACCATGAGATTTTACATTGCATCAGATTTTTATGTTTATTCTTCCAAAAAAAAAAACAATTTTGAACGTGATGAAACATCGTCGAATTTACGTTCTTAGCTCAAATTATTCCGTTGAAATTAAATAGCTTTTGTACGAATCTGGAAAAATGTAAATAAATAAAGCGAAATTCTCTTCATTTATAAAGCTTCATCCTACCATATACAAACTAAATATAAACTCGTTAACTATTTCTCGTGCTCTGTTTGCGTATTTCATAAAATCGATAGCCTTAACATTATATGGTGTGCAATATCAGAACCCCTCAAAATGTCTTGTAAAAAATCATTTTTCTTTGCCGAAAATTCTTATATTATTTTCATTTTCCAGTTCCTTTACTTCATCGCCGATATGAGTTCATTTCTAAAGGATTGTTTTAAACTAAATTTGTCGCACAAAAAATTCACAACAAATTTCAATCTATACTTTTCTAAATTATAAACATTTTTTGTTTCATTTTTACAAATCCCTTGTCAAATTAATTTTGAATACCTCGGATTTTCCCCGAAACGATTTCAACCTGAAATGTAATTATTTTTATCTCTAAACCGTCGAAAATAAGATGTATATAAATATGCTAAAAAATAATCTGAACAAAATTCAATTCAAATATTAAATACGTCAAATATATTGGAAAAATTCATTCGCAAATAATTTAATTGCTGTGTACCGAACAAAGGATTTTACATGCCGAGTATTCTTTTAATTTAAGGAAGCTCAAATTAATATGTGCGCAGACCCTTTTAGTCCCTATGAAATTAATTTCCATCACATGTTCCACCCCAACAAACAAATATACAAATTTGCGCCGTATTAAATGGGGTTGTTCACCATTTCTCACAACAGGGTTGTCCAAAAGTCTTGTCGAAATATAACATGTATAATGTATTTTTTTTTTTTATATTTTAGCTTCTGCATTTCTGTTTTCAGTTAAGAATTACGATTCCATTTCCAATGACTAAAGTCATCAATTAGTTCGTTTTTTTTTAAGTGAAACTTCTATAGGCGCGGTAGGGCAAATTGGCCTGAACGTCACGAAAAGTGAAACGCGCATGCGCTGTGTGTATACGTAGCATAAAGCAACCAGTAGACGCTTGCGTATTTTATTATATATTACACAAACACAGCTTAATCTTTTAGCTAACAGACAGAGTGCGAGCCTTTAGAGAACGGAAGAAAGCGAATAAACCGCAAAGAAAAGTGCCAACAAGTACCTTGTGCCAAGAAGTAGAGAGTATCGAGCCAGGCAAAGGGCGTTAAAGAAACACGGTGGACAACATAACCTTCCAACGACCTCCAATACACTGGATGAATCGATACCGTCGTTAAGTGAGGACAGAGTGAGTGGTATAGAGAATTTGAATGCCACTGATTCAGGCACGTGAAGATACACGCGGTGTGAGAGAACAACGAAATGAATCTGATACAGCTGAGCGAGCCATCGACAAATAGAAATGCACCCACTAGTGCATCATAGACAAAATTTAATCCAAACTCCTCTTTATAGACTGTACGACATTACAGTTAATAATGCTTTCTTTGATGATCACAGTGTCGAATCAAAATCAGTCAAAATCAAAATCAAATCGTTAACAATTGGGAAAAAAGCAATGCATAAAATCAACTTTTCCTAGGAGCTAAGAAGTTTCACTTCAACCGCGCGATAGTCTCACGCATTTTTTTATAACAAAAACGATATATTTTTGATTAAAAGAGGTTCTGATTAGGTAGCTACAGGATCCTAAGAATATTAGCTACGTTGGTCACTTTTTAAAAATGTTCAAATTGTTTTTCATCAAACATTTGTTCTACTTTGAGTCTCTGCCAAAATTGAACACAGCAATTCGTTGGATTACCCGAAATGACTCAAAATAACATCACTGCATTGGGTTTATCAAACAAATTGCATGATTATAAATTACAAAACAGTTTAGAATCGAGAATTTCATATTTTTCGCCACAAATTACATCAAATATTCGATCAAACGTCAATCGAAACTGTAAATTGATGATGGATTAATTCAATTTGAATTTTATTTGCAAGTTTTAGTAGAAAATAAATGCAATATTAATGTCACAAAACTAAAAGGTTGCGTGTGACTGTTTATTTATAATAATCTTTTAATTATACACTTAAAATAATTGATAAATTCAGAGATTATTTCCTAGAGACTAAAAAAATATATATAACATATGGAAATACAAAGATAAATAACGATTAATCTATAATATGTTAAAAAGAGATCAAATTTCGTAGTTATTTTGTGAATTAACCCAGGATCGGACTTCATATTTAAGTGTATGAGATTTTTTTATCTAAAAATTTACAATTTTACGAGACTCTGAGTAAAATTTTAAACTTATTTTGTGTAATATGATTTTCGTGATGGTTCAATTATTAATAAAAGGATTTTTCATTAGAAATGTTCGATTTTTTTTAAAGATTTATTCGAATAATATACCAAAATATTTTTTTTTGCTTTAATTAGTAATTTATTTAAAAAACGGATTTTAAATGTTCGATTTTCTTCAAAGATATTTTCGAATAATATACTAAAAGTAATTAGTAATTTATTTATATATATAATTTTTGAGATGTTTACATTTTCGGTGCGCAAATTTCTTTAATGTATTTTTCCCCATTACTCATTTTGAATCCTTTGATGAGCTCTTTGAAGTGATTATAAATATTTTCAATAATTTTCCGGCTTTCCTGCATTGATTTATATAGAAATTTTGGGGACATTTTTAGAAAAACTGTTGTTTTATTGCGAAAAATGTATAATTAGATAGAACATCTTGGTTATTAAAAAAAAAAAATGTTAGTCTGAGATTAAATTTAGTTCAGTACATGTTTTAAGATAAGTTTTCCATCATTTTATCACTTGAAAATAAAATTGAATTTTTAACATGTCCATTAAAAATATTTTAACTTTTCGTTAAATATGATATGTTTGTAATACGATTATGATCGATTTGATATTCGTCTTTGCGGCTGTTATAAATATCAAAAAATTGTAAAAATTGATTATGATAAGATACGCATTTATGAGAAGAGGTAAAGTAGATTTGGGCTACAGGAAAATTAAGTTACATTTTTCTAAAGTAAAACCAAAGGGTAACATATGTGATAAGCAGGGTAAGGAACTCACAGAAAATAAGGAAAAAGCTAGAAGATGGAAGGAGTATCTTGAAGATTTATATAAAGGTAGGCAGGACATGGAGGAGCTAGAAAGTGTGGAACAGATAGATGAGGATGACTTAGGTCCTAGCATACTTAGGTCAGAGTTTCATAGAGCATTAAATGATTTACGGAATAACAAAGCAGCGGGGATTGATATGATACCAGCCGAATTAATAAAACACGCAGGGGAAAAAATGCAGGAGCGATTATACAGGTTAGTTTGTAAAATATATGAGAAGGGAGAAGTACCACAGGATTTCAGCGTAGTAGAATAGTAACAATGCCGAAGAAAATAGGAGCTAATTTGTGTGAGAACTATAGGACCATTAGTCTACTATCACATGCATTGAAGATATTGCTAAAGATTATTTATAGGAGATTAGAAAATAAAGTAGAGGAAAGGCTAGGAGAAGATCAGTTTGGTTTTAGGAAAAACAGAGGGACGAGAGAGGCGATTCTAGCACTAAGAACGGTAGTAGAAAAAAGAAAGAGGGTAGGAAAGGTAACTTGCATAGCTTTTGTAGATTTAGAAAAGGCATTTGATAATGTAGATTGGGACATAATGTTTAGAATTTTAAAAGAAACGGGTATAGATTATAAGGATAGGAGAATAATTTTTAATTTATATAAACACCAAACTGCCTTAGTTAGAATTGAGGGGGAAGAAGAGGTAGCAAAAATAGGGAAGGGAGTTCGGCAGGGATGTACACTCTCACCGTTATTATTTAATCTATATATAGAAGATGCAATAAACAAAGTAAAAGAAGAGTATAGTGTAGGTGTGAATGTACATGGAGAGAAAATATATATGCTGAGATTCGCCGACGATATAGCTATATTGGAAGAAAGCGAAAAGAATTTAGAAAGGGTATTGAATGGTATGCAGGCAGTATTGACTAGGGATTTTAACATGAAAATAAATATAGGTAAAACTAAAGTGATGAGGTGTGACAAAAAGGAATGCAGTAGAAAAATGAGGATCACAATAGGAGATAATAGAATCGAAGAAGTGTCAGATTTTTGTTATTTAGGCAGTAGAATCACAAAAGATAATCGAAGCAAGGTAGATATAAAGTGTAGGATAGCACAGGGTAGGAAGGCATTCGTAGAAAAGGAACAGATTTTAAGATCAAATATTGACTTGGGTATTAGAAAAAGATTACTGAAGGTATATGTTTGGAATGTAGCACTGTACGGGTGTGAGGCGTGGACTATAGGAAAGGAAGAGAAGCGTAGATTAGAAGCACTTGAAATGTGGTGTTATAGGAGGATGATGAGGATTGGTTGGGAAGATAAAGTAACAAATGAAGCTGTACTAGAGTTAGTAGGGGAGAAGAGAAGTATCTGGAGAGTGTTACAGCGTAGGAGAGACAGATTAGTAGTGCATATTCTTAGGCATGGGGGGATTATGCAATTGATCATAGAAGGTAGAGTGGAGGGAAAGAGAGGGGTAGGTAGGCCTAGATTGGAGTATGTGAGTCAGATAGTTGAAGACGTTGAGATGAATAGCTATAGGGAGATGAAGGGATTAGCTCAGGATAGATCGGCATGGCGTGCTGTTTCCAACCAATCTTTAGGATTGCGGACTCTTTAACTAACGCATTTATAAAAATAATTAATTTATAAAACCGCTCTTTAAGCCACAATATTGCATCGATCTTAATTCGAATGAAAACTATATTGGCAACAATTTGATAAATTCAGCTTTAACGTTGACTAAAATTTGGAAAACCTTAGCCCAACTATATGTCACTTGTGTCTGTATACTGCAGCATTTCTTGCCGTGCTTATATATTTTGCAGAATTTACATTGTTTTGTAAATACCGTGCGGGACTAATAAATAACAACACGGGAACAAGCAGGAATTGTACACATAATTGTTCTTTACCGTGTCGACAACTGAACTGAACAATCCGTACATATAAACAGGCACAGATGCGAAATACGAATTTTCACGCAGACAACTACAGAAGCAATAAGAAACGGAAACAGGAGCAGCTTTTTTCTTTACCAACCCGCTCCTCGACATTTCGCACGTGTCCCTTCCTGCTCCAGCGAACTTCCGCCAGCGAAGTAGCATTAAAGCTCATTCCGATGAAAAACTCGGTTGAAAATTAAGCCACGAAAGTGAAAATAAAATTGTTTGAGACGTTGCTCGTCGGGAACAAAAAAAAGCAAATATTTGCAGAGCGTACAAAATTACATACATAATTTTTTTTCTTCTACATTTTTAATGGGTTCAGCTATTGAGTGTTTACCAATTTCTTATTGTAGTGCACAAATATATTTTTTATATATGATATTAAGAGAATAAAAACATAATAAGTATTAATGATCGATATAAACAAATGAAAATAAATTAACGAGAGAAATAGTACTAGTTCACAAATAAGTTGCTTAATATTTTTTAACTCGGAATAATTCAATTCGAGTAATTTAAGTGAACTAAATTGAATGGGATGACCTGAATAATGAAAAATATGCTCAGCTACAGCACTTTTAGCTTTTCTATTTAATCTGAAATGAGCTAAATGCTCCTTAATTCTAGTTTCAATTGGTCTACGTGTTTGTCTTCTACATATACTTTAAGACATTTCATAAAAATCAAATTTTTTATTGAAATCCATCAAATCTTTTGGATTTCCTAGAAAATTAGCGCAAGACTATTAGAGGTATTATACGTTACTTTAAATTTTTATTTATTTAAACCACGTGCAGTTATAGGACCAAATGGTAATTTAACAAATTTTGGAGTTGAATTATTACTTTGTTCTAAACTACTAATATTTCTGATTTTTCTTCTTTTAAATTTTCTTAATATGTTATTTATAATATAATAAGAATAGCCACTGTATAAATAAAATATTATATAAAATAGTACATGACGATTTGTAAATAAAACTTACTATTACGTTCAACTTGGAAATTTTTTGAAGTAAAAAAAAGTCACAAAATATTTTTCGTGAACAAATTTGCATTTTCCACCGTTATCATGAACCATATCTATTTATTATCCCGACAGGATTTGGCACGGGCGGGATAATAACGAAATCCGGTGCTTCTTCAGCCACCATGCTGCAACAACATCAGCAACCAGCCTCACCGCCGCACTGCGCCTCGACGTCCCCCGACCAGCCGAGTCCAGCTGAAGCGATCATGGAATCGCCCAGTGCAGCGGTCGGACGTGTTGGCTGGGCACTGCGCACCCTGTTGCTCAGCCCGCACACGTGCCTGAAGGATCGCAAGGTGTCCGGGCGGCTGGTGAGAAGGTGCGCCTTGGGAACGGAACTGGTCGACTGGCTGATCACCTTGAACAATATCGGCGTGCACAATCGAATTATGGCCGCTGGTATGTGGCAGGCGCTCTTAGAAGAAGGTGTCATTTCGCATGGTGAGCGCTGGAGTAGCGTAATGGGCGAATGGTTTAATTAGAAAAATAGTATCTCTTTGCAAATATGATACGAGTACGAATCCGATGTTAATTCTTCCTTTATGCAAGCTGAAGATCAGTTTGGTTTTAGGAAAAACAGAGGGACGAGGGAGGCGATTCTAGCACTAAGAACGGTAGTAGAAAAAAGAAAGAGGGTAGGAAAGGTAACTTGCATAGCTTTTGTAGATTTAGAAAAGGCATTTGATAATGTAGATTGGGACATAATGTTTAGAATTTTAAAAGAAACGGGTATAGATTATAAGGATAGGAGAATAATTTTTAATTTATATAAACACCAAACTGCCTTAGTTAGAATTGAGGGGGAAGAAGAGGTAGCAAAAATAGGGAAGGGAGTTCGGCAGGGATGTACACTCTCACCGTTATTATTTAATCTATATATAGAAGATGCAATAAACAAAGTAAAAGAAGAGTATAGTGTAGGTGTGAATGTACAGGGAGAGAAAATATATATGTTGAGATTCGCCGACGATATAGCTATATTGGAAGAAAGCGAAAAGAATTTAGAATGGTATGCAGGCAGTATTGACTAGGGATTTTAACATGAAAATAAATATAGGTAAAACTAAAGTGATGAGGTGTAACAAAAAGGAATGCAGTAGAAAAATGAGGATCACAATAGGAGATAATAGAATCGAAGAAGTGTCAGATTTTTGTTATTTAGGCAGTAGAATCACAAAAGATAATCGAAGCAAGGTAGATATAAAGTGTAGGATAGCACAGGGTAGGAAGGCATTCGTAGAAAAAGAACAGATTTTAAGATCAAATATTGACTTGGGTATTAGAAAAAGATTACTGAAGGTATATGTTTGGAGTGTAGCACTGTACGAGTGTGAGGCGTGGACTATGGAAAGGAAGAGAAGCGTAGATTACAAGCACTTGAAATGTGGTGTTATAGGAGGATGATGAGGATTGGTTGGGAAGATAAAGTAACAAATGAAGCTGTACTAGAGTTAGTAGGGGAGAAGAGAAGTATTTGGAGAGTGTTACAGCGTAGGAGAGACAGATTAGTAGGGCATATTCTTAGGCATGGGGGGGATTATGCAAGGTAGAGTGGAGGGAAAGAGAGGGGTAGGTAGGCCTAGATTGGAGTATGTGAGTCAGATAGTTGAAGACGTTGAGATGAATAGCTATAAGGAGATGAAGGGATTAGCTCAGGATAGATCGGCATGGCGTGCTGTTTCCAACCAATCTTTAGGATTGCGGACTCTTTAACTAATGCAAGCTGCTGCAAGTTGAGATATTCTAAATTTGATCATTGATGAACTTGTACAACGAATTTCATAAAATTTCAGTCAAAAAAATAAATCGCTAACAAGCAACAATCGCTGCAAACTTTTTAGGAATTATCATTGACAATAAACTTACGTAAAATCCGCATATCATCTTTGCAATTCATTAAGCTTACTTAATTCATTATTCATCAAAATCATTATGTATATATCATGTATCTAAAGTAAATTATAGTTACGGTAATTCTTCGCACTCAAAATTTATACTGAAATTTTGTTGTAACAAATTCGCTAATTAACAAAAATAATATGTAGGTGAAAGATTTATTCGTCCTTGTGTCTGTATATTTAATACGTTCTATTTCACTTTTTTTTTTTATAATCGCGTTGTAAGTAATTTTTAATATATGCACAAAAATGAACGGCAGCTAAGTTTGTATCATTTTGCCAACGCTTCCGAATTTATAATAAGCATTATAATTTTTCCGAGTGCCGCGAAAGCGACTCTTCATCTTTTATGCAACGCGAAATAAAAGATTACTTTCGCTGCTGGATATAAATGCGCGCGTATCACCGAAAAATCTCTTCAACAGAGACATACTACATTCGTTAGTAACATCTTAAGAGAATTTAAAAAGAATTGCAAAATCAACTATCGTTCGATCTACCAAAAACTCGGCTAGGAAATGATTAGTTCGAATTCTCGTAACAAGTCGGAAGCGCTTTACGTATAACGCCTCTTGAAGAACCTTTTCACCTGTAAAGAATACACATGGCCACCAAGCTGTAACATCACATCTTACTTCCAACACTCCTCCATCAATCTTCCGCTACATAACCTTTCGCACTACTGACCTGTCCCTTGTCGCCCACAATCTCATGCTCAGTGTCTCTATCTCATTTTTCAGTGGCGAAGGAGCAGCCGTTCAAGGATAAGTGCTTCCTGTACCGGTTCTGGCAGGACGACGACAGCGCCAATGCAGCGGCTTCTGCAGCGACGGTAGCGAGCGCAACCCTTCCCAACGTGGAGGACATCACCGCTGCGGAAGACGAGCTACAAGAATCGCTGGGGGTGCTCATTAGTCGGGCGCCGGATGCTGTCATCCGGATGATATTGAGAAAGCCGTAAGTGATTATCGAATATAATGAGCATCTTTGTTCTCCCATAATATTTTTTTATCATGGCCAGAATTTACTTACTTGATGAACAGGCGTTTAAAACATTTACCAACGAAATTTAAAAAAACATTTACTAACTACCGATGAAACGTACCTATACTTTTTTAATGTATCTTCAATTTTTATTGACTTTTTAGAGATTTCTTGGTCTCGTTAGATATTTTGAATAATTATATAAATATCCGGCTTGGTGAATTGTAAATCAATTTTGATTCCTAGTAATAAAGAAACTGTGTTTATAAAATAAATATTAAATTAAAAAAAAAAAATCTAGATTGTTATAGTTTGAATTTCAATTGAATTTATTGTCTGAAAATATTCTGTAATAACATTAAAGCGCAGATATATCAGATGTCTTTAAAAATTCTTATGTTTTATTTAATATTGATGTATGAAATAATAAGCTGAAAGCCACTACAGATATTAAATTTAAAATAAAATTGGTAGACCGACATCTTGCGTCTACCATAAAGCCATAAAACTGAAGAAGAACGAATATTACATACAAGATAGCAAGCACTCTATCAGAATATACTTACATTATAAGAGAGACTATATCTGATATGAAGAATATACAGTATTAAATTCTTTTAAAAATCAAGTAAAATATAAAGTATAGCAACTCAAATTTTAAAATTGCATCTGTAAAAGTATATTATTCATCTCGGGAAAAAAAGTAATTTTTTTCCGAAGGAGCTAGTTAACTCTCAAACTACAGTTAGCTACCTTTATTTATTAAACCGTAATTGTAATTGAAACTACCAAATCCTTTGCAAAATATAATTAATCAATTTTCTATAACGATTAAAAATATTTGCCATATTAGAAGTAAATAATTCTGAATTTAAAATATACACCGAAAGATTTTTGATTTGATTTCATTTAATGGCTAATTCCCACTAATAATTTCATTAGTTATGAAAATATAATATTCACCATCAACGTGATTAAAATATGATTCATAAAAAAAGAATCCTTTTGGCCGAAACTACATTTTTTTTTTGTAATCGTCATTTAACAACATTAAAAATGATTTTTACTCCCGCCATGGAGAAAATATAGTACATTCATTAATTTTGTATTTAATCTCTTCGTTGGGAGGGAAAAAAACTTGGACATTAACAACGCCTTTGGGTATATAAAAGAAAAAACTTCAATATATCCCCAACGTAATTGAATGTTAATTATTCAGTAGAATGGTGTGGGCATTTTTTCGCTTTTATTCGCTGCGGTAGATTTATGATAAGAAGCTCCGAAAATATTTGAAAAAAGATATTTTTATGCGGCCATTCATTTGGGATTTTTATTAGTATTCGTAATGAGTGGATATTTGCATCAGCTTAAGGTAGCAAAAATATAATCACTTAAAAAAAATACACCATAAAAGTTTGTAGATTTTTGAATATTAAAATAATTTATAGCGAAATATAGAAATCAATAAATGGCAGTAAAGTGTATTTTTTTGTTTCTTTTTTTTCGTATAAAAGAAGTAATGCATATAATACTACACTTACAAAATAATGATTCAATCGCCAAGAAATCGTAACTTACCGCACTTATATGCGCATTTCGACGGCTATACTGTCATCTTCAGAAGTGCAATAATCCAACCAATAATATACCTGCATAATACCTATGTAATAAATTTTCTTAGTTAGTTAAAGAGTCCGCAATCCTAAAGATTGGTTGGAAACAGCACGCCATGCCGATCTATCCTGAGCTAATCGCTTCATCTCCCTATAGCTATTCATCTCAACGTCTTCTACTATCTGACTCACATACTCCAATCTAGGCCTACCTACCCCTCTCTTTCCCTCCACTCTACCTTCTATGATCAATTGCATAATCCCCCCATGCCTAAGAATATGCCCTACTAATCTGTCTCTCCTACGCTGTAACACTCTCCAAATACTTCTCTTCTCCCCTACTAACTCTAGTACAGCTTCATTTGTTACTTTATCTTCCCAACCAATCCTCATCATCCTCCTATAACACCATATTTCGAATGCTTGTAATCTACGCTTCTCTTCCTTTCCTATAGTCCACGCCTCACACCCGTACAGTGCTACACTCCAAACATATACCTTCAGTAATCTTTTTCTAATACCCAAGTCAATATTTGATCTTAAAATCTGTTCTTTTTCTACGAATGCCTTCCTACCCTGTGCTATCCTACACTTTATATCTACCTTGCTTCGATTATCTTTTGTGATTCTACTGCCTAAATAACAAAAATCTGACACTTCTTCGATTCTATTATCTCCTATTGTGATCCTCATTTTTCTACTGCATTCTTTTTTGTCACACCTCATCACTTTAGTTTTACCTATATTTATTTTCATGTTAAAATCCCTAGTCAATACTGCCTGCATACCATTCAATACCCTTTCTAAATTCTTTTCGCTTTCTTCCAATATAGCTATATCGTCGGCGAATCTCAGCATATATATTTTCTCTCCCTGTACATTCACACCTACACTATACTCTTCTTTTACTTTGTTTATTGCATCTTCTATATATAGATTAAATAATAACGGTGAGAGTGTACATCCCTGCCGAACTCCCTTCCCTATTTTTGCTACCTCTTCTTCCCCCTCAATTCTAACTAAGGCAGTTTGGTGTCTTTTCTTACTTAGGTGTAATGTCTTCTAATAGATCTAATTTTATTGCAATCTGATAAAAGGGATTAGCCTTCGAAATACGCATATAGTTTATAAAAGCGTTGAGTACCGATTTTTTGGGTCTTATACCATACAAATTGCTAGCTATTTAAGTATCGCAAAATAGGAAATATTTTCAACTTTGTCGATTTTTTTTCGCAGGTGCAACAATTCTGTACGCATCTTTGTTTCGGCGTTTTCGGCTTTATTGTTGGTCATTGATGTACATTCCACTGGAATATATATCACCCAATCACCTTTTGGGATGCATAAAAATGTAACGAAACGGCTGTTTATAATGTTCCAGGACTCAGGTGTATATACAGCTGCCGAGGATAATAAACTGCTCTGCGTTCCTTTTCCACTGTCGAGAATCAGCTGTAGTACAAAAGAACCAGACCCATTTATAATGCTCGGTGTCAAGTTGTCCAGGTTGAATGGCTTTATTCGGTCTTCGTATTTATATACGACAACCGGAACTAAACCATTATCGTTATTTTTTATATCATTTTTATTTAACCGTTATAGAAAACATTGTATTTTTATTTCTCTTCTCTAATATGGAATATCGCAACAAAACGGCAAAATCTATAACCTACCTTATCGTTATTTTACAATTTTTTTTTTCATAATCTTACGTAGATAAAATCGTTAAATTGAATTTAAACTCCACGTTATCATAACGAAAATTATTATGAAATAAAAAATTCGTTTTCAATAAGAATATTCAAATGCCTTTATTAATTCAAATACCAGCCAGAAATGAAATTAACACACATAACTCTGGAGCGAGCAGTCTTTAGATTGATTTTGTTTTTGTTTTCAAACCTATCATTCTACTCTAAAGCGAAATTACAAGATCACTTTTCTATCACAATCAACCAAAACATTTTCACTCGTAAACATTTCACATAATGTTGGAACAATTGAAATCATCGCAAAAATTGTTCATGGAAAGACCCATATCAATTCCCCAGTTACTTCTGCATCAAGTTGTCTCTTCTCCGTGACATATCTTCTTGTTCCATGCAGGACTCGACCAATCATTCACATTTCACATAATGTTGGAACAATTGAAATTTGTTCATGGAAAGACCGATATCAATTCGTCAATTCCCCAGTTACTGCACGATCAAGTTGTCTCATCTCCTTAACATATCTCTTCTTATTTTGTACAGGAGTCACGAAAGGACGGCCGATGACCTGGAGCTGATCTACGACGAACTAATGCACATTCGGGCGTTGGCCCACCTCACCAACTCCATCAAGCGGGAACTGGCCAGCGTGGTCATATTCGAGGCACGTCACCATTCCGGAGCTGTCTGTAGGTATACCATGACATACCCGTGCATACGCTTTTATATCAATTCAACACTTTATTTATTTCAATGCACACTTATCACTTTATTTATTATTAATACTTATAATAGTTACGGAATTTTCCTCCGGTTGGCTGTGATAGGTATACGAGAAAAAGACGACTAATTCTTCTACAAGTTTCGAAGTCGATGGGCCACTTTTTTCAAAGAAGCTACAAAGACATATGTATTTAATATAGTTACAGATTATATAGGTCAGAGTTTCATAGAGCATTAAATGATTTACGGAATAACAAAGCAGCGGGGATTGATATGATACCAGCCGAATTAATAAAACACGCAGGGGGGAAAATGCAGGAGCGATTATACAGGTTAGTTTGTAAAATATATGAGAAGGGAGAAGTACCACAGGATTTTCAGCGTAGTAGAATAGTAACAATGCCGAAGAAAATAGGAGCTAATTTGTGTGAGAACTATAGGACCATTAGCCTACTATCACATGCATCGAAGATATTGTTAAAGATTATTTATAGGAGATTAGAAAATAAAGTAGAGGAAAGGCTAGGAGAAGATCAGTTTGGTTTTAGGAAAAACAGAGGGACGAGAGAGGCGATTCTAGCACTAAGAACGGTAGTAGAAAAAAGAAAGAGGGTAGGAAAGGTAACTTGCATAGCTTTTGTAGATTTAGAAAAGGCATTTGATAATGTAGATTGGGACATAATGTTTAGAATTTTAAAAGAAACGGGTATAGATTATAAGGATAGGAGAATAATTTTTAATTTATATAAACACCAAACTGCCTTAGTTAGAATTGAGGGGGAAGAACAGGTAGCAAAAATAGGGAAGGGAGTTCGGCAGGGATGTACACTCTCACCGTTATTATTTAATCTATATATAGAAGATGCAATAAACAAAGTAAAAGAAGAGTATAGTGTAGGTGTGAATGTACAGGGAGAGAAAACATATATGCTGAGATTCGCCGACGATATAGCTATATTGGAAGAAAGCGAAAAGAATTTAGAAAGGGTATTGAATGGTATGCAGGCAGTATTGACTAGGGATTTTAACATGAAAATAAATATAGGTAAAACTAAAGTGATGAGGTGTGACAAAAAGGAAGGCAGTAGAAAAATGAGGATCTCAATAGGAGATAATAGAATCGAAGAAGTGTCAGATTTTTGTTATTTAGGCAGTAGAATCACAAAAGATAATCGAAGCAAGGTAGATATAAAGTGTAGGATAGCACAGGGTAGGAAGGCATTCGTAGAAAAGGAACAGATTTTAAGATCAAATATTGACTTGGGTATTAAAAAAAGATTACTGAAGGTATATGTTTGGAGTGTAGCACTGTACGGGTGTGAGGCGTGGACTATAGGAAAGGAAGAGAAGCGTAGATTACAAGCATTCGAAATGTGGTGTTATAGGAGGATGATGAGGATTGGTTGGGAAGATAAAGTAACAAATGAAGCTGTACTAGAGTTAGTAGGGGAGAAGAGAAGTATCTGGAGAGTGTTACAGCGTAGGAGAGACAGATTAGTAGGGCATATTCTTAGGCATGGGGGGATTATGCAATTGATCATAGAAGGTAGAGTGGAGGGAAAGAGAGGGGTAGGTAGGCCTAGATTGGAGTATGTGAGTCAGATAGTTGAAGACGTTGAGATGAATAGCTATAGGGAGATGAAGGGATTACCTCAGGATAGATCGGCATGGCGTGCTGTTTCCAACCAATCTTTAGGATTGCGAACTCTTTAACTAACTAACAGATTATACAACGTAAAATGTAGAAAACAATTACGATTCATTATAATTATAAGTTAGAATCACATCAACATTCAATTTTACATACATCTATCTCATGCACGCCACTGCCATTTTTATGAGCTTTTATTTAATTGCAATTGATCGTTCGTTAGGATGCAATTTTGTAATCTAATTTTGACCAAATTCCACACATCCAATCAATTTTGCACACTGTTGGTTAATCTGGACAAATCTTTAATCAATCAATCACTGGCAATCGTTCATCAATCGATCATTAAATTATTAAAATTCTCGAAGACTAAAAATCATAAAATAATTTATAGTAAAATTTAAAAAAGAAAGGTTCTATTAATATGTACTAAAAAAATATTTTAAACCAGCCAAAAGAATTCACTCATATGAGTAAAAATAAAATATTGAAATGTCCCTTTTATACAATTATTTATAATGCTCTAGGCATTTTGATACGGTCGTTTTTGCATTCTGCTATTCTCTCTCATATGAGGGAATTTTTTTGACGCGGTCATTTAAGCTGGTATTAAAATTATTTTTTCCTTTCTAGTACATTTTAATAAAAGCTTCTCTTTTAATGTTTACTATAAATTATTACTACAGAGCACCTATATTATATTTTACTATTTCAATTGTTTTAAAAATATTTATAAAATTGATTTTTAGGTCGAAACTAATTGTAATATTTACTTCAACAGCTAAAATTAGGACAATAAATTGTCCTAATTTAAATTTTTAAATTTGAATTTCACAATCATAAAATAAAATCCGATGTGAAAATGTTTCACTTAATAATTTTATCATTTGAATTTTGAATTTAAAAAAAAACTTTAAATTATTTTCAATTAAACTCGCTGTATTATTTTCAATCAAAACCACTTGCATGTTTTAAATCCTACTAGAAAGTATTATAAACAAAAATTCGAAAATGTGAAATTTTTAACAAACAGAAATTGGATTTTTTTTTCATTTTCTTATCGTATTTACCAAAATGTAAGTCCTACAACAAAACTACTTGCAGATTCTTAGAATAAGTCCAGCTAGAACATGTGCCAATCAATAATTTTATCATGCGGAAATTATATTTTAAATTTTACATGGCAAATCATCAAAATCATTTGCAGATATTGTAATTTTTTGGCTCAAATTTTATTACAAAAGACCCTTCGAAATTATGAAACGTGTGCCAAAAAAAATTGCCAGATGTACCCTCGGAATATTTCTCATCTTTGATTAATTCTACAATTTCCGCTACAGAATTATCTTGACCATGTATTATTCTTGCTCATTGACACAAAATATGATTATTACTAGACTAAAAAAATTATATGAAATCGCTAATTTTATACTGTGTTGAAATAGTATTTCATCAAGGCGACGAAGGCCGGTCCTGGTATATCATTCTGCGCGGTTCTGTAGACGTGGTAATCCACGGTAAAGGCACCGTTACCACACTGCAGGAGGGGGACGATTTCGGCAAATTGGCACTCATCAACGATGCACCCAGGTTTGTACGCATTCTACATAAGTTCCTCTAGAAATATAAATAAATTCATCTATATAAGTATTAGGCGAATGTTGGCATCTAACATATACAAAACATTACACTCTTTTATATGACAATTAACTGAAAAAGAAGAATTATTATACATGCCAGGAATGCTGCGTTTAACTACTCTATAACCTAATCTTTTAATATATTCTTAATATCATTTTTAAGTGATTCTAATTTCCTTGAATGCAGGAAACATCCTCTTCTACGTTTTGCACTGCTCTTGGTTAATCTTAATTATTTAACCAGTAGCTAGCTGTAGAAGGATAACTGACTAATTGAGTTTCATTAAATATTCGGCTCTGAGATGAAACTTTAATTCCTGAAAAATGTGATAAAAATTCGTTGCTATAATATTTTTTGCTACAAAATCATTTCATTAAAACCAAATTGCGAAGTTTTTTTAAACAAAACGCAACTTTAAAGAAAGTAAAGTCTGTTTTTTAATTAATTTAAATGAATTATGAAAATCTACTTAATGAACATTTTATTCCTGAAAATTGGGATAAAATTTCGTCGCTATAATATTTTTTTTATGATGTATATCAACTCAGAAAATTTTTTAATGTACTATATTGACATACAAAATTTTTCTTTATCGTAAAATCGTTTCATTAAAACCAAATTGTGAACTTTTTTTAAACAAATCGCAACTTAAAGAAAGGCTGTTTTTTCAATTAATTTAATTTCCCGGTTGAATGAATGTTATTTGAAATCAATTAGCGATTGTATACACTAATTAATCTTATTTGCATTGCCTACGCCTTCGGATTTCTTTCAAGGCGGCAATACGAACGCCAAATATATACGAAAGCGAAAAAGAAAAACCCGATAATCTTGCCTTTTGGGGGGGGAGCGAATAAATCAGAATTCATTCTAATTTAATGATACCTTTTATTATAAATGGATGGAATAAATATATATATACGCACTCAAAGGCAAAAAGGACTTTGAATGAATAAATCATTGCGTTTTAGTAGAAAAATATGGTGTTAGAAGAATATATAAAATAAATCATCGCTTTCTAATAGGAAAATATCTAATTTTTCAACAATATCAATTTTTAAGAATACTATATTATTAAATGACAATGTTAAATTTTTTTATATATAATTATTAGCAAATAACACACTTCTGAACTTTTTACAGCACAAAATTACGTAAATTTTTAACCATAACAGTATCCGATTTTCATGTAAAAATTATTATTTTAAATAAAACAATTTCGAATCTTTATCAATATATTCTCTCGACTTCATCAATAAAAATTAGAACTATTACATCCAATTTTTACCTCTTACAATAATAGTCGACAAGTTACATGTCTGTTACAAAATTAGATATTTTCCTATTTAAAAGCAATATGTTTTCCTTATCAATTGTATAAATGCGCTATTTGTGTGCAGGGCAGCGACGATCGTCCTTAGAGAAAACAACTGCCACTTCCTGCGAGTGGACAAGGATAATTTCAATCGGATATTGCGCGACGTCGAGGCAAACACTGTCCGTCTGAAGGAGCACGGCAAAGACGTATTGGTTCTGGAGAAGATACAGCAAAAGCAGACGTTCTCCAACTACAAGTTAGTGCCATGCCATTTGATAAATGATGCCTTATTCATCTGGCCTTCTACGATATAGTTTATCCGTGATAAAAACGCAATTCAATTGTGTTTAGTCTTCAGCGAATTTGCGAACTTTTGTTGCTTTTCTTATTATAATAAGTTCCGCGAACGAGGGTTAAAAAGTCCCGAATTTTATTTTTAAAAAACGTCCAGTCCACTGCCCTTATTGATTTATTTAAGATTTTGTAAATTTGAAGTCCCATTTTTTTTTGGTTTTTTTGATTATATTTTTACAATAGTAATTTCGAATATTCAGCGTCAAGTCAATACACTAAAGATGCGTCTCAAATTAAATACATATATTATGAAAAGCTGTAACCATTTAAAACGCACAAAATAACTTTTTAATAGCGTTTTTGTGTTGAATCAACGATAGAAGTTATTCTCTAGATTGTCAACTCCTAAACGAATTTAATACATTTTCTGAGGTGATACAGAATCCCTCAATCAAGAAGGTATATTGTGGCACTAATGTTTTTTTTATCAATGTTACAATTTTACGTATATTAATCGAAAAAAACTCACAGTAATGATTGTAATTAATAGAATTAATTCATCTTGATTAAGAGGTAGATTGATTTCTTTCTTGCGTACACCCCTGATTTTTATTTTTTTGGTATCCCATTTTTGTTTGCCCTTGCCTAATTGTATTAATTATATTTTAGCAATAGTATCCGTTTTAATTCCGATAAAATAGACTGGAATTTAATACTAAAAATATTCATTTAAATTGTTAAGCTTAGATCAAAGTCAAGTTATCGAAATATGTTACTTCACTTATTTCATTCTTGGACAAGTAGATTTAATATAAAACATCAAAATAGGGAGATTATTTCAAAATATTGTGTGAGAATACTAGGTATTAAATGGTATGCAGAAAGTAATGACTAGGGATTATAATATGTAAATATAGGCAAGACCAAAGTGATACGGTGTGTCAAGAAGGAATTCAAAGCGAAAAATTAGGATTAGAATACGAGATGATAGAATAGAAGAAGTGTCGGACTTTTCTTATTTGGGAAGTAGGGTTACAAAGGATAACCGAAGTAAGGTAGGCACAGGGTAGGAAGACATTCGTAGAAAAGGAGCGGATTTTAAGATCAAATATTCACTTGGGTATTAGAAAAAGATTACTGAAGGCATATGTGTATGGAGTGTAACATTGTACGGGTGTGAGGCGTGGACTATACGTACACAAATTTAATGCAACTGTCAAATCATACTAACTGTTATTAAATGCAGCAAAACAGTCTCCACAATACGAGTTAATATTAAAATTATTTCCTTCAACTCATCTATCATTGGATGAGTCAACATTACTATAGGAAACATAAAAATGGCAACACCCTTAGATGACGTCATCTGCAGATGTCTTCACACCAGCGAGCCCAGCTAACTTAGCATCTGATTTTTTCTACTATATTTAACATTACTTATAATTAACTGTATTAAATACAAAAAATTAAAAAAAAAAATTAGCTGAGTATAGATCGACAGATGGCTTGCTGTAGCCTTAGGATTGAAGACTATTCTACTAACTAAACTAACTAAGAATATATTTGTCAAAATGTGTCGTAGGTACACTGTGATGGCTGGCACCCCGTCGAAAATGCTGGAACACCTGCTAGAAACACGGCTGGAGAGCAGGAATAGTCTGGGTGGTGGAGAGAATTTATTCGTTACGGCCACGCACGATCCATTTCTAGAAGACTTCCTCCTCACGCATATCGTCTTCATGCCAACGCATCAATTAGTCGATGACCTCGACAGATAATATCCTTTTCCACTGAACTTTGTTCTATAGGATTTGCTTAATCGATTAACTCCCTGCTTAACTATCAAGTTCCAATCGTAAATTGTGCCTGTAATTGGCACTTCGGGTCATGTTATTTGGAGACTTCTTTAATAAATCTTTGCAATAATTGTCTTGTCAGAGTAAATAAGAAAAAGAAAATTATCCTTGTCGATCTTTCAGAACGTTATTTGGTAAATTGTAGTATAAAGCGTGAGGACCATCCAGATAAGATAAGATAAGACCATCATATTTTATTTTAAAAAACAATACTATCTTTGAATGAAATTTCTTAACACTTTCTTACTTATCGAGCCAATGCCTCGATACACGACAGTGACTTTGTGGTGGCGTGCAAAAGACGCGTTGTGCAATTCATTTACTATTGGGTGTTCGCTATTCGGCATCCGATATTCGAGGATGAGTCGGCTGTTGAGTTTTTCGAAGAACTCGCCTTGGAGATTGAATCAGACTGCGAACAATATAGAGAATTGGAAGAGGAAGCGACATTGATGCATCGAGTTATGACACAGCTCAGAAGGTATTAAAAAGAATGCAGACAATTTGAACATCTCCACAAATGAGGTTTTTATTTTTTAAATTTTTTTTTGTTAAACATAAAAGTAAATATCAGTATTTTGAAAATGTTTTAACTATATAGATTAATTATATCCACGTCTTAAAATATTTCCAAACAATACAAGATGTTCCATTTTGGAAGCGTGCGCTATAAAATAGTAATATTTTATGTAGAAAATTCCGAGGCTTCTTTGAGAAATCACACGGTATTGTCCATACATTTTCTCAAAAACTGGCATATATGAAAAAAAGCCCTTTTGCTGTTAACTCATACGAAAACGAAAATTAAATTCGCAGAATATAAATAGATTTTTAAATAGGTTATAAATTTTGCAGATAATATCGAATAATGGGGAGGAGATTAGATCTAATTGGCAATTAAGTAATTACATTTTTTGCGGTGTTTGTGATTCGAACAAATTTTAATTTATGACTCTTTGAACAAACATGTAAAATTGTTAAATACTAGGAAATTATGGTGAGATTCTAAAATATGGTTAGCAAAGTTCGAATTGGTTTTTTTTTTAAATTTATAACTATTAACATGTTCATTAAATCAAATTTTATTTTATTTAATTTTTTAAATGATATATTTATTAATAAATAAGTTGATTGCATAGGTATCAAGATGACCGAAAAGAGCACGAGAATCAAAAATGGAAACTGCCACCCCTCGGGCAGCCAATCAGCCTCTTCAGCACTGGCAATGACATCAACTCCCGCGCGATTATCATGTCCCAAGACGATAGTAAGTACAATTCACAGGCCGTCGCGTACAAATATGAAATATCTTCAGATTCCGGCTATTTCTCCGGCCAATGAATGTCGGAAAATATACAGAACATATTAGTAGCAAAAGAAGGTAAAAGATAGAAATATACAGAAGGTATAAGTAGCAATTTTATTATAAATGTGGTAAATAAAATTCGCTTTTACAATTCAATAGATTAGCAATGAAATATTGGTCACCATTCAAATGAGAAATGTTATACAACGAAAATAATATAGCGCCTTACATTTATTTCAAAATATAAATATTTAGATGTGGTCGCAACACGACTTTCGTTCACGAACGGCTTAGAAATACAATTTTAAAATTCTTCTACTTTCATGGCACATTTAACAATTTTGTCATTTTTTTATTTTTCATTTATTGATCTTAGAATATACATACAATACAAATACAAATTTAAATGTGTGGACAAAATAAATAATGTATGAAATCTGTTCTTCCATAGTGACCTCAAAGATTAAAGTTTACCCCCTTATTTATTGCAAGTACA
Source organism: Leptodirus hochenwartii (assembly GCA_947310635.1). Taxonomy (NCBI): domain Eukaryota; kingdom Metazoa; phylum Arthropoda; class Insecta; order Coleoptera; family Leiodidae; genus Leptodirus; species Leptodirus hochenwartii. The sequence continues at coordinate 50,988,924 of OX371176.1, forward strand.
AAAAAAGAATAAAATATAAATGTAAATAAAATCAAATTACATTCTTACGAAGGAACCAGTTTATAAATTCATTATCTATTCTAGTATATATATTTTTTCGCTTGTCCCTTCTTTTCCTTTTCTTTTTTTCCAATTTAAATGAGTAGTTACTGAATTTTTTTTTTACAGTATTAAATTACAAACTAATATATAATTTCTTATCTTAATATTACCTTTGACTTTATTATTAATTTCAATAAAATCTTCAGTATTTACTCCACGTCATAAATATTATTTAGTATAGAATATCACCAAAATACCGTAACTCAAAGCTAAATGCGCATTTCGAAGGCTATGGTAGCACAAGATAAAAACTAAATAAAATATCGTCACCAATCGTGATTACTGTACAATTAAACAAATGTATTAAATTGGCTCAATTTCAATTTAATCAAGTCATTCATTTTCGACATTTACAACGCATTTTCATGAAGGTACTTTAAGTATTCGTTTTTTTTTATTCCCCCCCAAGTTATCTTTCGGGTGTACTGTGCGGATCACACGTACTGCACACTGCGTTTACCAGTTGATAGTACCGCAGAAACGATTAAGATCTTCGCTGCCGACAAATTAAAGCTGCGCTCCATGGAGGACTTGTTACTGGTGGAGGTCAAGTCCAGTGGTGAAAGGGTCATTATGAAGGATAATGATATCAGCATTCCAACGTCACTATCACTGAATGGTCGAATTTTCGTTTCGCCAAAGGATCACTTAGATGCCCTGGTAAAAACTATTTCGAAAAATCCCTGCCTGAATGTGTTTGTAGTAATAATACTGTCCACTGAGTTGTATGTTTTAAAAAATCGAAAAACTTGCAATTTATAAAACTCGCAAGTGAATTTTTACTGAACTGGTGGTCAACACTTAATAAAATATTAAATATCTTATGGGACAAGAATGAATTTTTTTGTTCTATTTTGCAGACTCCAATTAGTGAACAAGAAGAAGCAACGCAAGGAATTGTCGCCGATATTGAGTTATTTAGTACAAAAGAAATCGCTTACTATATGACTTTATTCGACTGGGATTTATTTCTGTAAGCTACTTTGAAGAATTTGACGCGGTATTTTTTTTAATCGCAATAAATAATGAATTAATTTCTAGAAACGTTCATGAATACGAATTAATCTATCATACATTTGGAAGGCATCATTTTGCCCAAATTACAGCGAATCTGGACGTTTTTGTACGAAGATTTAACGAAATTCAATTTTGGGTCGTCACCGAGATCTGTTTCTCAGTCAGTCTGAGCAAAAGAGTCGCTATTTTAAGAAAGTTTATTAAATTAGCCGCCTAGTAAGTAAATCTGGGGAAATTATTCTTCGAAGCTCTTTAAAATTTCTCCAACTTTAATTTTGCCAGTTGTCGCGAGTACCAAAACTTGAACGCTTTCTGTGCCATTGTAATGGGCTTAAGCAATATGGCCGTATCGAGGCTGTCCCAAACGTGGGACAAGTTACCGGGAAAGTTCCGTAAATTATTCACGGAATTTGAGTCGGTCATTGATCCGAGTCGGAACCATCGATCGTACCGCGCATGTGTCGGTCGTTTGCAACCGCCAGTGGTGCCATTTATGCCGCTCCTTCTCAAGGACATGACCTTCACTCACGAAGGCAATAAAACGTGCCTGGACGGCTTGGTAAACTTTGAGAAAATGCACATGCTGGCCCAAACTATGCGAACGTTACGGTTCTGCAGGAGTAGACAAATTAGTAAGTAGTACTGACTTTTTATATTAAATGTTGCATTCTCGACTAGTTTTATCTTTGTACATAAATAGAAAAATTTATATTGAATTGAAATGTTCAATCATACTGTTTGAAATTTACCTGCCCAATACCTGTAGTTAAGGCCAACGCCTTATCATACGAAAAGCAATGGTTTGGCAGTGTGTCTAATATTTGCCCAATTTTGATTATTCTTGTACAATATTTTTAGAAAAGGTTCTTAAATGACGGGGCTTTCGAACGATATATTTCTTATATTTTTAAATTTGCAATAACATCGAAAAAAAATCAAAACTTTCATTTAAAAAAAGACGATTTTTAAGACGTTATTTTATCGAGGAAGCTAGTGAAAAGTGGGAAAAAAGTTTCACCGTCCATAACTAGATATCTTGTCTACAATCACAAAAAATTGCGTAATTTAATTTGCTTTCGTTTAATAGTTGGGCTAACGCTAGTAAAACCTTGAAATCGAAACGGCAGTGGTTCGGCAGCGTATCTGGCATTTCCACAATTTTGATTATTTTTGTATAATATTTTTCGAAAATGTTCTTAAAGAATGGGGCTTTCGAACGATATATTTCTTATATTTTTAAATTTGCAATAACATATCGAAAAAAAATCAAAACTTTCATTTAAAAAAAGACGATTTTTAAGACGTTATTTTATCGAGGAAGCTAGTGAAAAGTGGGAAAAAAGTTTCACCATCCATAACTAGATATCTTGTCTACAATCAGAAAAAATTGCGTAATTTAATTTGCATTCGTTTAATAGTTGGGCTAACGCTAGTAAAACCTTGAAATCGAAACGGCAGTGGTTCGGCAGCGTTTCTGGCATTTCCACAATTTTGATTATTTTTGTATAATATTTTTCGAAAATGTTCTTAAATGATGGGGCTTTCGAACGATATATTTCTTATATTTTAAAATTTGTAATAACATATCGAAGAAAAAATCAAAACTTTCATAAAAAAAAGACGATTTTTAAGACGTTATTTTATCGAGGAAGCTAGTGAAAAGTGGGAAAAAAGTTTCACCGTCCATAACTAGATATCTTGTCTACAATCAGAAAAAATTGCGTAATTTAATTTGCATTCGTTTAATAGTTGTGCTAACGCTAGTAAATCCTTGAAATCGAAACGGCAGTGGTTTGGCAGCGTATCTAGCATTTCTACAATTTTGATTATTTTTGTATAATATTTTTACAAAATGTTCTTAAGGAATGGGGCTTTCGAACGATATATTTCTTACATTTTTAAATTTGCAATAACATATCGAAAAAAAAATCCAAACTTTCATAAAAAAAAAGACGATTTTTAAGACGTTATTTTATCGAGGAAGCTAGTGAAAAGTGATAAAAAAGTTTCACCGTGCATAACTAGATATCTTGTCTACAATCAGTAAAAATTGCGTAATTTAATTTGCTTTCGTTTAATAGTTGGGCTAACGCTAGTAAAACCTTGAAATCGAAACGGCAGTGGTTTGGCAGCGTATCTGGCATTTCCACAATTTTGATTATTTTTGTATAATATTTTTAGAAAATGTTCTTAAAGGATGGGGCTTTCGAACGATATATTTCTTATAATTTTAAATTTGCAATAATATATCGAAAAAAAAATCCAAACTTTCATAAAAAAAAGACGATTTTTAAGACGTTATTTTATCGAGGAAGCTAGTGAAAAGTGGGAAAAAAGTTTCACCATCCATAACTAGATATCTTGTCTACAATCAGTAAAAATTGCGTAATTTAATTTGCATTCGTTTAATAGTTGGGCTAACGCTAGTAAAACCTTGAAATCGAAACGGCAGTGGTTCGGCAGCGTATCTGGCATTTCCACAATTTTGATTATTTTTGTATAATATTTTTAGAAAATGTTCTTAAAGGATGGGGCTTTCGAACGATATATTTCTTATATTTTTAAATTTGCAATAACATATCGAAAAAAAAATCCAAACTTTCATAAAAAAAAGACGATTTTTAAGACGTTATTTTATCGAGGAAGCTAGTGAAAAGTGATAAAAAAGTTTCACCGTGCATAACTAGATATCTTGTCTACAATCAGTAAAAATTGCGTAATTTAATTTGCATTCGTTTAATAGTTGGGCTAACGCTAGTAAAACCTTGAAATCGAAACGGCAGTGGTTCGGCAGCGTATCTGGCATTTCCACAATTTTGATTATTTTTGTATAATATTTTTAGAAAATGTTCTTAAAGGATGGGGCTTTCGAACGATATATTTCTTATATTTTTAAATTTGCAATAACATATCGAAAAAAAAATCCAAACTTTCATAAAAAAAAGACGATTTTTAAGACGTTATTTTATCGAGGAAGCTAGTGAAAAGTGGGAAAAAAGTTTCACCATCTATAACTAGATATCTTGTCTACAATCAGTAAAAATTGCGTAATTTAATTTGCATTCGTTTAATAGTTGGGCTAACGCTAGTAAATCCTTGAAATCGAAACGGCAGTGGTTTGGCAGCGTATCTGGCATTTCCACAATTTTGATTATTTTTGTATAATATTTTTACAAAATGTTCTTAAAGAATGGGGCTTTCGAACGATATATTTCTTATATTTTTAAATTTGCAATAACATATCGAAAAAAAAATCCAAACTTTCATAAAAAAAAGACGATTTTTAAGACGTTATTTTATCGAGGAAGCTAGTGAAAAGTGATAAAAAAGTTTCACCGTGCATAACTAGATATCTTGTCTACAATCAGTAAAAATTGCGTAATTTAATTTGCTTTCGTTTAATAGTTGGGCTAACGCTAGTAAAACCTTGAAATCGAAACGGCAGTGGTTTGGCAGCGTATCTGGCATTTCCACAATTTTGATTATTTTTGTATAATATTTTTATAAAATGTTCTTAAAGAATGGGGCTTTCGAACGATATATTTCTTATATTTTTAAATTTGCAATAACATATCGAAAAAAGAATCCAAACTTTCATAAAAAAAAGACGATTTTTAAGACGTTATTTTATCGAGGAAGCTAGTGAAAAGTGGGAAAAAAGTTTCACCATCCATAACTAGATATCTTGTCTACAATCAGAAAAAATTGCGTAATTTAATTTGCATTCGTTTAATAGTTGGGCTAACGCTAGTAAAACCTTGAAATCGAAACGGCAGTGGTTCGGCAGCGTATCTGGCATTTCCACAATTTTGATTATTTTTGTATAATATTTTTAGAAAATGTTCTTAAAGGATGGGGCTTTCGAACGATATATTTCTTATATTTTTAAATTTGCAATAACATATCGAAAAAAAAATCCAAACTTTCATAAAAAAAAGACGATTTTTAAGACGTTATTTTATCGAGGAAGCTAGTGAAAAGTGGGAAAAAAGTTTCACCATCTATAACTAGATATCTTGTCTACAATCAGTAAAAATTGCGTAATTTAATTTGCATTCGTTTAATAGTTGGGCTAACGCTAGTAAATCCTTGAAATCGAAACGGCAGTGGTTTGGCAGCGTATCTAGCATTTCCACAATTTTGATTATTTTTGTATAATATTTTTACAAAATGTTCTTAAAGAATGGGGCTTTCGAACGATATATTTCTTATATTTTTAAATTTGCAATAACATATCGAAAAAAAAATCCAAACTTTCATAAAAAAAAGACGATTTTTAAGACGTTATTTTATCGAGGAAGCTAGTGAAAAGTGATAAAAAAGTTTCACCGTGCATAACTAGATATCTTGTCTACAATCAGTAAAAATTGCGTAATTTAATTTGCTTTCGTTTAATAGTTGGGCTAACGCTAGTAAAACCTTGAAATCGAAACGGCAGTGGTTTGGCAGCGTATCTGGCATTTCCACAATTTTGATTATTTTTGTATAATATTTTTATAAAATGTTCTTAAAGAATGGGGCTTTCGAACGATATATTTCTTATATTTTTAAATTTGCAATAACATATCGAAAAAAGAATCCAAACTTTCATAAAAAAAAGACGATTTTTAAGACGTTATTTTATCGAGGAAGCTAGTGAAAAGTGGGAAAAAAGTTTCACCATCCATAACTAGATATCTTGTCTACAATCAGTAAAAATTGCGTAATTTAATTTGCATTCGTTTAATAGTTGGGCTAACGCTAGTAAAACCTTGAAATCGAAACGGCAGTGGTTCGGCAGCGTTTCTGGCATTTCCACAATTTTGATTATTTTTGTATAATATTTTTCGAAAATGTTCTTAAATGATGGGGCTTTCGAACGATATATTTCTTATATTTTAAAATTTGTAATAACATATCGAAGAAAAAATCAAAACTTTCATAAAAAAAAGACGATTTTTAAGACGTTATTTTATCGAGGAAGCTAGTGAAAAGTGGGAAAAAAGTTTCACCGTCCATAACTAGATATCTTGTCTACAATCAGAAAAAATTGCGTAATTTAATTTGCATTCGTTTAATAGTTGGGCTAACGCTAGTAAAACCTTGAAATCGAAACGGCAGTGGTTCGGCAGCGTTTCTGGCATTTCCACAATTTTGATTATTTTTGTATAATATTTTTCGAAAATGTTCTTAAATGATGGGGCTTTCGAACGATATATTTCTTATATTTTAAAATTTGTAATAACATATCGAAGAAAAAATCAAAACTTTCATAAAAAAAAGACGATTTTTAAGACGTTATTTTATCGAGGAAGCTAGTGAAAAGTGGGAAAAAAGTTTCACCATCCATAACTAGATATCTTGTCTACAATCAGAAAAAATTGCGTAATTTAATTTGCATTCGTTTAATAGTTGTGCTAACGCTAGTAAATCCTTGAAATCGAAACGGCAGTGGTTTGGCAGCGTATCTAGCATTTCTACAATTTTGATTATTTTTGTATAATATTTTTACAAAATGTTCTTTAGGAATGGGGCTTTCGAACGATATATTTCTTATATTTTTAAATTTGCAATAACATATCGAAAAAAAAATCCAAACTTTCATAAAAAAAAGACGATTTTTAAGACGTTATTTTATCGAGGAAGCTAGTGAAAAGTGGGAAAAAAGTTTCACCATCCATAACTAGATATCTTGTCTACAATCAGTAAAAATTGCGTAATTTAATTTGCATTCGTTTAATAGTTGGGCTAACGCTAGTAAAACCTTGAAATCGAAACGGCAGTGGTTCGGCAGCGTATCTAGCATTTCCACAATTTTGATTATTTTTGTATAATATTTTTAGAAAATGTTCTTAAATGATGGGGCTTTCGAACGATATATTTCTTATATTTTAAAATTTGTAATAACATATCGAAGAAAAAATCAAAACTTTCATTTAAAAAAAGACGATTTTTAAGACGTTATTTTATCGAGGAAGCTAGTGAAAAGTGGGAAAAAAGTTTCACCGTCCATAACTAGATATCTTGTCTACAATCAGTAAAAATTGCGTCATTTAATTTGCTTTCGTTCTGTACTTTCCTTCCCTCTTTCATTTCGCATATTCTGAACGCCGTTCGCTTTCTTCGGGAAAACTTATACAAAACAGATAGTATTGAATACTCTTTATATTTATCTCATCTTAAAGTTACTGTTCTGGACCCACCATCACCAAAGACAGAAGGCGAAGTGAAATCCTACATTTCTTGTTTGCGAGCAATTGATAACCAAAGAATATTAACCAATATGTCACAGAAATTGGAACCAAGGCGGTCATAGGAGAGACATTAATCAGAGAAGTCATGGACCAAGGTAGCGTATTACGTGCTCTACATAAAGCACATAATTTTTATAATTTAATATCAATTATATATGTACCGCTATTCTCTTTTGAAGTCCGGGAAAAAATGTAAATTGGCGAAAGTAATTTTCGAAAGACCAATTTTCGAAATTATATAAAAACACGCGTGTTATAAATTTATCCTCTTCCTTCTTGAGCACAACACAACGTAAATAGTCGTATATCATTTCTTAAATTTATCTTGATTATTATTTTAATTAATTTTATTGCAGCACGTGAATTCGTATAAATATATATTTTAATTCAATCTCGAAAAAGACGAATATGTATTATATATTTATAGCAAGTTAATAAACAAACAACTAGCAAATATATATATATATATATATGAAACAAAATACAAAAAGCAATAAGCTCTTATGGTAGCGTCTACAATTAAACAAATATTTAAATGTAGCATTACATGTGATCACCTACCAATTAGATTTTTGCAAACATTGGACAGAATAAATAATACGGTACTTCTTTAGGTGCATTTTGTAATTACTATAAATAATTCAAGATAATCCAAAAATAGTTTAGAACTAAATAATAGCGATGAAAATTAAATGGAAAGTATTAATACTCATAAAAGATTTAAACATAAAATCCTAGTCCATTTAGTGCTAATAAATTCTCTTTTAAAAAAGTGATAATCCCTAATCTACGATAATCTGTATTATAAATAAACTAAATGTAAGTGAGTCTCTTCCTAATCTAATAAATCAATATGTATTAATATACGTACATAGTTTATATATTATTACAATTTCGTACAAAACGTTCTGAATTTTATTCTTGGTTCAAAATTCCTGACATGTTTAAGAATTAATGTATAAATTAAATGTTATCTGCCTGTTAAATACTTCACTCGATTAGTTATCAAAGAATATTTAGATTCCTTTATAATTTCAAATCAAATCAAATTCGGAATAAATGAATGTTTTATTTAAAGGTAGCATTTTTATATAAATATATAGCTTGATCTCAAGAATAAAAATAATTCTTATGTGGTAAATATTTCTATAAAACGTAAATGTAATTGTACTCTCGTCTTATACGTTTCTATATCTTACCTTAGAATTGTGAATTATTACTTATTAGTTTTGTATAAACGAATGTAGCAAATTTTTATTTTGTATTGAATGTGATATATGTGGATAATCTATATTTTGCTAAATCTTCATATCCACTATTGCATATTCAGCCATTTAACTGCTACATTTGAATTTGTTAATGACAATCAAAACACGTTGAGAAAATCACATAAGCTTAGAGAATATCAATTGAACGAAAATTGAGTAGTATCTTAATCAGACACAATATAGTGATATTGAAAAGTTTTAAAACATTGTAAATAAAATATTGTAAAATACATAGAAAGTTCATATTTCTTGCACTATACATATTTATAACCAAAAGAAACGTTTGTGAAAGAAATCAAATCATTACTGTGTAAGATTTATATTTGTAAACTTAATTTTTGTTTCAATTTATAATAATCCATTGTACTGAAATTATTGTAGTCCTATTTATTAGAATTATTTAAATAGTTTTCAAAACAGCGTAATACAGAATCGTATATAAAACATCTCGAATCCGACAAAAATGTATCTGCATAATATATTCCGACAACGTAATATTTATTTTCCCGAAGAATAATATATTTGTACTTATTTTTATAATATATGTATTGTGAACCGTTTATTTTATATCTATTTTGTGGTGAAATAAATTATATACAATGTCACAATCGACATTATGTAAGGTCATACTCCAAAAAAAATATAATAAGGAATCTTATCGAGTCGCACTGTTTTAATTTTATGCCATTCAAAAGGAACGTAGCGATGTCAATTGTGAAATTCGAAGATTTTTGTAATAAATACAATATCGACTAGGGGTATAATTAAACACGATTTTTAAAAATTATTTTACAATATTTCAGTATTTTCGAAGTACTATAAATTCTATTAAAAATGTAGCAAAATCATTTACAAAAAAAATCCATAGGACTTCGCATTTATCATTTCCATACGACTACTTATTTTATGCGGAAATTATAATGGGCGGGTGAACTGCCCTTGATCGCCCAAGTTGTTCTCAACAAATGTTTTGACGGCTGAGGGAATCAATAAGTGTAACGAGTCAGCGTGGTACCTCTTGGGTGACGTGTAAACTCATGCAGCTCTTTAGTTGCCAATAGTACGCATTTAAATGTGAGTATTTTGTTGTATAGAATATGGCCCAAATGCTGTTACGTATTTGAATAAATTTTGAACAATGATTTACACCGTTATGACAAGTTTTCAATTTGATAATTATTTATTAATGATTATTCATAATTTTAGACCCTTCGAGTTTGAATTTTTCGAAATTCGCTTGTTTTATCTATTTTTTCATTTACGTTGTTTTGGGCATTTTTTTTTTATTTTGGCCAAAATCGAAATTTTTTTAAGGGTAGTTTTTTTGGTTTTTTCAACTTTTTCCGATTGAACCGGAAATCACTAAAAGTGGTTTCTCGGACGATTTATAGTCATTTTACTTTGTTTGGGCACCGCTTAAATTTGATCAAAATCGACCAAAAATTGAAAATTTTCTAGGTGTTTTTCACTTTTTTACGATTTTTTCAACTTTTTCCGATTGAACCAGAAATCAAATAAATTGGTTTCTCGGACGATTTATAGTCATTTTACGTTGTTTTGGGTACCTGTTAAAATTTGATCAAAATGTACAAAAATTGAAATTTTTCTTGTTTTTGATGATTTTGCACTGTTGACGATTTTTTCAACTTTTACCGATTGAAGCGAAAATCACTAAAATTTGTTTCTAGGACGATTTATAGTCATTTTACGTTGTTTCGGAAACTTTTTAAATTTTGACAAAAATCTGCAAAAAAATTATATTTCTAGAAGGGTCAAAGAATCGAACTCTTTGCATTTTTCGACGATTTTTTTAACTTTTACCGATTGAAGAGAAATTCACTAAAATTTGTTTCTAGGACGATCTATAGTCATTTTACGTTGTTTCGGAAACTTTTTAAATTTTGACAAAAATCTGCAAAAAAATGATATTTTTACCAGGGTCAAAGAATCGGACTCTTTGCATTTTTCGACGATTTTTTCAACTTTTACCGATTGAAGAGAAATTCACTAAAATTTGTTTCTAGGACGATTTATAGTCATTTTACGTTGTTTCAGAAACTTTTTAAATTTTGACAAAAATCTGCAAAAAAATTATATTTTTAGAAGGGTCAAAGAATCGGACTCTGCATTTTTCGACGATTTTTTCAACTTTTACCGATTGAAGAGAAATTCACTAAAATTTGTTTCTAGGACGATTTGTAGTCATTTTACGTTGTTTCGGAAACTTTTTAAATTTTGACAAAAATCTGCAAAAAAATGATATTTTTACCAGGCTCAAAGAATCGGACTCTTTGCATGTTTCGACGATTTTTTTAACTTTTACCGATTGAAGAGAAATTCACTAAAATTTGTTTCTAGGACGATTTATAGTCATTTTACGTTGTTTCGGAAACTTTTTAAATTTTGACAAAAATCTGATAAATCCAACACGTTGACACGCAATTAACATCGCGTATTAATTTACAGTTGCTGATCGTGTTGGTATCGCCATCTACATATTTTAATATTAGATGTGTGTGCGACAACGACGTTAAACACTCACACAGATTACACACTATTTATTCTCGACAAACGCGGCGAGGAATTCAAGTCTAACTACATGGTTACGTGAATGCAATCCCATCTTTGCATATGCTATTTTATATGGGCAGTTTCAATGGCACCCTGAACGATAAGTTGAAGCGAAGAATATAAACTCGAAAAAGTTGATTGCGTTGGTTGAAGCGAGACTTTCGCCGTTTTCTGAGAAAGTTCTCGTTCTAGTGGAGTATTCGTTATCAAGAAACGCGTTTTTATTATCCGAATTTTATTTGTACACTAGTACACCTACTGCCAAGAATATGGCAAATCAGACATAAATGTATAGTTTAAAAACTAAAAAAAGAAAATACAATTATTGACCGATTGTTTGATGACGCTATTGCGTATTTATTTTGTAATTCATAAATCCAACATAATTTGCTATAAAATCTTTGACAAAAATCAAAATAAAATATTAAAAAAAATTAAAATATAAGAAATGTATGTAAAATAAATTACATAGATATATATAGCAACGCCAGGTCTCGCCTAGAATAATTTTAAGTAAGACACTTAAGCCACAATTATTGACTATTTCTTTGACTCGATTGTACATGGCCGCTAGCCTTTGAGTAAGATATACAAGTCTATATGAATGTAGACGAAAATAGTAATTCTTAATTTTCATTTTCCGACCAATTTAGCAAATATACTTAAATTTCTTACAAAATGGGCAAATATAGACATAATCGCTAAAAACTCCATTTTACTGATTTCCGGTTCAAACAGAAAAAGTTGAAATTATACCTCTGTTCTTTTTCGATAATTTTACGATAATTTTGATTAAAATCGACAGGTATATACCGTCTAAAAAAAAAAATTCCAAAAATTCCAAAAATTCCAAACCTTCTTCTAAAAAAAAATTTAAAAAATCCAAAGGTATATACCTTCTTCTAAAAAAAAATTAAAAAATTCCAAAGGTATATACCTTCTTCTAAAAAAAAATTTAAATTTCCAAAGGTATATACCTTCTTCTAAAAAAAAATTAAAATTTCCAAAGGATATACCTTCTTCTAAAAAAAATTAAAAATTTCCAAAGGTATATATATACCTTCTTCTAAAAAAAAATAAAAATTTCCAAAGGTATATACCTTCTTCTAAAAAAAAATTTAAAATTTCCAAAGGTATATACCTTCTTCTAAAAAAAAATTAAAAATTTCAAAGGTATATACCTTCTTCTAAAAAAAAATTAAAATTTTCCAAAGGTATATACCTTCTTCTAAAAAAAAATTAAAAATTTCCAAAGGTATATACCTTCTTCTAAAAAAAAATTAAAATTTCCAAAGGTATATACCTTCTAAAAAAAAATTAAAATTTCCAAAGGTATATACCTTCTTCTAAAAAAAAATTAAAATTTCCAAAGGTATATACCTTCTTCTAAAAAAAAATTAAAAATTTCCAAAGGTATATACCTTCTAAAAAAAAATTAAAAATTTCCAAAGGTATATACCTTCTTCTAAAAAAAAATTTAAATTTCCAAAGGTATATACCTTCTTCTAAAAAAAAATTAAAAATTTCCAAAGGTATATACCTTCTCCTAAAAAAAAATTAAAAATTTCCAAAGGTATATACCTTCTTCTAAAAAAAAATTAAAAATTTCCAAAGGTATATACCTTCTCTAAAAAAAAATTAAAATTTCCAAAGGTATATACCTTCTTCTAAAAAAAAATTAAAAATTTCCAAAGACCTTCTCTAAAAAAAAATTAAAAATTTCCAAAGGTATATACCTTCTTCTAAAAAAAAATTAAAAATTTCCAAAGGTATATACCTTCTCTAAAAAAAAATTAAAATTTCCAAAGGTATATACCTTCTTCTAAAAAAAAATTAAAAATTTCCAAAGGTATATACCTTCTCTAAAAAAAAATTAAAAATTTCCAAAGGTATATACCTTCTCTAAAAAAAAATTAAAATTTCCAAAGGTATATACCTTCTTCTAAAAAAAAATTAAAAATTTCCAAAGGTATATACCTTCTCTAAAAAAAAATTAAAAATTTCCAAAGGTATATACCTTCTTCTAAAAAAAAATTAAAAATTTCCAAAGGTATATACCTTCTCTAAAAAAAAATTAAAATTTCCAAAGGTATATACCTTCATCTAAAAAAAAATTAAAATTTCCAAAGGTATATACCTTCTTCTAAAAAAAAATTAAAATTTCCAAAGGTATATACCTTCATCTAAAAAAAAATTAAAATTTCCAAAGGTATATACCTTCTTCTAAAAAAAAATTAAAATTTCCAAAGGATATACCTTCTTCTAAAAAAAAATTAAAAATTTCCAAAGGTATATACCTTCTTCTAAAAAAAAATTAAAATTTCCAAAGGTATATACCTTCTTCTAAAAAAAAATTAAAATTTCCAAAGGTATATACCTTCTTCTAAAAAAAAATTAAAATTTCCAAAGGTAAATACCTTCTTCTAAAAAAAAATTAAAATTTCCAAAGGTATATACCTTCTTCTAAAAAAAAATTAAAATTTCCAAAGGTATATACCTTCTTCTAAAAAAAAATTAAAATTTCCAAAGGATATACCTTCTTCTAAAAAAAAATTTAAAAATTCCAAAGGTATATACCTTCTTCTAAAAAAAAATTAAAAAATTCCAAAGGTATATACCTTCTTCTAAAAAAAAATTAAAATTTCCAAAGGTATATACCTTCTTCTAAAAAAAAATTAAAATTTCCAAAGGTATATACCTTCTTCTAAAAAAAAATTAAAAATTTCCAAAGGTATATACCTTCTTCTAAAAAAAAATTAAAAATTTCCAAAGGTTTATACCTTCTTCTAAAAAAAAATTAAAAATTTCCAAAGGTATATACCTTCTTCTAAAAAAAAATTAAAAATTTCCAAAGGTATATACCTTCTTCTAAAAAAAAATTAAAATTTCCAAAGGTATATACCTTCTTCTAAAAAAAAATTAAAAATTTCCAAAGGTATATACCTTCTTCTAAAAAAAAATTAAAATTTCCAAAGGTATATACCTTCTTCTAAAAAAAAATTAAAAATTTCCAAAGGTATATACCTTCTTCTAAAAAAAAATTAAAAATTTCCAAAGGTATATACCTTCTTCTAAAAAAAAATTAAAAAATTCCAAAGGTATATACCTTCTTCTAAAAAAAAATTAAAATTTCCAAAGGTATATACCTTCTTCTAAAAAAAAATTAAAAATTTCCAAAGGTATATACCTTCTTCTAAAAAAAAATTAAAAATTTCCAAAGGTATATACCTTCTTCTAAAAAAAAATTAAAAATTTCCAAAGGTATATACCTTCTTCTAAAAAAAAATTAAAAATTTCCAAAGGTATATACCTTCTTCTAAAAAAAAATTAAAATTTCCAAAGGTATATACCTTCTTCTAAAAAAAAATTAAAAATTTCCAAAGGTATATACCTTCTTCTAAAAAAAAATTAAAATTTCCAAAGGTATATACCTTCTAAAAAAAAATTAAAAATTTCCAAAGGTATATACCTTCTTCTAAAAAAAAATTAAAAATTTCCAAAGGTATATACCTTCTTCTAAAAAAAAATTAAAATTTCCAAAGGTATATACCTTCTTCTAAAAAAAAATTAAAAATTTCCAAAGGTATATACCTTCTTCTAAAAAAAAATTAAAATTTCCAAAGGTATATACCTTCTTCTAAAAAAAAATTAAAATTTCCAAAGGTAAATACCTTCTTCTAAAAAAAAATTAAAATTTCCAAAGGTATATACCTTCTTCTAAAAAAAAATTAAAATTTCCAAAGGTATATACCTTCTTCTAAAAAAAAATTAAAATTTCCAAAGAATATACCTTCTTCTAAAAAAAAATTTAAAAATTCCAAAGGTATATACCTTCTTCTAAAAAAAAATTAAAAATTCCAAAGGTATATACCTTCTTCTAAAAAAAAATTAAAATTTCCAAAGGTATATACCTTCTTCTAAAAAAAAATTAAAATTTCCAAAGGTATATACCTTCTTCTAAAAAAAAATTAAAAATTTCCAAAGGTATATACCTTCTTCTAAAAAAAAATTAAAAATTTCCAAAGGTATATACCTTCTTCTAAAAAAAAATTAAAATTTCCAAAGGTATATACCTTCTTCTAAAAAAAATTAAAAATTTCCAAAGGTATATACCTTCTTCTAAAAAAAAATTAAAATTTCCAAAGGTATATACCTTCTTCTAAAAAAAAAATTAAAAATTTCCAAAGGTATATACCTTCTTCTAAAAAAAAATTAAAATTTCCAAAGGTATATACCTTCTTCTAAAAAAAAATTAAAAATTTCCAAAGGTATATACCTTCTTCTAAAAAAAAATTAAAAATTTCCAAAGGTATATACCTTCTTCTAAAAAAAAATTAAAAATTCCAAAGGTATATACCTTCTTCTAAAAAAAAATTAAAATTTCCAAAGGTATATACCTTCTTCTAAAAAAAAATTAAAATTTCCAAAGGTATATACCTTCTTCTAAAAAAAAATTAAAAATTTCCAAAGGTATATACCTTCTTCTAAAAAAAAATTAAAATTTCCAAAGGTATATACCTTCTTCTAAAAAAAAATTAAAATTTCCAAAGGTATATACCTTCTTCTAAAAAAAATTAAAAATTTCCAAAGGCATATACCTTCTTCTAAAAAAAAATTAAAAAATTCCAAAGGTATATACCTTCTTCTAAAAAAAAATTAAAATTTCCAAAGGTATATACCTTCTTCTAAAAAAAAATTAAAATTTCCAAAGGTATATACCTTCTTCTAAAAAAAAATTAAAAATTTCCAAAGGTATATACCTTCTTCTAAAAAAAAATTAAAATTTCCAAAGGTATATACCTTCTTCTAAAAAAAAATTAAAATTTCCAAAGGTATATACCTTCTTCTAAAAAAAAATTAAAATTTCCAAAGAATATACCTTCTTCTAAAAAAAAATTTAAAATTCAAAGGTATATACCTTCTTCTAAAAAAAAATTAAAAATTCCAAAGGTATATACCTTCTTCTAAAAAAAAATTAAAAATTTCCAAAGGTATATACCTTCTTCTAAAAAAAAATTAAAATTTCCAAAGGTATATACCTTCTTCTAAAAAAAAATTAAAAATTTCCAAAGGTATATACCTTCTTCTAAAAAAAAATTAAAATTTCCAAAGGTATATACCTTCTTCTAAAAAAAAAATTAAAAATTTCCAAAGGTATATACCTTCTTCTAAAAAAAAATTAAAAATTTCCAAAGGTATATACCTTCTTCTAAAAAAAAATTAAAAATTTCCAAAGGTATATACCTTCTTCTAAAAAAAAATTAAAAATTTCCAAAGGTATATACCTTCTTCTAAAAAAAAATTAAAAATTTCCAAAGGTATATACCTTCTTCTAAAAAAAAATTAAAATTTCCAAAGGTATATACCTTCTTCTAAAAAAAATTAAAAATTTCCAAAGAATATACCTTCTTCTAAAAAAAAATTAAAATTTCCAAAGGTATATACCTTCTTCTAAAAAAAAATTAAAATTTCCAAAGGTATATACCTTCTTCTAAAAAAAAATTAAAATTTCCAAAGAATATACCTTCTTCTAAAAAAAATTAAAATTTCCAAAGGTATATACCTTCTTCTAAAAAAAAATTAAAATTTCCAAAGAATATACCTTCTTCTAAAAAAAAATTAAAATTTCCAAAGGTATATACCTTCTTCTAAAAAAAAATTAAAATTTCCAAAGGTATATACCTTCTTCTAAAAAAAAATTAAAATTTCCAAAGAATATACCTTCTTCTAAAAAAAAATTAAAATTCCAAAGGTATATACCTTCTTCTAAAAAAAAATTAAAAATTTCCAAAGGTATATACCTTCTTCTAAAAAAAAATTAAAAATTTCCAAAGGTATATACCTTCTTCTAAAAAAAAATTAAAATTTCCAAAGGTATATACCTTCTTCTAAAAAAAAATTAAAATTTCCAAAGGTATATACCTTCTTCTAAAAAAAAATTAAAATTTCCAAAGGTATATACCTTCTTCTAAAAAAAAAATTAAAAATTTCCAAAGGTATATACTTCTTCTAAAAAAAAATTAAAATTTCCAAAGGTATATACCTTCTTCTAAAAAAAAATTAAAATTTCCAAAGGTATATACCTTCTTCTAAAAAAAAATTAAAATTTCCAAAGAATATACCTTCTTCTAAAAAAAAATTAAAATTTCCAAAGGTATATACCTTCTTCTAAAAAAAAAATTAAAATTTCCAAAGGTATATACCTTCTTCTAAAAAAAATTAAAATTTCCAAAGAATATACCTTCTTCTAAAAAAAAATTAAAATTTCCAAAGAATATACCTTCTTCTAAAAAAAAATTAAAATTTCCAAAGGTATATACCTTCTTCTAAAAAAAAATTAAAAATTTCCAAAGGTATATACCTTCTTCTAAAAAAAAATTAAAAATTTCCAAAGGTATATACCTTCTTCTAAAAAAAAATTAAAATTTCCAAAGGTATATACCTTCTTCTAAAAAAAAATTAAAATTTCCAAAGGTATATACCTTCTTCTAAAAAAAAATTAAAATTTCCAAAGGTATATACCTTCTTCTAAAAAAAAATTAAAATTTCCAAAGAATATACCTTCTTCTAAAAAAAAATTAAAAATTTCCAAAGGTATATACCTTCTTCTAAAAAAAAATTAAAAATTTCCAAAGGTATATACCTTCTTCTAAAAAAAAATTAAAAATTTCCAAAGGTATATACCTTCTTCTAAAAAAAAATTAAAATTTCCAAAGAATATACCTTCTTCTAAAAAAAAATTAAAATTTCCAAAGGTATATACCTTCTTCTAAAAAAAAATTAAAATTTCCAAAGGTATATACCTTCTTCTAAAAAAAAATTAAAATTTCCAAAGAATATACCTTCTTCTAAAAAAAAATTAAAAATTTCCAAAGAATATACCTTCTTCTAAAAAAAATTAAAATTTCCAAAGGTATATACCTTCTTCTAAAAAAAAATTAAAAATTTCCAAAGGTATATACCTTCTTCTAAAAAAAAATTAAAAATTTCCAAAGGTATATACCTTCTTCTAAAAAAAAATTAAAATTTCCAAAGGTATATACCTTCTTCTAAAAAAAAATTAAAATTTCCAAAGGTATATACCTTCTTCTAAAAAAAAATTAAAATTTCCAAAGGTATATACCTTCTTCTAAAAAAAATTAAAATTTCCAAAGAATATACCTTCTTCTAAAAAAAAATTAAAAATTTCCAAAGGTATATACCTTCTTCTAAAAAAAAATTAAAAATTTCCAAAGGTATATACCTTCTTCTAAAAAAAAATTAAAATTTCCAAAGGTATATACCTTCTTCTAAAAAAAAATTAAAATTTCCAAAGGTATATACCTTCTTCTAAAAAAAAATTAAAATTTCCAAAGAATATACCTTCTTCTAAAAAAAAATTAAAATTTCCAAAGGTATATACCTTCTTCTAAAAAAAAATTAAAATTTCCAAAGGTATATACCTTCTTCTAAAAAAAAATTAAAATTTCCAAAGAATATACCTTCTTCTAAAAAAAAATTAAAATTTCCAAAGGAATATACCTTCTTCTAAAAAAAATTAAAATTTCCAAAGGTATATACCTTCTTCTAAAAAAAAATTAAAATTTCCAAAGGTATATACCTTCTTCTAAAAAAAAATTAAAAATTTCCAAAGGTATATACCTTCTTCTAAAAAAAAATTAAAATTTCCAAAGTATATACCTTCTTCTAAAAAAAAATTAAAATTTCCAAAGGTATATACCTTCTTCTAAAAAAAAATTAAAATTTCCAAAGGTATATACCTTCTTCTAAAAAAAAATTAAAATTTCCAAAGAATATACCTTCTTCTAAAAAAAAATTAAAAATTTCCAAAGGTATATACCTTCTTCTAAAAAAAAAATTAAAAATTTCCAAAGGTATATACCTTCTTCTAAAAAAAAATTAAAAATTTCCAAAGGTATATACCTTCTTCTAAAAAAAAATTAAAATTTCCAAAGGTATATACCTTCTTCTAAAAAAAAATTAAAATTTCCAAAGGTATATACCTTCTTCTAAAAAAAAATTAAAATTTCCAAAGGTATATACCTTCTTCTAAAAAAAAATTAAAATTTCCAAAGGTATATACCTTCTTCTAAAAAAAAATTAAAATTTCCAAAGGTATATACCTTCTTCTAAAAAAAAATTAAAATTTCCAAAGGTATATACCTTCTTCTAAAAAAAAATTAAAATTTCCAAAGGTATATACCTTCTTCTAAAAAAAAATTAAAATTTCCAAAGGTATATACCTTCTTCTAAAAAAAAATTAAAATTTCCAAAGGTATATACCTTCTTCTAAAAAAAAATTAAAATTTCCAAAGAATATACCTTCTTCTAAAAAAAAATTAAAATTTCCAAAGGTATATACCTTCTTCTAAAAAAAAATTAAAAATTTCCAAAGGTATATACCTTCTTCTAAAAAAAAATTAAAAATTTCCAAAGGTATATACCTTCTTCTAAAAAAAAATTAAAATTTCCAAAGGTATATACCTTCTTCTAAAAAAAAATTAAAATTTCCAAAGGTATATACCTTCTTCTAAAAAAAAATTAAAATTTCCAAAGGTATATACCTTCTTCTAAAAAAAAATTAAAATTTCCAAAGGTATATACCTTCTTCTAAAAAAAATTAAAATTTCCAAAGGTATATACCTTCTTCTAAAAAAAAATTAAAAATTTCCAAAGGTATATACCTTCTTCTAAAAAAAAATTAAAAATTTCCAAAGGTATATACCTTCTTCTAAAAAAAAATTAAAATTTCCAAAGGTATATACCTTCTTCTAAAAAAAAATTAAAATTTCCAAAGGTATATACCTTCTTCTAAAAAAAAATTAAAATTTCCAAAGGTATATACCTTCTTCTAAAAAAAAATTAAAAATTTCCAAAGGTATATACCTTCTTCTAAAAAAAAATTAAAAATTTCCAAAGGTATATACCTTCTTCTAAAAAAAAATTAAAAATTTCCAAAGGTATATACCTTCTTCTAAAAAAAAAATTAAAAATTTCCAAAGGTATATACCTTCTTCTAAAAAAAAATTAAAAATTTCCAAAGGTATATACCTTCTTCTAAAAAAAAATTAAAATTTCCAAAGGTATATACCTTCTTCTAAAAAAAAATTAAAATTTCCAAAGGTATATACCTTCTTCTAAAAAAAAATTAAAAATTCCAAAGGTATATACCTTCTTCTAAAAAAAAATTAAAATTTCCAAAGGTATATACCTTCTTCTAAAAAAAAATTAAAATTTCCAAAGGTATATACCTTCTTCTAAAAAAAAATTAAAATTTCCAAAGGTATATACCTTCTTCTAAAAAAAAATTAAAAATTTCCAAAGGTATATACCTTCTTCTAAAAAAAAATTAAAAATTTCCAAAGGTATATACCTTCTTCTAAAAAAAAATTAAAAATTTCCAAAGGTATATACCTTCTTCTAAAAAAAAATTAAAATTTCCAAAGGTATATACCTTCTTCTAAAAAAAAATTAAAAATTTCCAAAGGTATATACCTTCTTCTAAAAAAAAATTAAAATTTCCAAAGGTATATACCTTCTTCTAAAAAAAAATTAAAAATTTCCAAAGGTATATACCTTCTTCTAAAAAAAAATTAAAATTTCCAAAGGTATATACCTTCTTCTAAAAAAAAATTAAAAATTTCCAAAGGTATATACCTTCTTCTAAAAAAAAATTAAAAATTTCCAAAGGTATATACCTTCTTCTAAAAAAAAATTAAAAATTTCCAAAGGTATATACCTTCTTCTAAAAAAAAATTAAAAATTTCCAAAGGTATATACCTTCTTCTAAAAAAAAAATTAAAATTTCCAAAGGTATATACCTTCTTCTAAAAAAAAATTAAAATTTCCAAAGGTATATACCTTCTTCTAAAAAAAAATTAAAATTTCCAAAGGTATATACCTTCTTCTAAAAAAAAAATTAAAAATTTCCAAAGGTATATACCTTCTTCTAAAAAAAAATTAAAATTTCCAAAGGTATATACTTCTTCTAAAAAAAAATTAAAAATTTCCAAAGGTATATACCTTCTTCTAAAAAAAAATTAAAAATTTCCAAAGGTATATACCTTCTTCTAAAAAAAAATTAAAATTTCCAAAGGTATATACCTTCTAAAAAAAAATTAAAAATTTCCAAAGGTATATACCTTCTTCTAAAAAAAAATTAAAAATTTCCAAAGGTATATACCTTCTTCTAAAAAAAAATTAAAATTTCCACAGGTATATACCTTCTTCTAAAAAAAAATTTAAAATTCCAAAGGTATATAC
Organism: Leptodirus hochenwartii; assembly: GCA_947310635.1. Taxonomy (NCBI): domain Eukaryota; kingdom Metazoa; phylum Arthropoda; class Insecta; order Coleoptera; family Leiodidae; genus Leptodirus; species Leptodirus hochenwartii. The sequence continues at coordinate 51,010,378 of OX371176.1, forward strand.
CTTCTTCTAAAAAAAAATTAAAAATTTCCAAAGGTATATACCTTCTTCTAAAAAAAAATTAAAATTTCCAAAGGTATATACCTTCTTCTAAAAAAAAATTAAAATTTCCAAAGGTATATTACCTTCTTCTAAAAAAAAATTAAAAATTTCCAAAGGTATATACCTTCTTCTAAAAAAAAATTAAAATTTCCAAAG
>OX371176.1:51010772-51094228 GCA_947310635.1 Leptodirus hochenwartii
CCTTCTAAAAAAAAATTAAAAATTTCCAAGGTATATACCTTCTTCTAAAAAAAAATTAAAAATTCCAAAGGTATATACCTTCTTCTAAAAAAAAATTAAAATTTCCAAAGGTATATACCTTCTTCTAAAAAAAAATTAAAATTTCCAAAGGTATATACCTTCTTCTAAAAAAAAATTAAATTTCCAAAGGTATATACCTTCTTCTAAAAAAAAATTAAAATTTCCAAAGGTATATACCTTCTCCTAAAAAAAAATTAAAATTTCCAAAGGTATATACCTTCTTCTAAAAAAAAATTAAAAATTTCCAAAGGTATATACCTTCTCTAAAAAAAATTAAAATTTCCAAAGGTATATACCTTCTTCTAAAAAAAAATTAAAAATTTCCAATGGTATATACCTTCTCTAAAAAAAAATTAAAAATTTCCAAAGGTATATACCTTCTCTAAAAAAAAATTAAAATTTCCAAAGGTATATACCTTCTTCTAAAAAAAAATTTAAATTTCCAAAGGTATATACCTTCTTCTAAAAAAAAATTAAAAAATTCCAAAGGTATATACCTTCTTCTAAAAAAAAATTAAAATTTCCAAAGGTATATACCTTCTTCTAAAAAAAAATTAAAATTTCCAAAGGTATATACCTTCTTCTAAAAAAAAATTAAAATTTCCAAAGGTATATACCTTCTTCTAAAAAAAAATTAAAAAATTCCAAAGGTATATACCTTCTTCTAAAAAAAAATTAAAATTTCCAAAGGTATATACCTTCTTCTAAAAAAAAATTAAAATTTCCAAAGGTATATACCTTCTTCTAAAAAAAATTAAAATTTCCAAAGGTATATACCTTCTTCTAAAAAAAATTAAAAATTTCCAAAGGTATATACCTTCTCCTAAAAAAAAAATTAAAAATTTCCAAAGGTATATACCTTCTAAAAAAAAATTAAAAATTTCCAAAGGTATATACCTTCTTCTAAAAAAAAATTAAAATTTCCAAAGGTATATACCTTCTTCTAAAAAAAAATTAAAATTTCCAAAGGTATATACCTTCTTCTAAAAAAAAATTAAAATTTCCAAAGGTATATACCTTCTTCTAAAAAAAAATTAAAATTTCCAAAGGTATATACCTTCTTCTAAAAAAAAATTAAAATTTCCAAAGGTATATACTTCTCTAAAAAAAAATTAAAATTTCCAAAGGTATATACCTTCTTCTAAAAAAAAATTAAAAATTTCCAAAGGTATATACCTTCTCTAAAAAAAAATTAAAATTTCCAAAGGTATATACCTTCTTCTAAAAAAAATTAAAAATTTCAAAGGTATATACCTTCTTCTAAAAAAAAATTAAAATTTCCAAAGGTATATACCTTCTCTAAAAAAAAATTAAAATTTCCAAAGGTATATACCTTCTAAAAAAAAATTAAAATTTCCAAAGGTATATACCTTCTTCTAAAAAAAAATTAAAATTTCCAAAGGTATATACCTTCTTCTAAAAAAAAATTAAAATTTCCAAAGGTATATACCTTCTTCTAAAAAAAAATTAAAATTTCCAAAGGTATATACCTTCTTCTAAAAAAAAATTAAAATTTCCAAAGGTATATACCTTCTTCTAAAAAAAAATTAAAATTTCCAAAGGTATATACCTTCTCTAAAAAAAAATTAAAAATTTCCAAAGGTATATACCTTCTTCTAAAAAAAAATTTAAATTTCCAAAGGTATATACCTTCTAAAAAAAAATTAAAAATTTCCAAAGGTATATACCTTCTTCTAAAAAAAAATTAAAAAATTCCAAAGGTATATACCTTCTTCTAAAAAAAAATTAAAATTTCCAAAGGTATATACCTTCTTCTAAAAAAAAATTAAAATTTCCAAAGGTATATACCTTCTTCTAAAAAAAAATTAAATTTCCAAAGGTATATACCTTCTTCTAAAAAAAAATTAAAAATTTCCAAAGGTATATACCTTCTCTAAAAAAAAATTTAAATTTCCAAAGGTATATACCTTCTCTAAAAAAAAATTAAAAATTTCCAAAGGTATATACCTTCTCTAAAAAAAATTTAAATTTCCAAGGTATATACCTTCTTCTAAAAAAAAATTAAAAATTTCCAAAGGTATATACCTTCTCTAAAAAAAAATTAAAATTTCCAAAGGTATATACCTTCTTCTAAAAAAAAATTAAAATTTCCAAAGGTATATACCTTCTTCTAAAAAAAAATTAAAAATTTCCAAAGGTATATACCTTCTCTAAAAAAAAATTTAAATTTCCAAAGGTATATACCTTCTTCTAAAAAAAAATTAAAAATTTCCAAAGGTATATACCTTCTCTAAAAAAAAATTAAAAAATTCCAAAGGTATATACCTTCTTCTAAAAAAAATTTAAATTTCCAAAGGTATATACCTTCTTCTAAAAAAAAATTAAAAATTTCCAAAGGTATATACCTTCTCTAAAAAAAAATTAAAATTTCCAAAGGTATATACCTTCTTCTAAAAAAAAATTAAAAATTTCCAAAGGTATATACCTTCTTCTAAAAAAAAATTAAAAATTTCCAAAGGTATATACCTTCTCTAAAAAAAAATTTAAATTTCCAAAGGTATATACCTTCTTCTAAAAAAAAATTAAAAATTTCCAAAGGTATATACCTTCTCTAAAAAAAAATTAAAATTTCCAAAGGTATATACCTTCTTCTAAAAAAAAATTAAAAATTTCCAAAGGTATATACCTTCTCTAAAAAAAAATTTAAATTTCCAAAGGTATATACCTTCTTCTAAAAAAAAATTAAAATTTCCAAAGGTATATACCTTCTCTAAAAAAAAATTAAAAAATTCCAAAGGTATATACCTTCTTCTAAAAAAAAATTAAAAATTTCCAAAGGTATATACCTTCTCTAAAAAAAAATTAAAAATTTCCAAAGGTATATACCTTCTTCTAAAAAAAAATTAAAATTTCCAAAGGTATATACCTTCTTCTAAAAAAAAAATTAAAAAATTCCAAAGGTATATACCTTCTTCTAAAAAAAAATTAAAAATTTCCAAAGGTATATACCTTCTCTAAAAAAAAATTAAAATTTCCAAAGGTATATACCTTCTTCTAAAAAAAATTAAAAATTCCAAAGGTATATACCTTCTTCTAAAAAAAAATTAAAAATTTCCAAAGGTATATACCTTCTCTAAAAAAAAATTAAAAAATTCCAAAGGTATATACCTTCTCTAAAAAAAAATTAAAAATTTCCAAAGGTATATACCTTCTCTAAAAAAAAATTAAAAATTTCCAAAGGTATATACCTTCTTCTAAAAAAAAATTAAAAAATTCCAAAGGTATATACCTTCTTCTAAAAAAAAATTAAAAATTTCCAAAGGTATATACCTTCTCTAAAAAAAAATTAAAAAATTCCAAAGGTATATACCTTCTCTAAAAAAAAATTAAAAATTTCCAAAGGTATATACCTTCTCTAAAAAAAATTAAAAATTTCCAAAGGTATATACCTTCTTCTAAAAAAAAATTAAAAAATTCCAAAGGTATATACCTTCTTCTAAAAAAAAATTAAAAATTTCCAAAGGTATATACCTTCTCTAAAAAAAAATTAAAAAATTCCAAAGGTATATACCTTCTCTAAAAAAAAATTTAAATTTCCAAAGGTATATACCTTCTTCTAAAAAAAAATTAAAATTTCCAAAGGTATATACCTTCTCTAAAAAAAAATTAAAAATTTCCAAAGGTATATACCTTCTTCTAAAAAAAAATTAAAATTTCCAAAGGTATATACCTTCTCTAAAAAAAATTAAAAAATTTCCAAAGGTATAACCTTCTTCTAAAAAAAAATTAAAATTTCCAAAGGTATATACCTTCTTCTAAAAAAAAATTAAAAATTTCCAAAGGTATATACCTTCTTCTAAAAAAAAATTAAAATTTCCAAAGGTATATACCTTCTCTAAAAAAAAATTAAAAATTTCCAAAGGTATATACCTTCTTCTAAAAAAAAATTAAAAATTTCCAATGGTATATACCTTCTCTAAAAAAAAATTAAAATTTCCAAAGGTATATACCTTCTTCTAAAAAAAAATTAAAATTTCCAAAGGTATATACCTTCTTCTAAAAAAAAATTAAAATTTCCAAAGGTATATACCTTCTTCTAAAAAAAATTAAAATTTCCAAAGGTATATACCTTCTAAAAAAAAATTAAAATTTCCAAAGGTATATACCTTCTCTAAAAAAAAATTAAAATTTCCAAAGGTATATACCTTCTAAAAAAAAATTAAAATTTCCAAAGGTATATACCTTCTTCTAAAAAAAAATTAAAAATTTCCAAAGGTATATACCTTCTTCTAAAAAAAAATTAAAATTTCCAAAGGTATATACCTTCTTCTAAAAAAAAATTAAAAATTTCCAAAGGTATATACCTTCTCTAAAAAAAAATTAAAAATTTCCAAAGGTATATACCTTCTCTAAAAAAAAATTAAAAATTTCCAAAGGTATATACCTTCTTCTAAAAAAAAATTAAAAATTTCCAAAGGTACCTTCTTCTAAAAAAAAATTAAAAATTTCCAAAGGTATATACCTTCTCTAAAAAAAAATTAAAAATTTCCAAAGGTATATACCTTCTTCTAAAAAAAAATTAAAATTTCCAAAGGTATATACCTTCTCTAAAAAAAATTAAAAATTTCCAAAGGTATATACCTTCTCTAAAAAAAAATTAAAAATTTCCAAAGGTATATACCTTCTTCTAAAAAAAAATTAAAAATTTCCAAAGGTATATACCTTCTCTAAAAAAAAATTAAAAATTTCCAAAGGTATATATTACCTTCTTCTAAAAAAAAATTAAAATTTCCAAAGGTATATACCTTCTCTAAAAAAAAATTAAAAATTTCCAAAGGTATATACCTTCTCTAAAAAAAAATTAAAAATTTCCAAAGGTATATACCTTCTTCTAAAAAAAAATTAAAATTTCCAAAGGTATATACCTTCTCTAAAAAAAAATTAAAAATTTCCAAAGGTATATACCTTCTTCTAAAAAAAAAATTAAAAATTTCCAATGGTATATACCTTCTCTAAAAAAAATTAAAATTTCCAAAGGTATATACCTTCTTCTAAAAAAAAATTAAAATTTCCAAAGGTATATACCTTCTCTAAAAAAAATTAAAATTTCCAAAGGTATATACCTTCTAAAAAAAAATTAAAAATTTCCAAAGGTATATACCTTCTTCTAAAAAAAAATTAAAATTTCCAAAGGTATATACCTTCTTCTAAAAAAAAATTAAAATTTCCAAAGGTATATACCTTCTTCTAAAAAAAAATTAAAATTTCCAAAGGTATATACCTTCTCTAAAAAAAAATTAAAATTTCCAAAGGTATATACCTTCTTCTAAAAAAAAATTAAAAATTTCCAAAGGTATATACCTTCTTCTAAAAAAAAATTAAAATTTCCAAAGGTATATACCTTCTTCTAAAAAAAAATTAAAATTTCCAAAGGTATATACCTTCTAAAAAAAAATTAAAATTTCCAAAGGTATATACCTTCTCTAAAAAAAAATTAAAATTTCCAAAGGTATATACCCTTCTAAAAAAAAATTAAAAATTTCCAAAGGTATATATCTTCTTCTAAAAAAAAATTAAAATTTCCAAAGGTATATATATACCTTCTTCTAAAAAAAATTAAAATTTCCAAAGGTATATACCTTCTTCTAAAAAAAAATTAAAATTTCCAAAGGTATATACCTTCTTCTAAAAAAAAATTAAAATTTCCAAAGGTATATACCTTCTCTAAAAAAAATTAAAATTTCCAAAGGTTATATACCTTCTAAAAAAAAATTAAAAATTTCCAAAGGTATATACCTTCTTCTAAAAAAAAATTAAAATTTCCAAAGGTATATACCTTCTTCTAAAAAAAAATTAAAATTTCCAAAGGTATATACCTTCTTCTAAAAAAAAATTAAAAATTTCCAAAGGTATATACCTTCTCTAAAAAAAAATTAAAATTTCCAAAGGTATATACCTTCTTCTAAAAAAAAATTAAAAATTTCCAAAGGTATATACCTTCTTCTAAAAAAAAATTAAAAAATTCCAAAGGTATATACCTTCTTCTAAAAAAAAATTAAAAATTTCCAAAGGTATATACCTTCTCTAAAAAAAAATTAAAAAATTCCAAAGGTATATACCTTCTCTAAAAAAAAATTAAAAATTTCCAAAGGTATATACCTTCTCTAAAAAAAAATTAAAAATTTCCAAAGGTATATACCTTCTTCTAAAAAAAAATTAAAAAATTCCAAAGGTATATACCTTCTTCTAAAAAAAAATTAAAAATTTCCAAAGGTATATACCTTCTCTAAAAAAAAATTAAAAAATTCCAAAGGTATATACCTTCTCTAAAAAAAAATTAAAAATTTCCAAAGGTATATACCTTCTCTAAAAAAAAATTAAAAATTTCCAAAGGTATATACCTTCTTCTAAAAAAAATTAAAAAATTCCAAAGGTATATACCTTCTTCTAAAAAAAAATTAAAAATTTCCAAAGGTATATACCTTCTCTAAAAAAAATTAAAAATTCCAAAGGTATATACCTTCTCTAAAAAAAATTTAAATTTCCAAAGGTATATACCTTCTTCTAAAAAAAAATTAAAAATTTCCAAAGGTATATACCTTCTCTAAAAAAAATTAAAAATTTCCAAAGGTATATACCTTCTTCTAAAAAAAAATTAAAATTTCCAAAGGTATATACCTTCTTCTAAAAAAAAATTAAAAAATTTCCAAAGGTATAACCTTCTTCTAAAAAAAAATTAAAATTTCCAAAGGTATATACCTTCTTCTAAAAAAAAATTAAAAATTTCCAAAGGTATATACCTTCTTCTAAAAAAAAATTAAAATTTCCAAAGGTATATACCTTCTCTAAAAAAAAATTAAAAATTTCCAAAGGTATATACCTTCTTCTAAAAAAAAATTAAAAATTTCCAATGGTATATACCTTCTCTAAAAAAAAATTAAAATTTCCAAAGGTATATACCTTCTTCTAAAAAAAAATTAAAATTTCCAAAGGTATATACCTTCTTCTAAAAAAAAATTAAAATTTCCAAAGGTATATACCTTCTTCTAAAAAAAAATTAAAATTTCCAAAGGTATATACCTTCTAAAAAAAAATTAAAATTTCCAAAGGTATATACCTTCTCTAAAAAAAAATTAAAATTTCCAAAGGTATATACCTTCTAAAAAAAAATTAAAAATTTCAAAGGTATATACCTTCTTCTAAAAAAAAATTAAAAATTTCCAAAGGTATATACCTTCTTCTAAAAAAAAATTAAAATTTCCAAAGGTATATACCTTCTTCTAAAAAAAAATTAAAAATTTCCAAAGGTATATACCTTCTCTAAAAAAAAATTAAAAATTTCCAAAGGTATATACCTTCTCTAAAAAAAAATTAAAAATTTCCAAAGGTATATACCTTCTTCTAAAAAAAAATTAAAAATTTCCAAAGGTACCTTCTTCTAAAAAAAAATTAAAAATTTCCAAAGGTATATACCTTCTCTAAAAAAAAATTAAAAATTTCCAAAGGTATATACCTTCTTCTAAAAAAAATTAAAAATTTCCAAAGGTATATACCTTCTTCTAAAAAAAAATTAAAAATTTCCAAAGGTATATACCTTCTCTAAAAAAAAATTAAAAATTTCCAAAGGTATATACCTTCTTCTAAAAAAAAATTAAAAATTTCCAAAGGTATATACCTTCTCTAAAAAAAAATTAAAAATTTCCAAAGGTATATATATACCTTCTTCTAAAAAAAAATTAAAATTTCCAAAGGTATATACCTTCTCTAAAAAAAAATTAAAAATTTCCAAAGGTATATACCTTCTCTAAAAAAAAATTAAAAATTTCCAAAGGTATATACCTTCTTCTAAAAAAAAATTAAAATTTCCAAAGGTATATACCTTCTCTAAAAAAAAATTAAAAATTTCCAAAGGTATATACCTTCTTCTAAAAAAAAATTAAAAATTTCCAATGGTATATACCTTCTCTAAAAAAAAATTAAAATTTCCAAAGGTATATACCTTCTTCTAAAAAAAAATTAAAATTTCCAAAGGTATATACCTTCTCTAAAAAAAAATTAAAATTTCCAAAGGTATATACCTTCTAAAAAAAAATTAAAAATTTCCAAAGGTATATACCTTCTTCTAAAAAAAAATTAAAATTTCCAAAGGTATATACCTTCTTCTAAAAAAAAATTAAAATTTCCAAAGGTATATACCTTCTTCTAAAAAAAAATTAAAAATTTCCAAAGGTATATACCTTCTCTAAAAAAAAATTAAAATTTCCAAAGGTATATACCTTCTTCTAAAAAAAAATTAAAAATTTCCAAAGGTATATACCTTCTTCTAAAAAAAAATTAAAATTTCCAAAGGTATATACCTTCTTCTAAAAAAAAATTAAAATTTCCAAAGGTATATACCTTCTAAAAAAAAATTAAAATTTCCAAAGGTATATACCTTCTCTAAAAAAAAATTAAAATTTCCAAAGGTATATACCTTCTAAAAAAAAATTAAAAATTTCCAAAGGTATATATCTTCTTCTAAAAAAAAATTAAAAATTTCCAAAGGTATATATATACCTTCTTCTAAAAAAAAATTAAAATTTCCAAAGGTATATACCTTCTTCTAAAAAAAAATTAAAATTTCCAAAGGTATATACCTTCTTCTAAAAAAAAATTAAAATTTCCAAAGGTATATACCTTCTCTAAAAAAAAATTAAAATTTCCAAAGGTATATACCTTCTAAAAAAAAATTAAAAATTTCCAAAGGTATATACCTTCTTCTAAAAAAAAATTAAAATTTCCAAAGGTATATACCTTCTTCTAAAAAAAAATTAAAATTTCCAAAGGTATATACCTTCTTCTAAAAAAAAATTAAAAATTTCCAAAGGTATATACCTTCTCTAAAAAAAAATTAAAATTTCCAAAGGTATATACCTTCTTCTAAAAAAAAATTAAAAATTTCCAAAGGTATATACCTTCTTCTAAAAAAAAATTAAAATTTCCAAAGGTATATACCTTCTTCTAAAAAAAAATTTAAATTTCCAAAGGTATATACCTTCTTCTAAAAAAAAATTAAAAATTTCCAAAGGTATATACCTTCTCTAAAAAAAAATTAAAATTTCCAAAGGTATATACCTTCTTCTAAAAAAAAATTAAAAATTTCCAAAGGTATATACCTTCTTCTAAAAAAAAATTAAAAATTTCCAAAGGTATATACCTTCTCTAAAAAAAAATTTAAATTTCCAAAGGTATATACCTTCTTCTAAAAAAAAATTAAAAATTTCCAAAGGTATATACCTTCTCTAAAAAAAAATTAAAATTTCCAAAGGTATATACCTTCTTCTAAAAAAAAATTAAAAATTTCCAAAGGTATATACCTTCTTCTAAAAAAAAATTAAAAATTTCCAAAGGTATATACCTTCTCTAAAAAAAAATTAAAAAATTCCAAAGGTATATACCTTCTTCTAAAAAAAAATTTAAATTTCCAAAGGTATATACCTTCTTCTAAAAAAAAATTAAAAATTTCCAAAGGTATATACCTTCTCTAAAAAAAAATTAAAATTTCCAAAGGTATATACCTTCTTCTAAAAAAAAATTAAAAATTTCCAAAGGTATATACCTTCTTCTAAAAAAAAATTAAAAATTTCCAAAGGTATATACCTTCTCTAAAAAAAAATTTAAATTTCCAAAGGTATATACCTTCTTCTAAAAAAAAATTAAAAATTTCCAAAGGTATATACCTTCTCTAAAAAAAAATTAAAATTTCCAAAGGTATATACCTTCTTCTAAAAAAAAATTAAAAATTTCCAAAGGTATATACCTTCTCTAAAAAAAAATTTAAATTTCCAAAGGTATATACCTTCTTCTAAAAAAAAATTAAAAATTTCCAAAGGTATATACCTTCTCTAAAAAAAAATTAAAAAATTCCAAAGGTATATACCTTCTTCTAAAAAAAAATTAAAAATTTCCAAAGGTATATACCTTCTCTAAAAAAAAATTAAAAATTTCCAAAGGTATATACCTTCTTCTAAAAAAAAATTAAAATTTCCAAAGGTATATACCTTCTTCTAAAAAAAAATTAAAAAATTCCAAAGGTATATACCTTCTTCTAAAAAAAAATTAAAAATTTCCAAAGGTATATACCTTCTCTAAAAAAAAATTAAAAATTTCCAAAGGTATATACCTTCTTCTAAAAAAAAATTAAAAAATTCCAAAGGTATATACCTTCTTCTAAAAAAAAATTAAAAATTTCCAAAGGTATATACCTTCTCTAAAAAAAAATTAAAAAATTCCAAAGGTATATACCTTCTCTAAAAAAAAATTAAAAATTTCCAAAGGTATATACCTTCTCTAAAAAAAAATTAAAAATTTCCAAAGGTATATACCTTCTTCTAAAAAAAAATTAAAAAATTCCAAAGGTATATACCTTCTTCTAAAAAAAAATTAAAAATTTCCAAAGGTATATACCTTCTCTAAAAAAAAATTAAAAAATTCCAAAGGTATATACCTTCTCTAAAAAAAAATTAAAAATTTCCAAAGGTATATACCTTCTCTAAAAAAAAATTAAAAATTTCCAAAGGTATATACCTTCTTCTAAAAAAAAATTAAAAAATTCCAAAGGTATATACCTTCTTCTAAAAAAAAATTAAAAATTTCCAAAGGTATATACCTTCTCTAAAAAAAAATTAAAAAATTCCAAAGGTATATACCTTCTCTAAAAAAAAATTTAAATTTCCAAAGGTATATACCTTCTTCTAAAAAAAAATTAAAAATTTCCAAAGGTATATACCTTCTCTAAAAAAAAATTAAAAATTTCCAAAGGTATATACCTTCTTCTAAAAAAAAATTAAAATTTCCAAAGGTATATACCTTCTTCTAAAAAAAAATTAAAAATTTCCAAAGGTATATACCTTCTTCTAAAAAAAAATTAAAATTTCCAAAGGTATATACCTTCTTCTAAAAAAAAATTAAAAATTTCCAAAGGTATATACCTTCTTCTAAAAAAAAATTAAAATTTCCAAAGGTATATACCTTCTTCTAAAAAAAAATTAAAAATTTCCAAAGGTATATACCTTCTTCTAAAAAAAATTAAAAATTTCCAAAGGTATATACCTTCTCTAAAAAAAAATTAAAAATTTCCAAAGGTATATACCTTCTTCTAAAAAAAAATTAAAAATTTCCAAAGGTATATACCTTCTTCTAAAAAAAAATTAAAAATTTCCAAAGGTATATACCTTCTTCTAAAAAAAAATTAAAAATTCCAAAGGTATATACCTTCTTCTAAAAAAAAATTAAAATTTCCAAAGGTATATACCTTCTTCTAAAAAAAAATTAAAAATTTCCAAAGGTATATACCTTCTTCTAAAAAAAAATTAAAAAATTCCAAAGGTATATACCTTCTTCTAAAAAAAAATTAAAATTTCCAAAGGTATATACCTTCTTCTAAAAAAAAATTTAAATTTCCAAAGGTATATACCTTCTTCTAAAAAAAAATTAAAAATTTCCAAAGGTATATACCTTCTTCTAAAAAAAAATTAAAAATTTCCAAAGGTATATACCTTCTAAAAAAAAATTAAAAATTTCCAAAGGTATATACCTTCTCTAAAAAAAAATTAAAATTTCCAAAGGTATATACCTTCTTCTAAAAAAAAATTAAAAATTTCCAAAGGTATATACCTTCTTCTAAAAAAAAATTAAAAATTTCCAAAGGTATATACCTTCTCTAAAAAAAAATTAAAATTTCCAAAGGTATATACCTTCTTCTAAAAAAAAATTAAAAATTTGCAAAGGTATATACCTTCTCTAAAAAAAAATTAAAATTTCCAAAGGTATATACCTTCTCCTAAAAAAAAATTAAAAATTTCCAAAGGTATATACCTTCTTCTAAAAAAAAATTAAAAATTTCCAAAGGTATATACCTTCTTCTAAAAAAAAATTAAAAATTTCCAAAGGTATATACCTTCTCTAAAAAAAAATTAAAATTTCCAAAGGTATATACCTTCTCTAAAAAAAAATTAAAATTTCCAAAGGTATATACCTTCTTCTAAAAAAAAATTAAAAATTTCCAAAGGTATATACCTTCTTCTAAAAAAAAATTTAAATTTCCAAAGGTATATACCTTCTCTAAAAAAAAATTAAAATTTCCAAAGGTATATACCTTCTCTAAAAAAAAATTAAAATTTCCAAAGGTATATACCTTCTTCTAAAAAAAAATTAAAAATTTCCAAAGGTATATACCTTCTCTAAAAAAAAATTAAAAATTTCCAAAGGTATATACCTTCTTCTAAAAAAAAATTAAAAATTTCCAAAGGTATATACCTTCTTCTAAAAAAAAATTAAAAATTTCCAAAGGTATATACCTTCTCTAAAAAAAAATTAAAATTTCCAAAGGTATATACCTTCTCTAAAAAAAAATTAAAATTTCCAAAGGTATATACCTTCTTCTAAAAAAAAATTAAAAATTTCCAAAGGTATATACCTTCTCTAAAAAAAAATTAAAAATTTCCAAAGGTATATACCTTCTTCTAAAAAAAAATTAAAAATTTCCAAAGGTATATACCTTCTCTAAAAAAAAATTAAAAATTTCCAAAGGTATATACCTTCTTCTAAAAAAAAATTAAAATTTCCAAAGGTATATACCTTCTCTAAAAAAAAATTAAAAATTTCCAAAGGTATATACCTTCTCTAAAAAAAAATTAAAATTTCCAAAGGTATATACCTTCTTCTAAAAAAAAATTAAAAATTTCCAAAGGTATATACCTTCTCTAAAAAAAAATTAAAAATTTCCAAAGGTATATACCTTCTTCTAAAAAAAAATTAAAAATTTCCAAAGGTATATACCTTCTCTAAAAAAAAATTAAAATTTCCAAAGGTATATACCTTCTCTAAAAAAAAATTAAAATTTCCAAAGGTATATACCTTCTTCTAAAAAAAAATTAAAAATTTCCAAAGGTATATACCTTCTCTAAAAAAAAATTAAAAATTTCCAAAGGTATATACCTTCTTCTAAAAAAAAATTAAAAATTTCCAAAGGTATATACCTTCTCTAAAAAAAAATTAAAATTTCCAAAGGTATATACCTTCTTCTAAAAAAAAATTAAAAAATTCCAAAGGTATATACCTTCTTCTAAAAAAAAATTAAAAATTTCCAAAGGTATATACCTTCTCTAAAAAAAAATTAAAATTTCCAAAGGTATATACCTTCTTCTAAAAAAAAATTAAAAATTTCCAAAGGTATATACCTTCTTCTAAAAAAAAATTAAAAATTTCCAAAGGTATATACCTTCTTCTAAAAAAAAATTAAAATTTCCAAAGGTATATACCTTCTTCTAAAAAAAAATTAAAAATTTCCAAAGGTATATACCTTCTTCTAAAAAAAAATTAAAATTTCCAAAGGTATATACCTTCTCTAAAAAAAAATTAAAAATTTCCAAAGGTATATACCTTCTCTAAAAAAAAATTAAAAATTTCCAAAGGTATATACCTTCTTCTAAAAAAAAATTAAAAATTTCCAAAGGTACCTTCTTCTAAAAAAAAATTAAAAATTTCCAAAGGTATATACCTTCTCTAAAAAAAAATTAAAAATTTCCAAAGGTATATACCTTCTTCTAAAAAAAAATTAAAAATTTCCAAAGGTATATACCTTCTTCTAAAAAAAAATTAAAAATTTCCAAAGGTATATACCTTCTCTAAAAAAAAATTAAAAATTTCCAAAGGTATATACCTTCTTCTAAAAAAAAATTAAAAATTTCCAAAGGTATATACCTTCTCTAAAAAAAAATTAAAAATTTCCAAAGGTATATATATACCTTCTTCTAAAAAAAAATTAAAATTTCCAAAGGTATATACCTTCTCTAAAAAAAAATTAAAAATTTCCAAAGGTATATACCTTCTCTAAAAAAAAATTAAAAATTTCCAAAGGTATATACCTTCTTCTAAAAAAAAATTAAAATTTCCAAAGGTATATACCTTCTCTAAAAAAAAATTAAAAATTTCCAAAGGTATATACCTTCTCTAAAAAAAAATTAAAAATTTCCAAAGGTATATACCTTCTTCTAAAAAAAAATTAAAAATTTCCAAAGGTATATACCTTCTCTAAAAAAAAATTAAAAATTTCCAAAGGTATATACCTTCTTCTAAAAAAAAATTAAAAATTTCCAAAGGTATATACCTTCTCTAAAAAAAAATTAAAAATTTCCAAAGGTATATACCTTCTTCTAAAAAAAAATTAAAAATTTCCAAAGGTATATACCTTCTCTAAAAAAAAATTAAAAATTTCCAAAGGTATATACCTTCTTCTAAAAAAAAATTAAAAATTTCCAAAGGTATATACCTTCTCTAAAAAAAAATTAAAATTTCCAAAGGTATATACCTTCTTCTAAAAAAAAATTAAAATTTCCAAAGGTATATACCTTCTTCTAAAAAAAAATTAAAATTTCCAAAGGTATATACCTTCTTCTAAAAAAAAATTAAAATTTCCAAAGGTATATACCTTCTTCTAAAAAAAAATTAAAAATTTCCAAAGGTATATACCTTCTCCTAAAAAAAAATTAAAAATTTCCAAAGGTATATACCTTCTTCTAAAAAAAAATTAAAATTTCCAAAGGTATATACCTTCTTCTAAAAAAAAATTAAAATTTCCAAAGGTATATACCTTCTCTAAAAAAAAATTAAAAATTTCCAAAGGTATATACCTTCTCTAAAAAAAAATTAAAAATTTCCAAAGGTATATACCTTCTTCTAAAAAAAAATTAAAAATTTCCAAAGGTACCTTCTTCTAAAAAAAAATTAAAAATTTCCAAAGGTTATACCTTCTCTAAAAAAAAATTAAAAATTTCCAAAGGTATATACCTTCTCTAAAAAAAAATTAAAATTTCCAAAGGTATATACCTTCTCTAAAAAAAAATTAAAATTTCCAAAGGTATATACCTTCTCTAAAAAAAAATTAAAATTTCCAAAGGTATATACCTTCTCTAAAAAAAAATTAAAATTTCCAAAGGTATATACCTTCTTCTAAAAAAAAATTAAAATTTCCAAAGGTATAATATACCTTCTTCTAAAAAAAAATTAAAATTTCCAAAGGTATATACCTTCTTCTAAAAAAAAATTAAAAATTTCCAAAGGTATATACCTTCTTCTAAAAAAAAATTAAAAATTTCCAAAGGTATATACCTTCTTCTAAAAAAAAATTAAAATTTCCAAAGGTATATACCTTCTTCTAAAAAAAAATTAAAATTTCCAAAGGTATATACCTTCTTCTAAAAAAAAATTAAAAATTTCCAAAGGTATATACCTTCTCTAAAAAAAAATTAAAAATTTCCAAAGGTATATACCTTCTCTAAAAAAAAATTAAAATTTCCAAAGGTATATACCTTCTCTAAAAAAAAATTAAAATTTCCAAAGGTATATACCTTCTCTAAAAAAAAATTAAAATTTCCAAAGGTATATACCTTCTCTAAAAAAAAATTAAAATTTCCAAAGGTATATACCTTCTTCTAAAAAAAAATTAAAATTTCCAAAGGTATAATATACCTTCTTCTAAAAAAAAATTAAAATTTCCAAAGGTATATACCTTCTTCTAAAAAAAAATTAAAAATTTCCAAAGGTATATACCTTCTTCTAAAAAAAAATTAAAAATTTCCAAAGGTATATACTTTCTTCTAAAAAAAAATTAAAATTTCCAAAGGTATATACCTTCTTCTAAAAAAAAATTAAAATTTCCAAAGGTATATACCTTCTTCTAAAAAAAAATTAAAAATTTCCAAAGGTATATACCTTCTCTAAAAAAAAATTAAAAATTTCCAAAGGTATATACCTTCTTCTAAAAAAAAATTAAAATTTCCAAAGGTATATACCTTCTCTAAAAAAAAATTAAAAATTTCCAAAGGTATATACCTTCTCTAAAAAAAAATTAAAATTTCCAAAGGTATATACCTTCTTCTAAAAAAAAATTAAAAATTTCCAAAGGTATATACCTTCTTCTAAAAAAAAATTAAAAATTTCCAAAGGTATATACCTTCTTCTAAAAAAAAATTAAAATTTCCAAAGGTATATACCTTCTTCTAAAAAAAAATTAAAATTTCCAAAGGTATATACCTTCTTCTAAAAAAAAATTAAAAATTTCCAAAGGTATATACCTTCTCTAAAAAAAAATTAAAAATTTCCAAAGGTATATACCTTCTCTAAAAAAAAATTAAAATTTCCAAAGGTATATACCTTCTCTAAAAAAAAATTAAAATTTCCAAAGGTATATACCTTCTCTAAAAAAAAATTAAAATTTCCAAAGGTATATACCTTCTCTAAAAAAAAATTAAAATTTCCAAAGGTATATACCTTCTTCTAAAAAAAAATTAAAAATTTCCAAAGGTATATACCTTCTTCTAAAAAAAAATTAAAATTTCCAAAGGTATAATATACCTTCTTCTAAAAAAAAATTAAAATTTCCAAAGGTATATACCTTCTTCTAAAAAAAAATTAAAAATTTCCAAAGGTATATACCTTCTCTAAAAAAAAATTAAAAATTTCCAAAGGTATATACCTTCTTCTAAAAAAAAATTAAAATTTCCAAAGGTATATACCTTCTCTAAAAAAAAATTAAAATTTCCAAAGGTATATACCTTCTTCTAAAAAAAAATTAAAAATTTCCAAAGGTATATACCTTCTTCTAAAAAAAAATTAAAATTTCCAAAGGTATAATATACCTTCTTCTAAAAAAAAATTAAAATTTCCAAAGGTATATACCTTCTTCTAAAAAAAAATTAAAAATTTCCAAAGGTATATACCTTCTCTAAAAAAAAATTAAAAATTTCCAAAGGTATATACCTTCTTCTAAAAAAAAATTAAAATTTCCAAAGGTATATACCTTCTCTAAAAAAAAATTAAAATTTCCAAAGGTATATACCTTCTTCTAAAAAAAAATTAAAAATTTCCAAAGGTATATACCTTCTTCTAAAAAAAAATTAAAATTTCCAAAGGTATAATATACCTTCTTCTAAAAAAAAATTAAAATTTCCAAAGGTATATACCTTCTTCTAAAAAAAAATTAAAAATTTCCAAAGGTATATACCTTCTCTAAAAAAAAATTAAAAATTTCCAAAGGTATATACCTTCTTCTAAAAAAAAATTAAAATTTCCAAAGGTATATACCTTCTCTAAAAAAAAATTAAAATTTCCAAAGGTATATACCTTCTCTAAAAAAAAATTAAAATTTCCAAAGGTATATACCTTCTTCTAAAAAAAAATTAAAAATTTCCAAAGGTATATACCTTCTTCTAAAAAAAAATTAAAATTTCCAAAGGTATAATATACCTTCTTCTAAAAAAAAATTAAAATTTCCAAAGGTATATACCTTCTTCTAAAAAAAAATTAAAAATTTCCAAAGGTATATACCTTCTCTAAAAAAAAATTAAAAATTTCCAAAGGTATATACCTTCTTCTAAAAAAAAATTAAAATTTCCAAAGGTATATACCTTCTCTAAAAAAAAATTAAAATTTCCAAAGGTATATACCTTCTTCTAAAAAAAAATTAAAAATTTCCAAAGGTATATACCTTCTTCTAAAAAAAAATTAAAATTTCCAAAGGTATAATATACCTTCTTCTAAAAAAAAATTAAAATTTCCAAAGGTATATACCTTCTTCTAAAAAAAAATTAAAAATTTCCAAAGGTATATACCTTCTCTAAAAAAAAATTAAAAATTTCCAAAGGTATATACCTTCTTCTAAAAAAAAATTAAAATTTCCAAAGGTATATACCTTCTCTAAAAAAAAATTAAAAATTTCCAAAGGTATATACCTTCTCTAAAAAAAAATTAAAAATTTCCAAAGGTATATACCTTCTTCTAAAAAAAAATTAAAAATTTCCAAAGGTATATACCTTCTCTAAAAAAAAATTAAAAATTTCCAAAGGTATATACCTTCTTCTAAAAAAAAATTAAAATTTCCAAAGGTATATACCTTCTCTAAAAAAAAATTAAAAATTTCCAAAGGTAAGTCCGCAATCGTAAAGATTGGTTGGAAACAGCACGCCATGCCGATCTATCCTGAGCTAATACCTTCATCTCCCTATAGCTATTCATCTCAACGTCTTCAACTATCTGACTCACATACTCCAATCTAGGCCTACCTACCCCTCTCTTTCCCTCCACTCTACCTTCTATGATCAATTGCATAATCCCCCCATGCCTAAGAATATGCCCTACTAATCTGTCTCTCCTACGCTGTAACACTCTCCAGATACTTCTCTTCTCCCCTACTAACTCTAGTACAGCTTCATTTGTTACTTTATCTTCCCAAATAATCCTCATCATCCTCCTATAACACCACATTTCAAGTGCTTCTAATCTACGCTTCTCTTCCTTTCCTATAGTCCACGCCTCACACCCGTACAGTGCTACACTCCAAACATATACCTTCAGTAATCTTTTTCTAATACCCAAGTCAATATTTGATCTTAAAATCTGTTCTTTTTCTACGAATGCCTTCCTACCCTGTGCTATCCTACACTTTATATCTACCTTGCTTCGATTATCTTTTGTGATTCTACTGCCTAAATAACAAAAATCTGACACTTCTTCGATTCTATTATCTTCTATTGTGATCCTCATTTTTCTACTGCATTCCTTTTTGTCACACCTCATCACTTTAGTTTTACCTATATTTATTTTCATGTTAAAATCCCTAGTCAATACTGCCTGTATACCATTCAATACCCTTTCTAAATTCTTTTCGCTTTCTTCCAATATAGCTATATCGTCGGCGAATCTCAGCATATATATTTTCTCTCCCTGTACATTCACATCTACACTATACTCGAAGTAGTTTACTTTCGAAGTAAAACTTTTCGAAATAAAAAACGAAAATTTTTATTTATTTCCAAAGAAGATCGAAAACCTGTCCAATTTTTTTTATTATTTACCTTCTTTAATTTACCTTTACCTTCTAAATAAATAAACATAAAATGACTATAAATCGTCTTAGAATCCAATTTCAGTGATTTCCGGTTTAATCGGAAAAAATGAAAAAATCGCCGAAAAAATGCAGTCCGATTCTTGACCCTCTAAAAAATTTCAATTTTTGGTCGATTTGCGACATATTTCATAAAGTGCCCAAAACAACGTAAAATGACTGTAAATCGTCCTAGAATCAAATTTTAGTCACAATCGAATAAAGTTGAAGAAATCGATGAAAGAAATACAGAGTCCGATTCTTTAACCCTCTGAAATTTTTAAATTTTTGGTCGATTTTGATCAAATTTTAAAAAGTGCAGAAAAAACAACGTAAAATAACTATAACCGACTATAAACTATAAATTTCGATTTCGGTCGATTTTAGGAATGCTGTTACTCGTATACAAACAACCTAAGTAGTAACTCGAGAACCGAATTGTTCCGAGCACATTCGAAGTTAACGGTAACCACTTTAGTCATATTAATATATGCAACACAAGCAACATATCATCTGTTTATTTTTTAATTACGGATGACGCTTCAATTCACAGTATTAATACAAAAATATTCGATTAATATCGAAAACAAAGCGATAACATTATGCAATAACAAATATATCTCGTCGACGGAGTAAATTGATTTCGTTCAGTATCATCTCCTTAAAATTACTCGCGTATAAAATATACAAGCCTGTATTATCATGGCCTTATCCAAGCCCATTTACAATGCATTGGGATTCTATTTCGAACAACTTTTTAACAATCCTATTCGTACAAAGGCTATAACGTCGTAAGTGCTATTTCATTCACATGTACAGTTGCAACGCTCACTTACATTTTCCAGCGCTATAATTGCCAGCGGAGGGAACCTAGCGGCTCAATATATCGCGGGCCTTAAACATTTGGACACGAATAGCTTCATCGCTTACGCTCTTTACGGGTTAGTTTTAGGCTCTTTATAAACTTTAGATATACTGCAGTTTTATCGGTTTATAGTTTACTCTTCGGCGGAACTATCCCGCATTATTTCTACGGTTGGTTGGAGCGGGCCGTACCCGAAGAGGCCGCTTACAATGTTATTAAGAAACTCGTGCTCGAGCGCTTGATTTATTCGCCCTTGTACACGGCCTTTACGCAGTACACGATTTCCCGCCTGGAAGGTAAAGATCACGAAGCGGCCGTCAAACAGCTGAAGGCTTTATATTGGATCGTGTTGACGCAAAGCTGGAAGTATCTGACATTGATCCAGTTGCTGAATTTATCTATCGTTCCTCCTATGGTAAAAATAATTTGGTACGATTCTGGTTGAAAATGGCCGATGTAGCGCTTATTAAGTTGCCTACTCGCAAGGGGTATTAAGGTTGTCAGATTTCGAGCGCATCAATCAGCTGATCTATGGATCCTAAGTCAGGTCTTTAATACCCACCTAGCAAATGTTCCAAGTAAAGGGGTATTAAATATAAATTTATATTTTATGAATCCTACGTAAGTAGCTAGAATATTTAGATCGATTGCATTTTGGGGGGGGGACCCTAGGTTTTTACGGTGTAGTTTCAGTTGCCTATATTTATTCTCTTTTCCATATCCCCGGCTATTCTCAACCAGAATCGAACCCGAATATTTTATGCAGTGGTTTTATATATATTTTTTTTTTTAGTTGAGAGTTTTGATTGTAAATATTATCGGGTTCTTCTGGACTGTTTATATAGCGAACAAACGTAGAATCGTTCTTGCGAGAGATGGCAATCGACCGTGAAAATTTTTGTAATCTTTTTTACATTTTTATACTATAAATGTAGGGTTCGGGTGCTAGAAAACATTGCTAATCATTAAATATATTCTGCCTGCCGCATTCTAATCTTTATTTTTATAGCTAGTAAAAAAAAATTCTGACGTTTTATTTGTCAAAACTATATTGACTTTTGTTACGGATAACAGTAATGATTAGAATACATCAGATGGACCTTTGCCCGGGGACAAAGGGCAATTTTATATTTTGCTATATTATGTAATATATATTATTTTTGTTTAATACATGAGAGTATTTACACATTATCTAGTATATGTCTACGAGTTGTATATTATATAGGCAACTTAAATGTCCATTATATAGGCAACTTATGTTGACACATCCAATAAGTTGCAAAGCAAAATTAAAATATAATTCAAAATAAATATTAACATTAAAATTTTAAAAATATGTTTTTTCCCTGTAAATATATATGAAGTTGCATTAAATTAATTTTATTTTGTCAGCATTATATATTTTTAATAGAAAAAGCAATAGACAAATTATTACGTTTTTTCGAATTAATTATATTTTCAAACCTATTGCATTTTCGAATTTAATTTGTGCTCCGGTAAACTTAATTGCATAAGTAAATCCTAAATATATATATTAAATATATCGATACATCTATTGCACACGCCAATAAATAAATATTAAATACTAAGTAGACTAGATTAATGACTGGAATTCTTTGCAGAAATGTATTACAATATTTAAGTACCAATATTACCAAATCGGTACAATTAATATTTAGACAATCTCTAATAATATCACTTTATTCTAAGTAAACAACCATAGCATTGAGATCATATTTTATAAGAAAAGGGGGGCAAAATATGCATCGTAATATCTAAGATAAAAAAAGTGAAATATCATTCGGTTTTACTAAAAATAAATAATTTAATGAGCCAATCCAACGAACCATTGTTTTATGTTTGAAAGGGATATTTGATTACTTAGGAAAGAATCAACATAATAAATTTAATTAAATAAAATAGTAATAAATATTTTAAATGGCTAGAAATAAATACACGACCATGACTTGTTAAACAAAGTAAACTGGACTAGAAATTTATTGATCCAAATTAACGTTTTTCACGTTTAGTTGTTCAAACGAAATTATGTGGCATTATCGCCATTAAGATAAAGTGACCATATTTCGCGAGGGATATTGTCGTATACATTTTTTTCTCCAAAAATTTACACATTTTCCACTTGGTGGAATTTCTTCGGATTATTAATTAAATTTTCATAAAAAAAATTCGCGCGATTATTGTTCCAATATTATTTTACATTTATTATACATTTCACGACTTTTATATTTAATTGGGATTTTCCTGTCGTCCCACATAAAGAAGACGATCGTAGCAATAGAGTATCGAATTTTGTTTACACGGGTAAACTTTTGTAGTAAACTCAAAAATTTCGCGAGACGCGAAAATCTGGATTGTCCCGCTTCCAGCGGGACATATAGTCACTTTACATTAAGAGCAACTTGAATATATCTACTTTTTAACTTATTAAAAATAAGATTTATACATCGCGTTCGTCGGTCATTTGAAAATGGCAAAATTAGGCTTTGCCTACGAAACCCTTTAATAAAAACGAATTGTTCGCGCGTTTAGAAATAAATGGTAAACTTTCCGCTGCTGTCTGGGATGATACGCAACCTATGGATCGCAAAGCGATACTATCCCACTACGATAGGCTGTTTTAGAGAATTATTACCACATCCAGTTGCTAATTTACAAGTAGTGACGACATT
Source organism: Leptodirus hochenwartii (assembly GCA_947310635.1). NCBI lineage: Eukaryota > Metazoa > Arthropoda > Insecta > Coleoptera > Leiodidae > Leptodirus > Leptodirus hochenwartii. Next base: position 51,033,271 of record OX371176.1, read on the forward strand.
AAGTGACCGGCTTTAAACAGCTACTAATTGACACTTTGTCGAGTTAGCTAAATCAGCAACCGAAATATACAATGCGTCTATTGTTGCATCTTCAGTCCCGTTAGAGCAGAACGTGCGGCGGCGATCCAACCGGTGAGCGGAAACTATCGACGGAAGCCGACCGCGATGCCAGCGCCGCTGTCGGTGCGTTATTGTTCCGGTTCCGTTGGAACCAGGGACTGGCGCTACTGTAGCTACTTACCGACGATGATGGCGACGTTGACGGAGAGGCACGGTGGTACGGAATCGGCCGTTTCCGAGCACTGGCCGAACGTTATGCGTTTGTGCGCGGGGCAAGGCGATAGTTAGTAGAATGTTATTCGGGATTTCAATCGTGCGCATGCTTCACTATAGGTGGCGAATACGTTTACACCAGCGTTTATCAATCTCATTAAATCGCGAAAGAATATCGCATTATATATATTTTTAAATAAATTATTTGTTGAGCCGAATTTGTCCCAACCACTGAACTGAAGGTTACTTTTCACACTCCAGTTTATGATGTTGTAAAAATTTTGTGTTATTAATTTGATTAGAAAAAATCGATTGGGTTACGGGGCTAGAAGGTTGAGAAGCGCTGTTTACTGTAAAATTTGAATTTAGTTTCAACATGCGAAATTACATGCAATAAATAATATGTTAATTAACGACAATTCAAAGAAACGAATATACACTGTGCGGATTGATTTGGAATGGTTTTTCCTTTGTTTGCTACTTGCCATAAATAAAAGACGTACAAGTAACGAGGTACTTTCATTTTAGAGAAATTTTCGTTAGTAAACTGATCTATATTGTATTTGAAGGAGCACTGACGGTTGTAATTTATTTCAACTAAAATTAAACAGTCTAATTGGTCAAATATATGACACCAACATAAAATTATTTCAAATTTGCTAAGAATTTTCAATTTCGGAATTCACAATGTCGATTCCGTTAAGAACGTGGACACAAAATTGGAAAATATATCTTAAAGGATATATATATATAAACAATAATGCATTTTTGAAAAAACGGGATGCATAAACTTAAAAAATACACACGCACAAAACTACTTCCTGAAAGAAAACAAAAAAGCAAAAATCAAATAGAAATATAGTGAAAAAATATATACAATTAAACAATCTGTCTAAATAGATTACGGGTGCTGTGGTTTTTTCTATGACATCGATAATATTCAGGTAAATATTTCTACCTTGTTATTCGTCGTCGATCTAAGAAACTGGGTGATCCATGACGTCTGGGTATAGAAGGTGACCTGGACCGACTGGAGGTGGAGGAGCTCCGAGATCCAGAACTGGACCGACTTCGAGATCTGGACGATCTCGAACTATCCGATGAAGACGAGGAGGATGATGACGATCTATGTCCAGAACTAAAGTAAAGTATTTATTTATTTTATTCATTTATTTAGATAAGTCAAAATATAAGTTAAAATGTTATATGGTAGGGTAAACGTTCACAGCTTGTAAAGGTTCCAGTGATATAGTTAATAATAGATAATTAATAGAACAAAAATATATTTAAATTTACTACATAATATAGTATATCAATAATAAATAATTAAGAAATCGGTGAAAATATGCATCCACGCAATATACGCTTTCTAAGTATTTTTTAAACATTTGCTTAAATATTTTTTTTATTATGAATTCATTTTATTGCATCGAGCAGCTTATTTATATTTTAAGTCCAACATAGTTTTTGGAAATATTTGTTCTTGGACCGAGAAGATGATAATGATCATTTGTTCTGGTAGTGATTGTGTACAATATGGTTTTAAAAAAAACTTATCTATGTGCTCATGAATATATAAACATATCTCTAGGATAGTATAGAATATCACCCAAATACCGTAACTCAAAGCATTAAGTAATAATAATAAAGTTACTTAATGCTTTGAGTTACGGTATTTGGGTGATATTATATACTATTATTTAACACCGTAGTGATCATTTTTTAAATATCTAGGAGTAAAATATAAGGAAGCGTTAAAAAATATATATTTTTTAAAGATAGGCACACATATGAGGTTCTGCAAGATGCAACAGCAATTATTCTTAGTATTCTTTTTTTAAGAAAAAAAATATTTTTTAGAAGCTGGAGAAAGACCCCGTAAAGATATATAACGTAAGATACTCTTGAATATTATTCCGCGTAATAAAAATTTATTAGTTGATTTCATTCTAATATATTTACCGTTTTTAAAAAACGTATCTCTACGCTCGTGAATATATATATATATATATATATATATATATATATATATATATATATATACACATAAAAATAAAAACCAGGAAGCGTCATTTTACCTGTATGAAGAAGCGGACGAAGATGAGACGCTTTTTCTGCTCTTCCTCTTGGTTTTAGATCTTGACCTGGATTTTCTCTCCGCGCTCTTGCTGCTCTTCCTCGACCGCGATCTCGACTCATCAGAAGGACTTCTCGACCGGTGCTCCTTATCTTTGGACTTCTTCATCGGTGACTTCGATGAACTATCCCGTACGCTACATTTTCTAGTCTCTTTGACAAGATTCTCGTACGTTGGAAACAATTGCGCAGACACTTTCTCCAAGATCGCTGCCTCGCGCTTTTCAATGCCCGGCGGACCTTGGATGTCAAACGTATTCGGATCTATTGCTTTCTTGGGACTGGGCGTTAGTTTCTTGGACACGCGTTTTCGCTCGAGGGATTCCTTCGCTTTAGCAGCGAGATCAGACTTCAGCATACGTAGTACGCGCATTTCATTTTCAATCAGCTCGGCATTTTCTTCGTGTTCATTGCCTGAATTCGTATTTTCATCGTCGCTGGTCGCACGTAGGCACACGACCGGTTTTTGTTGTCTCGTTTTAGTTATACTTTTAGGCGTTTTCTTGTGCTTTTCCGATTCGCTATTGCGGCTAGTTCGCGGTGGTGTTGTACTTCTCGCACTCTTACTGATGTCGTTTATCTTCGATACAACTTCTTCTATTAGCATTTTATGTTTAATCGCTTCGTTGTTTCGTACAGATTTGAGGTCCGGCGATGGAGTCCTATATTTATTAAATCGCTCGGTCTGAGAAGAAGATTGCTTGACATCCCGATAGGTTGATTTATTCGCGTTGATCTTCGATAAAACTTCCTCCATGAGGGATTTTTGCTTATCATAATCAAAACCCTTCGATGATTTAGAATTGGGAGATCGAGATCTATCTTTGAACGATTTCGACAACATTAATTCTGTAACTGCAACTCGCTGCGTTCGGTCATCATTATTTTTTGCTAAAACTTCTTCCATAAGGGCCTTTTGTTTTAAAGTTTCCGTTCTGCTTCTATATTTCCCATCGGGAGATGACGATTTATCTCTAGCAGAGGTTCTATTACTGATCGACTTCCTTTTCCTAGAATCCATTGCTTTATGACTGGCATCATCGTGTATTTTCGATAAAACTTGTGCCGTAGAATCTTTTTTCTTTTGCTCTTCATTCTTATATGGACCCTTACGTTCGGGTGAAGTCGACACATCTCTGGGGGAGTATCTATCCGGTAAATGCTTCTCACTTTTGCAATCTTTAGATCGAAGCCTACCTTCACTCGAAATCGACCTATTTCTTGTACCTGCCTTACCATGCCACGATCTTGCAAGGACCGTTTCTTCGCTTCCTTTCTTGCCATGACTCTCGCTATATTCTTCGGCAACGGACTTTTTACTTTGACTTTGCTTGGGAGAAGGGGAACGTTTCTTGTCCGCGCACGGTGGAGATGACTCCTGTCGTTGAATTTTCATTGAACTTGAACGTGAGTACTCTTGTCTTCTTTCCACAGACTTTGATCGGTGTCTGGACGACAATTTAGCAGGTTTATGTCGTTCCTGCGATGCGGAGGGCCTATAAGAATATGCCTTATTCCGAGGAGATGACGTATTCGATCGCCTACTTGTTATTTCCAGTGATGCGGATCTATCGCGAATGGATCTATCATTTTGGCGCTTCGGAGAAACGCGACTAGCGCGGCCACTTCTTTTGGTACTATCGTCGATTCGTTCGTCCCTTGATATAGATCGCCGCCCCTCTTTCGGTGCACGACATCTCAATCGTACTATCTCGGGTGATTTCGAGTCGGATCGGCGCGACTTGTGCACAGACGGTCGTTCAACCGAATGGGAACGGCTCCGTTTGGGATACAGTTTCGCTACGACATTTTCTGCGGGTGATTTGGAACGATTTCTCATTTTCTTGCGGTTTTCCACGGAGGATGATCGTCCGCCAATCGATTTAGATCTTGAACGATGCACCGGTGAATATCGGCTGTCGTTTCTCTTACTCATTCGCATAGACCTACTGCGTGATCTCTCATCTCTTGACCTGGATGCGCGTTGTCTGTCATCGTTGTTGCGTTTTCCAGTCCGTGTCCTTCGGCCGTGTTCCGAAGACAGCGATCTACTTCGCGTGTGACGTGGATGTGATTGGTCTCGAGCGTTTTTACCTGTCGGTTCGTACTTGGTTTTGTATCGATCTGTTCTCTTGGGACTGCACTGGGGCTTTTCTCTCGGCGAACGCCGACTTCTAGCGTTGTAACCACGATAGTTACTCTCTCGTTCTTTACTGCGAGATCGGCGATCTCGACCGCGATGCGCTGGTGGTGAATGAGAGTGTCTTCTAGGATTACCATCGTCGTGTGAATCACGCCGATGGTGATTTATCTTCGATGAACTGGACTTGAAGTCGTTCTTGTCGGGTTCTTTAGATTTTGGGCTTGGTTTCTGTGCTCTTGCTTCCGGAGAACTATTCGCGAAATATTGCAATTTTATTTATTTTATTTTATTCGCAGATGATGTAGCTATCTTGGAAGAAAGGGAGCAGAATTTAGAACATGTATTAAATGGTATGCAGGAAGTAATGAATAGGGATTATAACATGAAAATAAATATAGGCAAAACCAAAGTGATGCTGTGTAACAAGAAGGAATGCAAGCGAAAAATTAGGATAATAATTGGAGATGATAGAATAGAAGAAGTGTCAGACATTCTTATTTACGATAGCTTTAGGATAACCGAAGTAAGGTAGATATATAATATAGGATAGCCCAGGGTAGGGAGGCATTCGTAGTAAAGGAACAGATTTTAAGATCAAATATTGACTTGGGTATTAGAAAGATTATTGAAGGCATATGGAGTGTAGCATTGTACGGGTGTGGGGCGTGGACTATAGGTAGAGAAGAGAAAAGTAGAATAGAAGCATTCGATTAAATGTGGTGCTACAGGGGAATGATGAGGATTTGTTTGGAAGAAAAAGTAACAAATGAAGCCGTACTAGAGTTAGTAGGGGAGAAAAAAGTATTTGGAGAGTATTACAGCGCAGGAGAGATAAGACTGGTAGGTCACATTCTTAGACATGGTGGTATTATGCAATTCGTTATAAAAGGTAAAGTAGATGGAAAGCAAGGGGTAGGTAGGCCTAGATTGGAGTATGTGAGTCAGATAGTGGAGGACATGTGGTATGAATAGCTATAGGGAGATGAAGGTGTTAGCTGAGGATAGATTGACAGATGGCGTGCCGTTTCCAACCAATCCTTAAAATTGAAGACTATTTAACTAACTAAATATCGTGTACTGTTATGAAATGAACTCACCTATCTCTGGAGCTGCTAGATTTCGAGGAAGCTCGTTTCTTCTTCAGTTTCTTCTTCTAGTGGGAATAAGAAAAGAAGAGCCAGTATAAACATTTGAACAATCACTGTTCGGAAATCACACACAAAACAGTGCTGTTTAATACAGTTGACTACTAAAAAGAAGTTATAAAAATTGTGTAATTTATTTAATTTGATATTTACTCTTTCGTTACGGTCGTTTTACACAATCCGCTGCCTTACGCAAAAAAAGAAACAATTATAATATTAATAGAAAAAGTTGTGAAGAACACAAGTAAACAAGGTGGAGGACATGAGAAGTCTGCATGCAAAGATGTACGTAAATGAAGACACGGAAGCGCAATGATATTCATAAACTTCCAACATATTGACAGAAATTTGAAACAAAAACAAAAACGGATATTCGTTGCGTCGTATATTGAACTTTAAAAAATTTAAATTAATCGGTAAGTGTTGATTCGCCTAAAAAAAATTTTTTTTTTATCATTTGTCATTAAAAAAACTGAATAATCGGAGCATGCAGAGTCGAATGTTCTAGAGTGGCCGTGGGGAGCCTTAATACGGTACTTACTAGATCCGTCACGTGTCGCTATCCTAGTAATGAGCGCAAGGTTCAAACAGAACAATCTTTACTTCCAACAGTCGCAAAACATGCAAATTTAATAAAAAAAATAAACGAAATCTTAAAATATCTACCAAATTAATTATAATAATTAGAATATAGAGGTATGAATTCGTGTCCATGAAGGGAAATATTGAATGTGCAAATTTTATCACAACAAAAATTTTTTTTTGTCGTGTAGTATATTCACGCTATGGAGTTTTTAAAATCTGCCGAATGCTCAACCAAAATGATTTTAAAACACTGTTATCATGATTGTATGTATATGTATATTATGAAAAGAGTGTATTTTACGTTTTTACGAATATAAATAATTTTTTTTTACAAATAAAAAACTCTTAAAGAAGCCAAAACAAAAAAAAAATCGCGTTTTTTTTGTATTTAACCCCGAAGAAAACTTGTTGATTAAAACTGAGCTCAAATTATGCATCAATCAACTCACTTCTTTCTTCTTGCGCTTTCTTCGCTTTCGCTCTTCGTCCGATGTTGTGTCATCATTTGACGAACGGCCCGTACCATCCGAGTCGTCGGAAGATGCTTTGGACGAGCGTTTCCGCTTCTTCTTCGCTTTCTTATCTCTGCACTTCTCCGATCTACCGGAAAATTAATACGCGGCATTTTTTTTTTACCTAATCTATCGGAACGTTTATGTCGGGCTAGTACAATCATTTACAACAACAAATATCACTTTTACAATGTATCGCATATTCAAAGAAACAATTTTTTTTTTGGCGATGGATGATTCAAGATACGACAAAAAAATCGGTTATATATCAACGGTCGTTTAACGTTGCGCGGGTTTCTTTGAATATTTGACATGTTGGTTGACTAAAAAAAATTAAATAGTTTTTACTGAAGTTGTGACGCACCTTCAGTCCACTCTGGGGGTTGAGGTGATAGAACAATGTTCATTTGAGTTCGCTAGACAGTGTGAATGGAAAAAGACGGGTTTAGCGATTAGCCATCAGTCAAGAAACCGTTACCTGTTTCGTTTCGTGAATGCGCAATGTGTGCGCATGTGTCATGGTTGGCCAAACAGACACCAATGAACGTACGGCAAGAAAACAACATCACGAGAGAATAATAAATTAGAATGTCGGTCTTTTCGCAATTGTTTTTTGTTTTTTTTTTGTATTGATTGCAGAGCCAGCAATGGCTAAGAAATTGTACATCCATAATAGCCATTCCGAAACAAAAATCAAGAGAAATCTCGATCTGAATATCATTGATATGAATTAAAAGTAGGTTCTCATTGGTATTTTGTTTAAGAATGGTTTACTGCAATTCGAATGTAGCAAACTGATGTTCTGTGTTTTAAACAAAGTAAACCTGTACGACATAAAAGCTTTTGTTTAATTTCTTACCGTTCCTTCTTATTACGCTTCTTGGATTTCTTCTTTTTCTTACTTGAGGATGCTTCTTCGCTTGAAGTACTAAAAAAAATAGAAACGCAATATCATAATAAACGTATTTCTCGCAAAAAGGAAACAATTTCATCAACAAAACATTGAAAAGAATTAAAACACCCGATTTCAATACATACTCGTATATACACAATATTTCATATTACCAGAAATATTTCATTGTACAATAAAATTCAATAGTAATGTGTGTTATATAGTCAAATACAATTTCTGACTATACAACACATAGTCGTACGCAACAAAGAACGCCCTATACTGATTACAAAAACATAATTAACGAGGTGTTCTCGTTACCTGTCCTTATGTTTCCGCTTCTTGCTCTTTTTTCTTTCCGCTTCAACATCCGGCTGCTGTTGCGCTTCCGGTTCTGGGCTCGGCGTCTGAACGAGGTCGTACCGTTGCGCTTGCGCTTTGTCCACTTGTTGTTGGCGTTCGCGCTCCAGCAACGCGTTGCTGCGCGCCACCTGCTCCTTCGCCTCACGATCCGGATCGAAACTACTGCCGTCGACGAAGTATTCGCTAATGCCAAACGCCTCACGTAGTTTCGCGTTCTTCTCCTGCTGTGCCTCCGCCACCTGATGTGTCTCGGTTACACTAATGAACAGAAATAGTCCCATTTAAAACTTGTCCTTGTAGTCGAATTTCAAACAAATTGAGGCTTGGATTTGATCACAAGATTGTGAATTTGCAACGAGTTTTTAGATGGACTTCCCATGTGTAATTTTTCCATTTTTTTTTCACATTAAAAATGACAGAAAGGCACATTTTCTAAACCTGCAAGTAGAAATCATAAAACAAAACATCTGCGATTTTTTTTAAACCAAATTTTCACATTATAGAAAGTCTGATTATAGTATTTTCTAATACGATTTCAGACCAGTATTTCGAATCTATAATTAGTTTTGATGGTAGACGAATATTTTAGAAGATGCGGCTTAATGAAATGTGGAAAATTGCAATTAGAAACTTTTTTTAATAGCCCTCCCATGTTCAGATTGTAAGTTTTTTCGTAATAAAATAAATAGATGGAATAGAAAATTATATTAGGATTCTAAATATACAAGTAGTTTTTGCTGTAGAAACCATTTTTCTAAATATTGCATGAAAGCTGAATATAAAAAATGATAAGGGCACCCATTTTTGTTGTTGCAATTTTCGAGTTTCAGAAGTAAAAAAATTATTATAATATATTTAGCGTAGGTATATATTTTTATTATTAATATATACTCTACAATCTACATTAGCGTCTACTTTTTGAAAATATTATAAACGAAACTTACATTTCATTAATATTAAAGCACACCATATTTATAATATAGAATATCACCCAAATACCGTAACAAGTATTAAGTAGCTAGATGTACATTTCAAGCGCTATGCGAAGATGAATATGGGCGCATAGCGCTTGAAATGTACATCTAGTTACTTAATGCTTGTTACGGTATTTGGGTGATATTCTATATTATAATTTAACACCGTAGTGATAATTTTTAAAACACACCATATTTGCTTGTATTATATTTGTTAAAAACACTTTGTAATCTGGTAAAATTACACATTCACACAACGAATTCAAGCGCGCTATGCGAATCACGTTTTCAACTATACTAAAGCTCTACCATAAGTACTTTCAGAGTTTTTACGTACAAAACTGAATATAAGCAGTAATTCTACGCTATAAAATGTGATTACGTAACATAGGGAGGGAATTGAAATACGACGATGGTGTATATACCTAGGGGTGCATTAAACAGAGTGCCAATTTTCAATCCTGAAGCTCATTTTATGTTGCACACCCACGTTTTAAACTTCCTAGTTTGCCAGGAACAAGCAAAACTGAACAAATGTGATTAGATGAGGTTTACTTTTTTTTTTATTCGATTTGAAAATGTTACATTTTCATTTGGAATTTAGGAGGAATGGAATAAGGTGTTTCCTTTTTTTTGGGAAATTCGGTCTTCGTATTTGCAACACACTGGCAGTGAGTATATATAATAGCGAGGGTTGATTGAAATGCGAGGGGTGATCAAACGGCGCGTGCCTAGCTCATATTGATGTGAATATATACATATATAAACAAACGAGTTGGAATTGTACAATAGAATGTGAATAATCAATATTATATGCCTTCGAAGCAATCGTTTTATAATAGAAAATCACGGTAGCGATGCCATTTAAATAAATAAACCGATCTATTTTTGATAAACATAATCAAAACACGTTATTTTAAAATTATCACTACGGTATTAAATGATAATGAAATTCTATCCGGAGTAAAAGTTGATGAAAAAGGGGTTAAGAGAGTAAATCTTTATACGAATTCGTTAATATATATTGGTGACCGGTTTCGGACTTAGACCCATCATCAGACCGAAACTACAAAGGGGTTACAAAATCACAATTTAGATATAAATATTAAGCGGTAAAATATTATTAGAAAAAGTATACAGGTAATAAAAACTAATAGATATGGTCATAAGTTGTATAAGACGGACTCACACAACGTATTAATTAATTAAAATTGATTAAATAAAATTGCATAAATAAAATATTGTAAAAATTGGTTAATAAATAAATAAATTACTGTTTTATAATGTGGCTATTTATATTTATATTTATTTTCTATTTATATTCTAGCACTAAGAACGGTAGTAGAAAAAAGAAAGAGGGTAGGAAAGGTAACTTGCATAGCTTTTGTAGATTTAGAAAAGGCATTTGATAATGTAGATTGGGACATAATGTTTAGAATTTTAAAAGAAACGGGTATAGATTATAAGGATAGGAGAATAATTTTTAATTTATATAAACACCAAACTGCCTTAGTTAGAATTGAGGGGGAAGAAGAGGTAGCAAAAATAGGGAAGGGAGTTCGGCAGGGATGTACACTTTCACCGTTATTATTTAATCTATATATAGAAGATGCAATAAACAAAGTAAAAGAAGAGTATAGTGTAGGTGTGAATGTACAGGGAGAGAAAATATATATGCTGAGATTCGCCGACGATATAGCTATATTGGAAGAAAGCGAAAAGAATTTAGAAAGGGTATTGAATGGTATGCAGGCAGTATTGACTAGGGATTTTAACATGAAAATAAATATAGGTAAAACTAAAGTGATGAGGTGTGACAAAAAGGAATGCAGCAGAAAAATGAGGATCACAATAGGAGATAATAGAATCGAAGAAGTGTCAGATTTTTGTTATTTAGGCAGTAGAATCACAAAAGATAATCGAAGCAAGGTAGATATAAAGTGTAGGATAGCACAGGGTAGGAAGGCATTCGTAGAAAAAGAACAGATTTTAAGATCAAATATTGACTTGGGTATTAGAAAAAGATTACTGAAGGTATATGTTTGGAGTGTAGCACTGTACGGGTGTGAGGCGTGGACTATAGGAAAGGAAGAGAAGCGTAGATTAGAAGCACTTGAAATGTGGTGTTATAGGAGGATGATGAGGATTGGTTGGGAAGATAAAGTAACAAATGAAGCTGTACTAGAGTTAGTAGGGGAGAAGAGAAGTATTTGGAGAGTGTTACAGCGTAGGAGAGACAGATTAGTAGGGCATATTCTTAGGCATGGGGGGATTATGCAATTGATCATAGAAGGTAGAGTGGAGGGAAAGAGAGGGGTAGGTAGGCCTAGATTGGAGTATGTGAGTCAGATAGTTGAAGACATTGAGATGAATAGCTATAGGGAGATGAAGGGATTAGCTCAGGATAGATCGGCATGGCGTGCTGTTTCCAACCAATCTTTAGGATTGCGGACTCTTTAACTAACTAATGTGGCTATATTTGTTGCTGTGTTAAATAATAGTACAGAATATCACCCAAATACCGTATCTAGGTATTTAACGCGCTATTTGGGTGATATTCTATACAAAACATTTTATATTATCAATAATTCTGTTTTAATGTAATTATATATTTTTTGTTTGTTTCTTAAATTCGTATTCATTGCTACAATATGTTCCTAATATCCTCTATAACTACAGTCTGTAATTGGGATTATATCCTGTTGAGGTAGTTTCCACACAACAAATATATAAATAAATAATACTTTTCGATTGCTTCTTTTCTGTCAATCGAAATAAATGCGAAATTACCTAACAACCGACCGCATCGCCCTTCTACCACCCCCACCTTTCATATGTTGTTGCCTAACCATAGCGGTCGCCCCTCTCGCCCCCAACACCCATTCACTGCTCCCATGCCGCCCACCGTCAAACACTCCCGATCCTCGCATAGCATCTTCACCGTCACAATGACAATGACAGCAGCAACCGCCGTTCGAATTACCCGGGTAAGCGTTCCGTTCCGATGACGGATAGTGATTGACGTGGTGACTTCTCGCCGCAGCTGATAGTAACATTGGCGGACGGATAGCGATGGCACCGCTAGAGGCAGGTGACTTGTTCGAGCCCAAGTGGCCCAAGGCACCGCGCCACATGCGCTCGAATATTACGCGATTGGTAAATGGTTTGCGCGTTGGGCGGGCAAGCAGTTGATTGTTGCGGTGATGATTGAAATGCATCGCTTATTTTATTTACAATTTAATTAATTTGTCACTGATTAATATGTAAAAAAAAAATTCTTCAATGAGGAAATCGTTTCACTTGGCAGCTTTAGTTTAGTAATAACGCGAAACTGTTTACGAAAATTAATTAATCCTTAAATATATATATATTTTTTTTATGTTTTACTCCGATCCGATTTTCTGTATATTTAAATAATACATCTACGTATTATAAAATAGTAATTCTCCATTTAAAATTAATTTTATATTATTATACCGTTCTTTTTATATATTCAAATAATAAATGGATTAGTGGATTTTATTGTCACACGTCCAGCTTTAGCTATTTAGCAAAGTTCAAAATAGTTTTTCATGTTATTTATATATGTATATATTTTACAATCCTTCTAAACATTTAAGTAGTTTTATATAAAAAAGAAAAGTGTTTCAAAAATTTATAAATTATTGTCAACCACAGGCATACTTTAATTTACGACACATTTTTTATTTTTTAACTAATTAGAGGTATGCATATAATAAAGCAGGGGGGAATATTTACGTTGGAAGTAACGGATTTTTAATTACATCTCTTCGTGGTGTAAATTTGTTCGTTTAGTAGTCAAATTTCAATTTAAATAAATATTATTTATAATCATCACAAAACTATCTTTTTATCAATATAAGACGTAAATAGCGGATTCACACTCGCGCATTGCCACAACCTTCATATAAAAGCACATTTATCTAAACCTACTATACTGTAACGAACAGGAACATATCGGTTAACACTTAACATCAACATTTGGAAGACTTCGTTGCACTTACACACTACTAGTTTCTTTGGAAGACATCGGATATTTGATTGCGGAGCGGTTTATACGTTCGCGATTTCGGGGGCGCACATCCTCGGCGGGTCCGCTATGGCGGCATAGTGCGACGCAACGCGAAGATGATCCGATCGAATACAAGAAGCGCGACAGAGACCGCGCGCCTTTCGGACGGATATAATTATATCGACGTTGAACGGAGAGGCAAAGATACATCGACCGATGGTGAGGGTGCACGAACGAGGGAGATGCTGCAATAGGGAGGCGGCGGATCAATAAATTAAAACGGGGGGATATGTGGGGAAATGCGAGCCGAGAGTGCGGCGAACCACCATTAGAATAAGGTCGGCTATAAGCAACGAAAGAACAATTCGACGTAGAAGTGTCTCAATAGTAATATTCAATTATGAAATTACGGGATTTATAGAATGTTATTGAGAGACTAATTTTGTAAAAAAAAATTATTTGAAAACTTCACCTAGAAACGTTTTTGATTATGTGACGCGGTGAAAGTCAAAGTGGCGTAAGTCACATTTAAAACTTTTTTAGACATGGGAGCAAATACATAATCTATTCGTAGAAATCTGTTGATTTAAGTCAAAACTCTCCTCCAAGCCTCACAGATGATGGGCACTACTTGGACAAACCAATGCAATTATCAATTTGTCGGTAGCCTTTAGGAAACCACTCTGTCTCTCAAAATCGTAACAATGTGACTTATACCACTTTGGTTTTCCCTGCCTCATATATGGGCCTAAAAATGTTTTGTCGTGAAAAATACATTTTTAATCTTGAAAGCACGAAAATGGCCTAAGAAACGCCCGTTTTCTTCGATTTTGATCGTTTCCAAGTCTATGGTGCTAATTTGCGTCGTTACACAATGTGTTAAGAGACAAACAAAAGAAATTCAAAGCAAACACAATATTGTCGAATCATCGACAATAAACAGCAGACTATAGCCTAAACGACGCGGATGTATATCGAGAATTATGATATTGTATACAAGACGAATTAATGAAAATTTAAATTAAAAAAAAAATTAAAGTAATATAATTTCCATCATTCTATATCAATAATAATTGATTGAATCAAATGTTACTTTGTAATAGTTCATAGTAAATGGGTTCTTAAATGGTATTATATACGAAGTTATTTCCCTTAAAACCCATTCTGGATCAATTTGGATTTTTTTTTGTATTACTAATGTTTATGGGATCAGATTACAAACAGTTCGAAACCAGTGAATGAGCATATCTGAGAGATATTGGGGATATTTGGGAAGGGTGGGAAGCGTGTTACTATAGAGCGGTTCGCTACTTCGCTAAAGCTTAGTTACTTATATCCCAACTATGAATGGTACCGCGTATCAGAGGATAGGTGGCGCTGATGTCTACGGTCCACCCGCGCCATACAAGCACTGACCTCTAGCGGGACGTTATAATAATTTAACTCACCTGGGCCTTCCCCACTGATCTACAGCCTTATCCAGCTTCCCATCGTGATTTAACAGCATATTCCTGTAGTTGTTCACTTTGTTGGTAATGGCGCCTTCGCTATATCTGCAATTAATACACAGTCCCATCAACGATCGCTACAATTTATTAGTAACGGTCGACACGTACCCTTGTTCCTCCAAAATGTCCGCAAATTCGGCACACTTCAATTCGATCTTCCGCTTTCGTTCGTGATCCAGTATCTCTTTGTTCGGCTGCTTGTTGGCGGCGGTGTCCAGGGCCGCCAATTCGTCCTCGGTTCGGTACGAACGGTCCTTTTCCCGTGGCCGGACAAGCGCCCAATTCCGTTGAACGTGACCGTTAGTACCAGAGCCCCTGGGTGTTGTCAAACCGATCCCATTATACATGTTGCCGCCTCAATTGTCGCGTCCTGTGTAGGCAAATGGAGATGTTAGATCGCGCACCTCGAATATATTACGACTATTGCGATAAAAATAAATATACATTTGGTGAGTATATAAGTGGTATCGATTAATCGGAATGATCAATAATGAAATTTGCAATCGGTTAAATGAACAATAAGTTCGATGGTTGTGTAGATAGATACCTTTCGTATTGGTTAATGTTCAGGTTGTAATTATACAACGCATAATTAAACGTTTTCTTAATATTTATTTATTTGCGGAGCCTATTTGACTTGTTTGACTTGCACTGCGGTCATGCGTAGCATGGATGTAGTTCGGCCATGTTGCATTTTATGTCAATAAAATGTCTAATATGTTGACTTATATCGACAAAAAGGATTAACTTGTTTCGTTAATTAATTAAAATCGTATGCAAATGAAATAAATCGCATATCTTTCAATACACTTCCTAATCCACTTTAACTTGAACTTGAACGAATATTACTTCAAATATTTTCAGAATATAATTATAATCGTAATTAAGTTCATTATATAGTACATTACAATTTCTATGGATTTTATTTTACATCCACTGAAACTATGAAATTGACGGGTGATGTATATTAGATGTGAAGAGTTTTTAAATAACAAAATGAGATTATTATCATTTTTACTACAAATATGCGCCTTAATTTGCGTAACAATACAAGGAAAAACACATTAGTACTTCTCGATAATCAATTAGTTAAAGAAACGCAGTCTTTGTATTTAAAATATCTGTAAGGCAAGCGTAAAATTTGGTTATGCCGGCATTCGTATTAAAAATTAATTTATGAAAATCGTTTACAACTGAAATAGTTCGCATATCTTTCAATACACTTCCTAATCTATTTTTTAAATACTACTGTAAATATTTTTTATAATATAATTGCAATGGTGACTAAGTTCGATGTATAGTACATTACAATTTCTCTGGATTTTTTTTTAAATCACTTGAACCAATGTAAAGGTATAAAATTGACGGGTGTGCGGTGACGTGTATTAGTAGTGAAAAGGTTTTTGTTTTTAAATAATAAAATGAGATTATTAGCATTTTTACTACAAATATGCGCTTTAATCAGCGTAACAATACAAGGCAAAAACACATTAGTACTTCTCGATAATCAAGTAATTAAAGAAACCCATTCTCTGTATTTCAGATATCTGGAAGGCAAGCGTGAAATTTGGTTATGCCGGCACATTTGTATAAATAATTCTCTTTTTTATTACAGATAGAGGATATACGCTAACATTTAAAATAGCCGACGATGCGGCGTTAGTTCTATCCAAGTACGGCGAATTTTTGTACGACAATCTAATCATCTTCGCCCCATCTGTTGAGGAATTCGGCGGCGCTTTGAATGTGGACACCCTCACCGAATTTATCGACGAAGGAGGCAACATACTTATCGCCGGGGGCAGTTTAATCGGCGACGTTCTACGCGAACTCGCCTCGGAGTGCGGAATGGAAGTGGACGACGAGGGTTCTTTCGTTATCGATCATTTAAATTACGACATGACCGATGACGGACAACACACGAAAATCATCGCTTCACAGCGCAATCTATTGGACGCTCCTATTATTGTGGGATCCGATAATAAGTATCCTTTATTGTATAAAGGAACGGGAATTTTGGCCGATCCGGAAAATCCGCTAGTTTTGCCCATTTTGACAGCGGATAGTACCGCTTACAGTCACATACCGGATCAACCAATCAAAGAAGTAAGTTGTGAAGGTTCGATTCTGCGCTGAGAATAGCTGAATTGGGACGATTTAGTCAGCAACTTTTTTTAGATAAGGCCCAAATTATACAGTAATAATTTCAAGCGGTTCTTATAGCTTAATGTTCTATTAATAAATTTTTATTCAAAAATAAAAGTGATCACACTTGAGGTTAATAATAAAAAAAAGGAACAAATTCATTTATGTGGGAATTTCTTAAAAAAAAATGGTATAAAATAACAGAATAAAGTATAAAGAAATAATAAAAAATAAAAATGTTTCGTCTTAAAAGTAATAATTATTAGAATTTAAAGTATTGAATCATTTTTGATAGTTCATTTATGTCGACAGTACTTTATAATACTGCGATCCTCAGAAGATTATGCAAGTTTTGATGTGTAAACTGTGTTTTCTAATGCTTTCTAATGTATTTGGTTATTAAATTATGAAATATTATATTTATAGCGATTACGATTAGTGACAGAGGTACATTATTTAGTTTTTTTCTTGTGCTACTGAAGATGGGGGCATGGCCTACGAAATGCGCATGTAGCTATTTAATGTTTTGAGTTACGGTATTTGGTGTGTGATATTTATGTCTCTATTATATATAAATATTTAATATTTGTAAGAATATTTAAATTGAAATTATTTTGGGATAATCCTAGGTGTAGTTTCAGTTGCTATATTTACTTTTCTTACCCTATCCGGATATTCTCAGCCAAAATCGTACCGAATGTTGCATCTGCATCATTTCCCCGAATCGCTACGTTCGAAATTTTTTATTATTTTAGTACCCGCACGCCGTTGGGAAGAGTACTATTCTAATCGCTGCATTACAAGCGCGTAACAATGCCAGGGTGGTATTCAGCGGTTCCTTAGCCTTTTTCTCGGATGACTATTTCTCTGCGAGCGTCCAAAATGCTCAAGTGGGTTCTTTACAAAGATCGAATTTGCAAAAAAAAAAAAACATTTCATTTTAGACCGGCGCTAAATTTGATAGAACTGGGAATGAACAGGTAGCTATTTCAGTCAGTCAATGGGCATTTAAGGATCACGGACAGCTCAGAGTTCGCTCCATTAAGCATCATATTGAAGGAGAAACGACGCCACCAAACGCTTATACAATCATGGAAAAAGTTGTAAGTTATTAGTTAAAGAGTCCGCAATCCTAAAGATTGGTTGGAAACAGCACGCCATGCCGATCTATCCTGAGCTAATCCCTTCATCTCCCTATAGCTATTCATCTCAACGTCTTCAACTATCTGACTCACATACTCCAATCTAGGCCTACCTACCCCTCTCTTTCCCTCCACTCTACCTTCTATGATCAATTGCATAATCCCCCCATGCCTAAGAATATGCCCTACTAATCTGTCTCTCCTACGCTGTAACACTCTCCAAATACTTCTCTTCTCCCCTACTAACTCTAGTACAGCTTCATTTGTTACTTTATCTTCCCAACCAATCCTCATCATCCTCCTATAACACCACATTTCAAGTGCTTCTAATCTACGCTTCTCTTCCTTTCCTATAGTCCACGCCTCACACCCGTACAGTGCTACACTCCAAACATATACCTTCAGTAATCTTTTTCTAATACCCAAGTCAATATTTGATCTTAAAATCTGTTCTTTTTCTACGAATGCCTTCCTACCCTGTGCTATCCTACACTTTATATCTACCTTGCTTCGATTATCTTTTGTGATTCTACTGCCTAAATAACAAAAATCTGACACTTCTTCGATTCTATTATCTCCTATTGTGATCCTCATTTTTCTACTGCATTCCTTTTTGTCACACCTCATCACTTTAGTTTTACCTATATTTATTTTCATGTTAAAATCCCTAGTCAATACTGCCTGCATACCATTCAATACCCTTTCTAAATTCTTTTCGCTTTCTTCCAATATAGCTATATCGTCGGCGAATCTCAGCATATATATTTTCTCTCCCTGTACATTCACACCTACACTATACTCTTCTTTTACTTTGTTTATTGCATCTTCTATATATAGATTAAATAATAACGGTGAAAGTGTACATCCCTGCCGAACTCCCTTCCCTATTTTTGCTACCTCTTCTTCCCCCTCAATTCTAACTAAGGCAGTTTGGTGTTTATATAAATTAAAAATTATTCTCCTATCCTTATAATCTATACCCGTTTCTTTTAAAATTCTAAACATTATGTCCCAATCTACATTGTCAAATGCCTTTTCTAAGTCTACAAAAGCTATGCAAGTTACCTTTCCTACCCTCTTTCTTTTTTCTACTACCGTTCTTAGTGCTAGAATCGCCTCTCTCGTCCCTCTGTTTTTCCTAAAACCAAACTGATCTTCTCCTAGCCTTTCCTCTACTTTATTTTCTAATCTCCTATAAATAATCTTTAACAATATCTTCGATGCATGTGATAGTAGGCTAATGGTCCTATAGTTCTCACACAAATTAGCTCCTATTTTCTTCGGCATTGTTACTATTCTACTACGCTGAAAATCCTGTGGTACTTCTCCCTTCTCATATATTTTACAAACTAACCTGTATAATCGCTCCTGCATTTTTTCCTATTTTTATATAGTTATAAAATACCTATATCAAAAGTGACGAATGCATTAATCGAACATTATTAAGCTTCAAAGATAATCTAATAATAGTACTCGAGTAATCTAAATTTAGTATTAAGTTAACGTTGATAACGCTTAATTTCAAGTGTTTTAATTTTTACATACAATAGCTAAAAATTGATTTAATCACTACAACTGGAATTGAAATGAGAATTATGAAATAAATTAATTCATAGGTGATATTCCATGCGATATTCCATATTAGGGAAGAGATATAAAAGTACAATGTTTTATACCACAGTTCAAAACGAGGATTTATTCGACTATAGTTTCGACTTGATTTAACCATAAATAGACAGAATTCGCAATTCAATTGTAACATTTATTGAAAACCTACTTTCTCATCTATAATAATCTCAACCAACTCTTCACATCCTTTCAAACATAAACTTACAGCTTACAAATCCTTGATTTACCATCCCTCTAAGTATTGAACATTTTAACCTAGAGATTTCGAATATCCTAGAGATTACTTGATTTTTGCAATACCATTGGCTGTAGCTTTAAAATTAGATTTAATGAACATGTTCGTAGTTCTAAATTAAAACAAAATAATAATTCGAACTTTGCTAACCATGTTTTAGAATCTCACCATAATTTTCCTAGAATAGATAATTTAACAATTTTACATGTTTGTTCAAAGTCATAAATTAAATTTACTTCAATCACATAAAAAAATCACAAACACCGTAACAACCCTAATTATACAATGACCAATTAGACCAAATCTCCTCATTATTCGATATTATCTGTAGGTAGAAGGTTTATATACGTTATCTGTAATTCGTTTTTCATTTTTTCAGAAAGCGAAACTATAGTCGAACAAATCTTCAGTTTTAACTGTGATATAAAACACTGTACCTTTATTTTTACTTGTCAAATAAATTTATAGAAAAAACTCGTAATTTTGTTTCAAAAAAGGTATACACTATCGAGGTGGACATATATGACGAGATCGAATGGATTCCATTCGTTGCGAAAGATATTCAGTTGGAATTTGTGCGTATCGATCCGTTTATTAGAACAACGCTAAAGCACAAAGGTGGTGGGAAATACGTAGCTCGATTCACAATTCCGGACGTTTACGGAGTGTACCAATTTAAAGTAGATTACGATCGTGTTGGATATAGTCACCTTTACAGTACAACACAGGTAAAAGAAGATGTTGCTAATTAAACAATAAAAAATAATTTGCTGCTTTACTAATTTCTGAGCTATATGTAAATATGTATTTTTATTTTTATTTTTAGGTGTCGGTACGACCCCTGCAACATACTCAGTACGAACGTTTCATTCCGAGCGCATATCCTTACTATATCAGTGCTTTTTCGATGATGTTGGGACTGTTCTTATTTTCGTTCGTTTATATGCACTATGACGAAAAAACAAAGAGCGATTAAATAATATGATTTGCCATTTTGTTAATTGAATTTTTTTTTAGGTGTGTAATGAATATAATTGCAATAATTATCGAGTTCGTATGATACTAAATAAAGTAGATAAATTAAAACCTGGTTATTTTTTATCCGCTTTCAGAAATCCGGAAGTACTCGAAAAATATTTGGCATTGGTTTCGTTTGTTTTTACTTCAGCAGCTTGCGGATTTACAATTTCCAAACCCTTAAAAAAAAATTGATAATTGTATTCGGTACAATTTTAAGAAATATACGTCTTAACCTTTTAAATTCAATACAAAAAGATTGTGGTTTGCATTTGCCTATTTCGGAAATATAAATGTATAAATGGGAATAATATGTAAATTTCGCATTTTTTTTGTTTATTTTAATTTTCTGACTAGTTTCGATATTTATAATATATCATCTGGTTAAAAATGGTCAATTATTTTGAAAAACTGTGGTCTGCTTAAGACTATTTAAAAACAAGATACCAAGTTAAAATTACGAAGAAAAAAACATTTGTAATTGAGGTTTTTTTGGAGTGTAAATTAATTTTTATGTTGTTATTAAACAATTGAACAATGTGCTTAATTGTCGAGAAGTTGAAAAAATTTACACATTCCTAAATTTAAATTATAACCTCATATAAAGGACTTCTACAATTACATTTCGGAAATTGTTCGAAATGTTTTTTATTTTATAAAGATTATTGTTACCTGTAACGGAGTGAATGCAACACTGGAAGCTGTACCAGATACTTGTTTCTTGACCGTGGTACTGCCACCCCATATCTGTTGCTTTTGCAAATTCTTCTGCAATGTTTTCGATATCCGCACCTTGGTTTTCTCATCTACTTGGGGCAGACGAATTCTGCCAGTCCCCGCTTTACCAATAGTTCCTCTGGTATATCCTAAATCTTCTTGGTACGCATCGTCTTCAATCTACATAGAATACTTATTTATACAAAAGAGAAATTACTAGAGGTAACGTAAAAATCCCTCCCGTATATGTTTCGATATTTAAAAGAAATGAACAATATCTTGGTCCAAAAATGTATAATATTATGAAAGTTACAGAAAGAATCAACTATTTTAATAAAAAAGCAATCATTTGATTAAAGTCACTGAATACATTTGAGATTTTTTAGATTCCATTTAATAGATAAGAATTATTATATTTAAAATTTAATTAATTAGTTGAGGGTGAATATAATAATTTGTCATTATATATAATTAAGAAAATTTTATGACGCACAACCACCCGGTTACTGTAACAAGATAATATTTTTTTAAAGTTTATCTCATCAATATTCTTATATACCTCAGCAAAGTTCATTCGATTAGCGTTTTTCCTGAACTCGGTCATCGCGTATCTCTCCTTCATTTTTCTCACTCGCTTGCCGCCTCGTTTTTTCTTACTGGTTTCGATGGGCTTCGGCAATGGTTTGACAAATTTCACCGGCGGTGGCTCCTGTAATTTGTCCAGCTTTTTCTCGACATCGTCTCTGAGTAAGCGACCGATCCTGCCCTCGGCACTCTCGTGACAAGCGTCTACGCGAGAAGCAATGGAACATTTATTGGCCACGAGACGAGCAGCCTTTCTGCGAAGATCCTAAAATTATATTAAAGTTTGACGAATTGTAAGCGTTCCGAAATAGCGATATTTCGCTCGCAAACTAATTTATTCTATTCTAAAAGATTAGATTTACGGTGTAAATTCGTAATTCATACCGACGACTTGCAATTCTACAATAATTCTAGAAAATTATAGAAAATCTGAAAAGTAAAAACACGCAAGATATCGACAGTCCTGGTAAAAAAATGTAGATATTTGTTACACTAGTTATATGGATTAAACTTTTTGTAAAATATTTAGCTGAAAAATAAAAATAAAACGTCTATCTATCTAATTCGCTTTATAAAATACTTACTGGTGGTGTATTTTGCACGATGTCTGTGTGATAAACGAAGCCTGTATGTGGCAAAGTAGCGGTCTGGGAGAATCCAGCCAACGTTCTCCTCTGTTGGCCCAGCAGTAGCAAATTACAAGCGGGAATCTTGGAGAGCTTCGTCAATCCGCCAGCAACGCCCATCAGCTTAGCGGCAGTGGACGCCCCTACCAGGATCGAAATATTCGGCGCTATGAAAGCCATCCGGCTCTCCACATATTCGTAGATCTGTTGTTTGTAGTTGTTCAGTTCAATTGCCATGTGGCAAGCCTCCTCGATTTGGTGACGTTCCGTATCTGTCAGATATATACTGAAAAGAGATAGGAGGAATTGAAGAAATGTATAATTAACGCTAGAACTACCAACATTTAACATATACCTAATTCTACCAAATCTGTCAATTTGTCGGGCTCGAGAAAAAGCGTCTTATTGGTCATAAGATAAAGAAATATTATAGTATATACATATAGGTAATAATATAGGTTTTTGCCCTTATTTTAATTCTCTTTCGTAATGGTTTTCATAAAATTGTTTTTGAAAGTTTATGGTTTTAATTATTTGATGAATTAACAGTGTAATTTTTTTTTGAATTTTCATGCTCATTGGCTTCATATTTTGGACATTGGCCCTTTTTGTTCCAAGGTAAAGATATATAGATGAATATAGCTTGTATTATTCGACTAAGCCATTTTAGGTAACCTGATATTAGGTAACTTTAGGTAATATGAATAGGTAACCTATTCATAAATTTACATTCATATATTTATATATATATTCATATATTTTGATTATCACATGTGCTGTACGAAACAAAAGCTACTGTCAATTGATGGGAAACAAATAAATAAATTTAGTTAGTACGCAATCTCCCGATTTATATAAAAGTGTAGAAAAACGACCCTTTTTATTCTTCTTTGATTTGGCAATTTGCGAATATGGTCTATTTTTTTTAACATACATATATGAATATTTACGTCATTTTGACGGGTTGTGACATATCTAGATATACCATATATCGTCAGCGATGTGACAATACCTCCTATCTTACAAATTTCCAAAAAATGAGATATTTTGTCAAACTGATTCTGCGCATGTCCAGAACATCTCCCAACTCATTCATAGTTCAAAGCAGATAGGTGGTATTGTCACAACAGTCACATAGGACGTTATTGATGTGACAATATCGTAACCTCCTATCTAACAAAAAATCCAAAAAATGATATTATGTCAAACAGATTCTTAGGTGTATTGCGCATGTTCAGAACATCTCCCGACTCAAAGTTCATAGCAGATAGGAGGTATTGTCAAAACAGTCACATAGGAAGTTATTTAAAAAGAACATATCGCCAGCGATACGACAATACCTTCCATCTTACAAAAAATCCAAAAAATTACATATTATGTCAAACTGATTCTTAGGTGTATTGCGCATGTTCAGAACATCTCCCGACTCAATCAAAGTTCAAAGCAGATAGGAGGTATTGTCACTCATCACTGACGATATATAACAACTGAATTTTACTATTTATATAATAACTGAATTTACGCAAAGAATTATATTTCAGTCATTTAAAAGTGGCACTTCCAATGTTAATTACCCCTGTGTCGTAGATGCAGTAACCGATACGACCATGATTGTAGCTTGGGTGAGGAATTGCTGTAGAATCTCGTTATTCTTCGCCTGGTCCAAATCATTCCCCAATTCTTTTACAGTTCGAACGTACTCCAACGGTCCCACAACCAGGGATTCTAGTTCCGGGAATCGTTTTTGATATTTATCCCGCACGAACTTGTGAATCGCCGCTAAAAAATATAGAAGACAGTAATGATTCGCATACGAGACGTTGCGGTTAATTTACCAATCTCGTTATCGACATCCGCGGCAATGTTATTAGCTTCTACGATCAATTGGTATTCTGGATCGTGCTCAAGCGGTCCAACAATATCCGACGAGTTGCGTAGTTTTGCCGAATAGTCTTCCACTTGTCCGATTATATTTTGCAATTTCGCTGAATCGCGTAATGTACAAATTTCACGGATAGACGTTAACTGGCTAATATCTACTTCCATTTTCTGTACCAATTTAATGTCGTTGGGATTTTCTTCAATTGCCGAAGCCTCTTCTTCCATATTGACTTCGCTCTGCGCCTCTTCATGATCGTTCTCTTCTAAATCAGCCAGTAACTCGTCGGCAAGAGACATATTGGCCGAAACCTATTAATAGTCCGATTTAAAGTACACCGCTTGATAAAATCAAATAATGAAATGAAAGCTGTAATACTATAAATTGAGGTTAGGTCTATTTGTTACCTGTGCAAACGATTGCCAAGTTTTATATAATTTATTACAATTCCATATCTAAATATGGGTAGCGACATCTATACTATTGCACAGGAACCATAGTAGAATTGACTTATTTCCAGTAGAGATGAGCTTTGCAAACGAAATCGATATTGTAGCTGTACAAATTTCACGGACAGAAGTTAACTAGCTAGTATCTACTACACTAATTCAATGTCGTAAGGATATTCTTCATTTGTTCTTATTCCATATTGATTTCGCTTTGCGCTTCTTCATGATCGTTCTCTTCTAAATCGTCGGCAAAGATATATTTGCCGAAACCCGTATTATTCCAATATAAATTACATAATACAATTGTGGCTGAGAATAGCGGGATAGGGAAAGAAAAAATATATATAGGCAACTGAAACTACACCATAAAAACCTAATGTTGATTTAAATATTCTAGCAACATAATTGATAAAATATTAAATTAGGTAAAATTTAGAAAATATCTATAGCTCAAAGTAAGTGGGTAATATAAACCTGACCTAGGATCCATAGGTCAGTTTCTTGATAATTCGAAAATCTGGCAACCCAATACCCCTGGATAGTAGGCTACTTCGTAAACACAACTGTATCGCGGAAAATGCACTAAACTATTCAGCCAGAATCGTACATTGTTTGACACAATTAATGGCGGTATAATATAAAACCTTTCAGACCCGACTTATTTTTTTTAAAACAAAATATTTCTTTGCTGTTAAGCCAGTAATTTAATATAATCAGAATAGAATCCAACAGATGGAGACGGTATACATTTTTTTTTATAGAATATGTCAATGACTATTGTCATTAAATATGCTCAAAGGCACAGGCGTTTACATGGTTGCAGTCAGTTTTAATATTTTAATTCAGGTATTGAAATAGTAACCAGTGTACATATGCACTAGGTCTGAAGGGGTAAAATTTCAGTTAATTCAATTTATTTACCTTTAAAAACGATTGCAGTTTTATATAGTTCACTACAAACACCATATCTACATGTGTAACGACATCTACACTATTTCGCAGGAACCATAGTACAATTGCCTTATTTCCAGTAGAGATGAGCTTTGCAAAATAAATCGATGTTGAAGGTTCGTGAATTCGGTGTTCTATTGCTACATCTAGCCCAATATATCTGGAAAATAAAGCCATACTCTTGAAATAAATATGCTAGCGAATTAAACTGAGCTCAATTGCGGGAATATAAAGCGTCACAAAGTAGATTTTCAAAATGTTTTACTGTGTAATGGATTACACACTGTATTTACAACGGTAGATGTACCAAAGAAAAAAAACTGTGAACGATGTATAAAATAAAAAGTATAGATACAAGTACAATAAACAATATAATAACGATACATTTCGTTCCTAGACATGACTTAACTACTCTTATCACAAGGTCCGTGGCGCACCACCCACACAAACAGCACAGTATAAATAAGTAACATGAATGATTTTTTACTTGCGAGTTTTATTTTAGTAATGCTATAAAAAAAAAAGTACGAGGACTTGTTTGTTATCTGAGGGAACGCCCCTTTCCGAATTGATGTCATTATCATTATTGTAGGCTGTATTACATTGTCAAAATAAAATCGGGACCATTTCCGTTTCCGCCTTAATAAATGCGCGTATTTAATCGTAACGAATTGTTAAGCAATTATTGTATTGTAACGCTGACTACGTGGCTCATAAACAACAAATAGAATTATAACAATTATACAAAAAAAATAAAACGAAAAAATAAAGACGCTAATAAATGAAATTTAATTCTAATTCGTCCGTGGAAAATAAGACAGCGATACACAACAATCGATCTCATAGTTAATAATTCGTTAAAACGGAATCTTGAGACATGTCAATTTTGTCTTTACACATTTATATACAAAACCAATTTTATAACATACGCATATTGAAAGTTGGGCCGCAAATTGCGCGTAACGTTCAATTTATTTCAAATCGTATATACAATTGTAGCGAAGCCCGTCGTTGTTATATCAACGGCGCAATATTTTAGCGTGAATTCTTAAGAAAAAGTAGCACCGGAACGGCGGCGTATTATATAAATTAAAACATCGTCTCAAAATTGCAGGCAAACGAACGAAATCGTGTCATAATTATATCATTTAAAAGACAGTAACAATAGAATGCGTAAGGATGAACAAACAAGTCCATGTTTATATTCTGTACAAGGTACGATTATATTGTACGAGCTCAGAATTACTATAGGATCGAAAAGGGGGGGGGGGGGATTGACTGGCGGGGGGGGGGCAAATTTGTTTTGCGCTGGGGGACAATTTGTTTTGCGCTGGGACTGCAAACAAATACACGTACAATACAAAGCGAGAGCACTTTATAAATCAACATTTCGATTCCCTTTTGTACACGCGCGTATAAAACTATACATAAACGATTGCATTCGAAAACGTGAAATTTAAGTTAGTTAGTACTATGGATGACCATATATTATATTATATGAGCGGACCATATTTTGTATGTATCAGTCTTAGCAAAAAAAAAATCCAATCAATATTTGTATTATTAATCATGTAAAGATATTAACAAATGGCAATTAATAAAATTCTTTGATCGAATCGTATATGTATTAGTGATTACGTCACGTGACCAATAGGGCGTGCGAAACAATCAAATAACAACGTTTGCAGTACACAGGCGCTAGTTTACTATACATAGGCTAGGCTATAGATTAGTAGGCGGGCGATACAATCACACAATTCCGTCCATTCGCAATACATAAAACGCACGTATGTATTTGTTTCAATAGATTATCCATTGTGATTTTATTATCTATACACGAGAGATGCGTGACACACACATACATACAAGATCGCAATGTTCGATGCCATTGTTTTCGGCTGAAGAAAACTGGATCAAAATTCACAACCCTATGAAGGTGGATAGGATAGGAGGGAGGGGGGGGGGTTATTTTTTTGTCTATAATTAGGTAAGTATTTATTTCTGCGATGTATTTTTGTATATTTGTTTGAGGGATAGGAATGATGCTCCGGAAGGATGTATTTTAGAAGAATGAGTTTATAGATAGCACAGTAATGATGGGCGACCGTCGTATGTCAACGCAACTGCGCCTTTTTTGACTGCTTGTCGCTTCGTTTAAATTGTTAGGACTCGTCTAAGCGTACAATAATCGAATTGATTAATTACTAAAAAATATAACAGTCTAGAACATGAAGAAGCCGTACATATATTACAAAAAATGTAATAATCGCTTTGTGTTTTGGCTTAGCATTTGAATATGTATAAAGCTTTCATATTTACATAAATTCCACACTAACATGAAAACGTTTCCTATGTCCAATTTATCAAGCGTAAGGTCTCTAAAACGAGACTGTTCTCTTCAATATTTTTTTTTGATTATATTTAAACAGTATAATGAATGTATAGTATCGTTTATACGGCAGATACATATATTTGTTTGGCAGTTGTATTGACGTACCCACTCAGCCCATCGCGTGTATTTTAAAATACGGTCGAGAAATATCTAAAAATTCTTCAATGTGTATATAATATAGTAGTTATGTTATGTTTTTTTTAAACATTAGTTGAGTTTCTGTTTGCGCGCGCACATATATTATTATTTTTTATTTATTTTATCAATTTCTTAGTTTCAGTTCGTAGTTGAAAATGTTTATATTTATTCCCTCGTTTACTACGTTATTTAGAATTATAATATAATTATAGATTCTTTACTGGCGTCTCTTCTATAGTGTTCATTCAAACTATTATAGCGTCAATAAAAACGTGAATTAAAAACATCCGTCTCTAGCAGTTTATTGTAGTAATTATATTAAATAGTAATTATATAGTAGGAGGAACGGTTGACTCGATTTGTTTTCGGGGGTTACTTTTTAATTGCCGGCAAATTCAATGCTCACCGTTCAATGCTTTTTCATATTAAGCGTCCATATATATATATATATATATATACATATATGCGGCATCGGATATTTGATCGTCTATCGTCCAGTTTATTTAATTTTTATTCACTGCACTTTCACAATGTCATTGCTGATTTTTTATCGTTGCCTTTATCGGAAGTGACGATAATGTGTACAAATTATGACAACGCGCTGTCAAGTTATCGTGACAATTGATATCACTATTGAATTAAGTTAAAGCTTATTAAATGTTAAAAAGAAGTTTATCGCGGTACTTCAAATAAAATATTTATTTATACGTAACTTAATGTAGCATTAAACTTATACATAGTTATTCAATTCTTAAAAATTCAACCAATTAAACGATGACAGATCAGGATGTTTCGTTAAATATAAATAATGCAGTTAAAATCACGTGCAATTTTATTAGTTAGGAATAGTTTCAATAAATATCACTTGATAATAATTACGTGTCGTGTAGTAGTAACTTGGCAGCCAAGTTGTCATAAAATGGACAAATACCGCCATTTACACGCGTCTTAGCGTATAGGAGAGAAGCGGTGCGAAGATACGGGAGGGCAGAAAGAATTAAATGTTAAATGGTTGCTGTTGCACAGTTAAAATGTCGCTAAGAATATATCGCCTCGTTTTTCTTGATGTATAATAAACTTTATTTAGTGCTTTTATTTTAATTATCACTACGGTGTTATATAATTGTATAGAATATCACCCACCAAATATCGCAGCTCAAAGCATTTAATAGTTAGATGCACAATTCGAAGGCTACGCCCCCATCTTCGGTAGAACAAGATAAAAACTAAATAAAATACCTGTCACGAATCGATTGATAAACTATTAAATAAATAAGTCAACAGAAGTATTTCAAAAATGGCATATAATTTTATGACCTATAAATCTTTTAAAACAATATAAATTAATAATTAACGAAACTAACAACTAACAAAAATAAGGATACATTTAAAATAGTCCTTATTAATTAATTAAATAGACAATAATATAATTTCTTTATTACAGACTAATTTTAAATTTATCTTTATTTTTGTTATTTTGGTTTGACAAACTAATATTTATTGTTGTTATTTGTTAGTTTCGTTAATTGTTAATTTGTATTATTGTTGAAATACTTCTATCATGTTGACTTCATTATTTTATTTTATTGTATAGCAATTAAATATATGTCACGATTAGTATGAAAGATATTTAAACAGATATTTTATTTAATATTTGTGCTACTGAAGGTGGGGGGCATAGCCTTCGAAATACGCATCTAGCTATTTAATGCTTTGAATTACGGTATTTGGGTGATATTTTATACAATTATTTAGTACTATTTTTATATTTATTTCTGATTTTTTTGAGGCTTGTTCGAATTCCCGTGGAAACTTGATTCAATCTACATTATATTTTGCAGCCACATTGAAAAACAGATGTTTGTCAAACATTCTTCTTTTTCTACTACATACGTTAAATATTTTTCTCATATTACTATGTATTATACACGTACTTTTTACTATATTATGCATGTACTTTGAAAAATTAATTAATTTACTATTATATTACGGGCGTGATTCTTAGAAATTCATTCAATGCGATTCATTATATAAGCGGGAATTTCTTCAAACGCTTCGTATGTTTTGTATCATTTAGCGGTTCGTACATTTATAACTTTCTACCCTTCCCTACCCGAATCTGCGCGTCCGGTACAATCAGCACATTTGCGCACGTATCAATCAGTATCACAGCAACACCGCCTGCAACTTCTTCCGCGCCACCTGTTGTTGCTGTTTCCTACCACCGACACCTCGATTATTGCTTCCACCACCAGTAGCGGTAGCAGTTCGGCGCTTCTTCGCCTTCGGCCACCTCTAGGACGAACTGCTCGCGTTCATCGCCCCGAACAGACCCGTCGAGAAGCTGCCACCGCCGCCGCCACCGCCGCCACCACCACCGGCAGTGGGGTTGCTGCTCTGCTGCTGCTGTTGTTGGTTGGTTGCATTGCCGCCGGCGGCGTTCGTGCTGTTGCTGTTGTTGTTACTATTGGCGGAGGAGAGTTGCTGCTGCTGTTGCTGCTGCACGTTGCCGCCGGCGGTCATACGCGAATGTTTCGGCATCGGTGGTTGCAAGTACTCGTGCCTGGCCAGGGATAGAACGTCTATACGGTCTTCTTTGCGGTACGCCAGACAACTGCGGATGAAGCTCTGGAATAAAGCAAATCAGTCTCAAATTACGTACGACACATTTCTGTCTTGTATATTTATTTATTTGTTTATTAAATCGGATATATAACAGCTAGGTTATAACAAGCATGTAAATTAACCTTATTATAGCACATCACTGCCAAGTTTTTAATTATTAAATTATTCAAATTGTCGAAGACTAAAAAGCATAAAATAATTTATAGTAAAATTTAGGCTGCTATTAAAATTATTTTTTCCTTCTTAGAACGTTTTAATAAAAGCTTCTTAAAAAAAACATTTTTTATATGAGATGGTCTTGAAACATTGTCACATTGTCATGACAATCATCATCGCATAACATCGTCGAAAAAAGTAATTTTCTACGCGAAAATTACAAAACTATAGCGAAAGAAAAATAATCGAACCATTTCCTACCTTCGCTTCGTTTGTAACGGCTGGTTTATTAGCAAACTGCACTTCTGTCGCTTTGAGGATAGTATTTTCTTCTAAAATGGTCGCTTGCGATTGGTTGTGTCCGAACGGTTTCTTACCGTACAGGCACTGGTAGAAAATCACACCCACACTCCATACGTCGACCTTCGAAGAGATCTTTGGCGGATTCTTACCGACGACAAAACATTCCGGTGGTAGATACCTAGAGAAAAGGATATATCGTCACATAAGCCAGTTTGAATATTATTTGACCAGGAGTAGAACTTTTTGCCAACAGTCTACAACTTTAAGTAAAGTGACCATACAAAGCGGGACGCAAAAAAATATGTGTGGGGGGGGGGCAAATTGTAAAAATTAATATATTAGAAAAAAACATTACTTTATTAATATTTGCCATATAAATCATTTTCCTTGTTTTTTTTTGTGGTTTTTCTTCAAAAGATTCGGATTATGAATTAAGTTTTCATAAAACTTTTCGCACGAATTTGTACAATATTATTTAACATTCATTATAAATTTCATGGTTTTTCTATTTAATTGCACGGGCAAATGGTCAACTCTTCTAGTAAGCTTGGAAATATTATTTTTCTTTAAAGCGGGACTTTTCAAAAATCTCGCCCGAAAAAATAACCAAAAAGCGGAAAGTTACGTTTTAAGGGACGTACGTAACGATTCTGTTATATACAGAGAAGTCGTTCAAATATTAACTTAACTTCTACATACACTTATAAAATAAGTATCTTGTTGCAGTTTTAACACGTAACTAACTGATTCAATACTTTCAACGCAATGATATCAAAATACGTCAATATCTGCAATTCTTACGAATTACGTAATTTAATAACGTAGATATTTTTTTTTGTATTGGCACAAAAAAAAACCGACTTCTATACTGCTTACAAAATTAAGTTCTATGCAATGTGTTTCTATACTATGAACATTTTAATAAGCTTGGGGAAAAGTGCTTTTCCCCAAGCTTATTAAAAGCTAAAAATACTATTATTTTTATAAAATGGTTAAACTTAAAAGTCCATATTTTTTATCAGTTATATTGTTATAACGACCGTTGCGAACGTCGCAATGTGAGTTATAAATAAATCACTCCACAAAATGACAATTATACTTCAGAAAAGAAGTGTTAGTTTGATTTTCAGTAAAATATGGTAGTGGGCACGGATCGGTTAATGAAAGTTTTTTTATTGAATAGTACACAAAAAAGGCTACGTAGCGTTACTCAATCGGGAACGAGCGAACACTGAAAAATTGAACTCTTTCAGCGAACGTCATCCATATTTACCAATATGTTCCAGCGCCTTGCGAGGTGAGATCCATCCCATGGTCGGGATTGTAGTTCTCCTCGTCCATGACCTTACTCAGGCCGAAATCGGTGATCTTGATCTCGCCGCAGACGTTGCCCTCGGTGAGAAGGATATTGCCCGGTTTGAGGTCGTAGTGTATGACCGGCGGTTTGATCTCGTTCAGGTACTTCAGTGCGGAGACCACCTGCATCACTATGCTGCGCGCCTCCCGCTCTGGTATTGTCTTATGCTACGTGGAAAGCGTTAAAACAGGACCGGTTATGTGGAAAATATAATACACTAATACCTCTTTATACGGCTTTTCGCTATAACGGCCTTGTGTAATTATGGCTAAGTTTCGATTTACGGCCTATAATTATAATGACTTTTTAAAATTGAAATGTGTATTTGTTTGTTGTCTACGATCAACTTTAAAAAGAATGGAAAAAATCTTATTTTCTGTATAGCTAATTCTATTGCGCTTAGAACCAAAATTCTCGTATCATGTTTTAAGGGGCGGTTGCTTGTATAATAATCCATGGAAACTTACCTGTTTAAGATAAAAGTCTAAGTCGTGACCATCACAGTATTCCAGAACCGTACAAAAGGAATTGGCGTCTATTTCGAAAACGTCGTAGAGTTTGACGACCCGCGGATGGTCGAGCGCTTTGTGAATATTGTACTCCCTCAACGCGTGCCTAAATTACCAAAAAATAACATAATATTAGACGCGGTAATTGGTTCACGACTCATCTCTGCGTATATAAATTTAGAAGCGTCAGTTGGTAGTGCATGTTTCAAATAATCATGCGATTTCATACAGTGGTGAAGTTTTGTCATCATAAAATATGCTACATATTCATTTAACGCAATTGGCGCTATTTCTGTTTACAAATTTATTATTCTGTAATTGTTACTCTGTAATGTCGTATGGTATTTTGGTTTGGGGCTACATTTTGTGCACAAAATCTTTGCATTACAGAGAAGAGCTGCTAGAGTTGTATCAGGTGTGGAGTTATAGAGAATAGTAATTGAAACAAAATGTTTAAATTAATTTAATTAAAATAATCTTTCCTTGTATTTTAATTCTAAAATGTTTGATGAGGTATTGACAGAGGTATTTTATTTTGTTTTATCTTGTGCTGCTAAAGATGGAGGCATAACCCTTGAAATGTACATCTAGCTACTTAATGCTTGTTACGGTATTTGGGTGATATTCTATATTATAATTTAACACCGTAGTCATAATTTTTAAAACCAATAAAGAAAGTTTATTATTATAAATGAATTTGAATTTATTTAAAAAGCGGTCAAATAATACAGGACACAAATATATGTTTAAACGAAACATTCACTATTATGTAAGAATCAAATCTTCCACACCGCCAACATTTCGTGGATCATCGGGAACTCTACTATTTGATCACCTAATATTATAAATATATATAAAAAAAAATATTATTACTTGATATAGTTCGCCTTTTTATCTTCTTTCCAGTCCTTGTTGAGTTGGTGCACCTTACAAGCGACGTAGCGTTGCTCCTTCAGGTCGAAGGCTTTATGCACTTCGCTGAAGCCGCCCTTGCCTAACAACATGAGCAACAGATAGCGCTCGTTGAGCACGGGGTGATTGTTGAACCGGCTCTGGTCCTCGTTGTGAATGCGCTTCAGTTCGCGTATGTGAAGGTTCCGTTCGCGCTCCAACTTCTCCATCTCCAGCTGCAGGTCCGCGTCCTCCTTCTTCAACGCACTCTGTCTTAACTGCACACAGAATAATGCCATTTTTATAATTTAATTGTAAAATACGTAAGAAATATTCAGTCTCTACTGTTTTCAGATGTAATGGGTGATATGGAGTACTTCCTTATAAGATTTTTCAATCTATATTGGTTACCGGTTTCGAGAAATGTTTCTCATCGTCAGACTAAAATGTTCACAAATACAAACCAAACGATATAATCATGTTTCAAAAATAGCAGTAAAAGTATAAAGTGTTGTGTCCAAATAATAAAAAACATATAGTTGTATATAAACGATATCACAATTTAAAATTTTTTGTATAAAATTATGTAAAAGTTGAAGTTATAGTGTAAAATCGGCCATCTTGTTGATTGGCGTTTTTTTTTCGTTCTCCTTAATTGAAAAAAATTTCTTGTCAAGATCTAGCATTATCGATTTCTTATTAGTGGAGAAACTAAAGCGGAATAATGAAAATAGCAGTAATAAAAAATGTGACAAGCATTTGAAAATTTTAAGGTAAATTTGTCATAATTATCTTGTATAATCTTCAATTATAATTTTGATTAATTTAATGTTAAATTGCTTCAGAATCCCCTTTCAATGCTCTTGATATAACAGGATACAATTATGAAATTATTCGTAATTTCGTTAGTCATTTTTCATAGCAATTACGTCAAAAATTCCGATTTTTTAGTGGAAATTATAGCAGAAATAGATTACGACACAACGTGAAATAAGCGAATACATTTCGGATGGTGTCTATAATCAGATTAAATTTATTTGTCAAATTTCTTCAATTTTGTTCTTTACATATAAGACAATGCGACGTATTATAAAGTATCGATAAACATTCGTCGAGTTTAAGCTTAATAATATTCTTCCTACATTGCAATGGCAATACTCCGGTTATGGCAATTAAACCGCTCGAGATTTCTCTCAATTTAAACGAGCATTTTGGCCAGCATCCAAGCGACACGTTAAATATTATTTCAATCGCACCTCGGCGAGACAATACGCGCTAAGAATAACATCGTATTTATATAAATTCGGCGCTATTTTTATCCATCTAATTTTTAAATACCGCGAAGTAATTTCGATACATTTATATCCAAAAAAATTGTTTATGGCTGCCAATTAGTAAATGATAAACATTAGAGAAATAAATATATTCCGCGCAATTTGTACACATCGTATTATATTTATTATTACAGGTTTTTGAGACGTTGAATACTTAGTTCTGGTATTGCAGAAATAATGCTAAAATTCAATTTGAGCGTGTTGTTATCAAAACGTGGGAATTTTTTGGCAGACATATTCGAATGGAAATAATAAATATCTTAACTGTGGTAAGATCATTGTATTTGATTACATATCATAAGTGTCGTGCGTAAATTTCTACCGATTTAAAAGCCGTGGAGTAAAAATTGAAAAATGACCAAAACATGACATATCATATTTTGCAGAAATTACTCGGCCATTATTTATATAATTATCAAAAGTTCGAAAACGAATGGAATTGTCAATATGCAAAAGTGACAGGATGGCAAGCGGTAAAATTGTATTCACCTTTAAGATTTCATCAGCCTCATAGTACTCTTGCAATGTAAACGAGCCGGGAACGGCGTCCGGCTTCAGGAACATGGAATCCGTGCCATTATGCAGCGTTGCCGCTACTGCGGCAGCGGAGGTGGCACTAGCGGCCGCCGCCGCAGCGGACGCCGGCCGTTTTCGGCCGCCCTCGCTGTTTGACGGTCGTTTCTTCAGCAGTAGCTTCTTTTGTCGATCGATCTCCTCCCGTTCGGCCGTTATCTCTTCTTGCCGCCTAAATTTTTTTTTATTTAATTTTTTTCCAAAATACATTCTCATAGACATATGGAATAGAAACAAAACGGTGTGATTTTAATTGGCTGATTCGAAATAATAACATGAAATGGCGATATTATCAATCGGATTGTATATTACGATTCTTCGGCTGCCGTAACCGTATTTTCGAAAAGTAATTTATTGAAAGAACGTCGGCTTTTATATCTATTCTTCTTGACGAGAAGAATTTGTTTTTATTGCCTTGATAAAATAATTACAACACGAAAGTAAATTTTTGCCGTAAGATGACGTTAAAAAACTTCGAAATAAAAAACGTTGAAAGAATATTATAAAAACACATATATCAATAACAACTATCTATATCGATGATCATATTTATAATGTTACAATGTTAAAAAAGATAATTGTCATTCGTATTTTTACAAAAAAAAAATATCAGAAAAATCGAAATATCACCACATTATAGAGAATATACAAGAAAGGATTTAATTGCGTGTACAACATAAATAGTTATTTTTTCAATTAGTAATTATTTTGCAATTGTGTATAAACATTTAACTCGTGTGATATGAACATAGTGATATATCTTCTTGATTCGATTTGTTTATGCCCTGTAATCACTTATTTAATTTTTAATTACCTATTTTATACGAAAATCGTATTTATTCTCATCCTATATATAAATATATAAATTAAATATATATAAATTAAATATATATAAATTAAATATATATAAATTAAATATATATAAATTAAATATATATAAATTAAATATATATAAATTATTACCACTATGTAATTCATATCTAAATACATTCTATATATGTAGTTTTCTTCATAATCTATATTTTTAGCTAAAATCAATGTTCAATATGTCTATTATGTATATTATTGTATGCCCAAATCTTGAATTTTTTTGATCAATAAATCTCTATCTATCTATCTATCTAAACAAGATGACATTGAGAAGTTGCACTATATTTGGAATATATGATAAAGTCGAATAAAACCCTAAAATTGTAGATAAGATCCCTAAACGCCCTTTATGTGGTATTAATTTCGATTGGTTTCTAACTGACCTGGCGAGCTCTTGGAACGCATGGCCATCTGTCCAGTTCTCCTGGAATGTGGCGCCCACCCGTTGCGTAACAAACTGTCCGAGCCGTAATCGGTTCTGCATGCACTTCTGTCGCGCCTCCTTCTTCTCGATGGAGCTCTTCTCCTTCAGCAGCTTTTTCACCACATCGATACATTTGGTGATGTGCTGCTTGTGCTGGTCGATGGTCTTCTGTTGCGTGCTCAACTGGTGCCTGAGCTCGTCATTCGCCCTGCCCAGCTCTTCGATCTTGATATTGCGCGCCTCTAGGTCGGACGTCGTCTGCGTCTCGAATTCCTGGATACGCTGACACGTCAGCTCAGTCTGTATACGTACAAAAAAAAAACTGGATGATTGCGATTCGTTCCTTCTCGTGCCGCCCGTAAAGGACAGTTACGTTAAAAACCCGAAATGAAAATGCGAAAGGAAAATAAACTAGGAATAGGAGTTGTTGACGTGTGGTGATGTAAAAGATGATGAGAATTTGGTGATTGGACAAATGTGACAAATGAAGACTACTTACGAGTTAGTTGAAGATAAGAGAAGTATTTTACAGTAGAAGGGATATATTAACAAATAAAACATAGGGAAGAGGAATAAAAGTACACTGTTTTATATCACAGTTAAAAACGAGGATATATTCGACTATAGTTTCGCTTATTAAGCATTATCAAGAAATGAAAAACAAAATACAGAAAACTTATTTATATATAAACAATCTAAAATTCCATTAGAATTTAATTGGTAATTCTGTCTATTTGTGATTAAATCAAGTCGAAACTATAGTCGAATAAATCATTGTTTTTAACTGTGATATAAAATTTATTTCTCTTCCCTAATATCTCCTTAAATCTTATCGCAACACAACGGCAAAATCTATAACCTAAATAAAACATATTTGCAGACATGCGGGTGGTTTTTTATAACGAGTAAATGCGAAACAGAATGAAAAACAAGATAATCAAAGAAACACGTATGTTCTTTGTTAAAAACTGAGAAATTGCTTTCAATGGAAAAAATTTAGCTTGTACATACCTGTATTTGTTTACTAACCATCGTGGGCATTTTAGGCCCATGCGGTTTATTATAGAATTCGAAAGGTACGGCATTCGTGGGAACTTGCGGTGAAGGTAGGTTTTGCTGCGCAGGTGGAAACTGAAAAAATACATATAAAATAAAATGTTACGTTATATTAAAAAAAAAATGTAGCTGCTCACTTAGACATAAATATGACGAAACATACAAGAATTTGTATATCGTTGTTCAGCGTTATATAAACTAATTTTTGTATTTGCAAAAGTGGATAATTTAACGTTGAATAAAGTATACTAAAAATAGAGTAGTAAATTAAAATTTGATCGATTACCATAAGAAATTTTGTTTTATGGGTAATTTGGTGAACGATGTTTTCATAGGTATGAAAATAAATAAAGTCGATAATTACTAATAATTGAAACGCGTGCATTAAATACGTCGAGTTATATTTAATTCGATAATTATTTGCGAGAAACTGGTTTCTAGCCGTATCTGGAGCAATTAAATAGCTGGCCAAATATAGAAATATATTTACAAAAAAAAAAAAATACTAAACATGTAATGGTTGAAAATGTTCATAAACGTATGGAATAAACAATCATTTGAATTTGTAACGTTTTACAGATTGGAAAGTTAAATTCATGATGTGCAGATGGCTTGAGCTTGTTTAACAATATAAACGAATTTATCGTTAATATTAGAATGTTCACATTTATCGTTAAAATAACAATACTTTACAAGCAAATAGCTAAAATTGAATAAAAATGGGAAATGTAGACGGTAGGCGACGAGATATAGCATAGATACAGTTTGCATAACGAGTAAAATCAAATACATGAACATATCGAGCACGGGAACGGCAGATGCGTCGAATGTTTTTAAAGAAGATAGTATATACAACACCGAATACACGATAAGAATAATTTATATATATTAAATGTATGCGTAGCTGTTGAATCGTTTTCTACATCAATCCCGAGCGGGTTGGCTTCATTGTAAGGTCGCGGCTATTATTCGCGATTCGCCGATATTATTATTTTATTACGATTATTGACGACTTAATTTTTGTATAAATTACCGGTAAACTGACGTAATGGCAACATAGCACTTAAATCAGTGCGTTTAATGAACACGAACAGTAAAGTACGTTAGCTAAAAACTATATAACTATTGTAATTGCATTTATTGCTTAGGAAACTATCTGTTTTTCATCAAATTAAATTAAATTAAATTAAATTAAATTAAATTAAATTGCGACTTTTTCGAAATAGTATTACGAAACATTTTACAACATATTTTGTAGCGAAGTGGTGGTAGTATGCAAATAGTTAGGGGGCAAAGCGCCATTTAATGCGATAGTGGCGCCAAGCCCACTGGAGATAATAATCAGTACTGGAATAACAAAACTTGCAAATACATATTTATAACATATAATACATAATACTTCATGTTTTTTTAATGTTATAAAACAACTAAAACAAGAATATAAATAATTATTAACTTAAATGCTAGGATTTTAATAAAAATGTGTAGCTTTTGTATAACGTCAGGACACAAAAGTTTGGAAAGTAGATTTTAATTTTCTAGTCTATTTTAGTATACTTTATTCAAAGTTAAATTATCCACTTTTGCGAATACAAAAATTAGTTTATATGACGCTGAACAACCATACATAAATTGTTGTATGTTTCGTCATATTTATGTCTAAGTTAGTTACAATTTTCTATTACAAATCCAATTAAACGATGTATTAGATCAAGGTTCTCCTAACTAACTGCAAAAAGTTTAATTGTCACTTGACATGTAATGATTGCTTACAAACAAAGACTACACTTTGCATATTATGTTAGATGCGATAATAAACGTCGAATTACCAAATGAAACTATTACAAGAAAGTTTGGAGACCCCTGCATTAGAATTATGACCACGTGGAGGACTCACCATAGGATAAGGTTGTTGCGGTGAAGGGCTTTTGGCGCCACCGTGCCTCAGCGGACTGTTGCCCGTATGCTGGGTGTGTTGCGGGTGTTTGGCTTGGTTGTAGATGGAGGTATAGTCGCCGGGGGCCGCGCCGACCCCCGGCCCCAGCACGCCCGGCGGCCCACCGCTCCCAGCGCCGACCACACTTATCGCACTCGACACCACCACACCGCCGCCCACGCCCGTGCTCACCACGCCACCCCTGCTCACCACGTCCGCCACTATCACGCCGCCACCAGCGGCCCCGCTGCCGCTACCACTGCCACTGCCGCTGTCCCTACTGCTGCTGTCGCGCCCGCCGACTAACGTGGTCACGGTGCCCACGCCACCCACGCCCAACGGTCCGCTGCTGTTGTTGCTGCTATTAGCACCGCTCACAGTCACATTGATGTTGTTCTTCTGTTGCTGCTCGCGCTGTTGCTTCTCCGTCGAAGTGGTGCGCATGTGTTTCGCGGCCACACCACCACCACCACCACCACCGACGCCCAGCATATTGCCGCTGTCACTGAACCGTTTCCGTTTCGTCTGCGGCCGCGGCACCACCTTCTCTGGAGTATTCGGGTCCACCTCTTTATCACTGTGAGATGAACCTGTTATGAGATAACGAAATATTAACCAAATGTCTCCCAGTTTGTTAAATCAATGCATGATTATATTCGGAATGTTGAAATTAAATTGAAGTCAATTACTGAATTTATTACAGGGATGTAGCAGGTATTGCAATATTTTCAAAATAAAGTAGCTTGGCCTTAATGTAGAAGGCCAAGTGGTAACTAATATAGAAATCGTGATAAAAATTCCAATAAAAAACAGTATTTTATCAGAAAGAATCGAGAAAAAGGCAATCTTAGCGACCTACTTAATAAATTTTGATCTAACTCTTTGCAGGTGCTCCTGTATATAGTTGCGTTTTTCCGGCAAAAACAGGTATCGTTAAAATAAAAATAGAAAGGACTTGCGGCATGGAAACTTCTTCAGATTTAAGTACGAGAAAATTAGTTTCTTTTTTTATCATTTTGTATATATGAAAAGTTTGACTACGTTACGATTTAAATTAGTTTAAGATGCCATTTTGCAATGTAATTATTAAATATTTCACGCTTTCGCGGAATTGAGTGAAACTAAAACGAGAATAATATAGTTCCTACAGAAACGACAAAATATTAATTATAAAAGCGGTTAATGCACGAACCGACCAATATATTTAGATTTAAACACTCACTTTTATGCGATAGTTGATATTTTTTATGAAACTATAAACGTAGATTCCGAGATAAATTCACTTTG
Source organism: Leptodirus hochenwartii (assembly GCA_947310635.1). NCBI lineage: Eukaryota > Metazoa > Arthropoda > Insecta > Coleoptera > Leiodidae > Leptodirus > Leptodirus hochenwartii. Next base: position 51,075,061 of record OX371176.1, read on the forward strand.
TAAAATTTACTCTCTATTAATTCGCACAAAAAAAGTTTTCCGGATGAAAATATGAATTTAACGAATCCATTTTCTATATCTCAATTACAAGATATTTTATAACAAAGAAACAAAAATGTTTTGGTAGAATAAAAATAGATATGAGTAAACAATTAAGCTGTGCGAGATGCACAAATTCTATAAAATCGAGCTCATGAACATGACGTAAATTACACCAACGTAAAATAATGGAATTTTCCACAATTTAACATAATAGACAAATAATTCAAGACTAAATCTTATCGCGGCAATTATATTTCAAAAAAGTGTGCACAAAACACCGTCAATTTAATACGTAAAATATTTTCTAATATAAACTAGCAATTGCCTAATTTCTACATAATTTTATTTTGTGCAATCATTTGTAGGAAATATGACATTCTGCATTTTTTTCAACGGCCATATTTAACAATCGATTTAATCTTATCAGTGTTTAATATCCCATTATCAGTTAGTGATAATCGAAACGCACAAACTAAACCTGCCACGCAAGAAAAATTAAGAAAATAACTTAACCGCGACTACAAAATTACTAATAATTTATTTATAAAACTCGTATAACGGATATTTTGCAATCGATAGTACATTAACTCCGATTAATACAAAAACACTTGAATTTCAATTCCTTCGCTTTGATATGAACGAGTACTATTTAGGAAACCGTCACTAAACGTGCTATTTGTAGATTAGGTAGTACTTTTTGGCGTTTATAAAATTAATCTAATTTCTTTTCTACGTGAACTTTTCAAACAGGAATTGAAGAGTGTGATCATTTACAGGATGGATGTTGGGCTCAGTGAAAGAAAAAAAAAAGGGGGGGGGGATATTAAGCAGGAAGTAAGTAAAAGACGGGTATACCTGTACTCATGTTGGAGTCTTGGCTATGAGCGGGTTGGGTCGTACTGACTACGGTCGATTGCGGTGCCATTTGTATTTGAGAGCCAGCCGACATCTAAAAACATAAGAATAACGACTATATATAAGTATATCATCGTACCACGTATAAATACTATACAAAAACTACACTAACTAACCATAACGCAACGAGAGAGTCAATTTTTTTAGGTCGCTTAATACACCGCCCCGACAAGTACATAACAAATTGTACATTATATACGTAATAAATATATATATATATAAAGAAATGGAGTATATAGAATATACCCAAGTTTTAAATTATGCCGATGATATTATATTGTTATTCGATGAGAACACACTCGACGTGTACAGTCAGATATAACAGGCGGTCGTAATTAAAATAGCAATCCGTTCGATGAGTTTTTATTTTGTTTCCATATATCCACGATCAGACAGCTTAAACACACTCCACAAACGCAACATACCAAAATTACACTAACATCTCGGCGAAGGCGAAATCCGTACGCGAAAGGGGATTCTTCAATATGACAGCAGTTGTAAATTCCAGGCACTATTTGAACTAAATTGACAGGATTCTTCAATATGACAGTAGTTATAAATTCCCGGCACTATTTGAACTAATTCGACAGTCATCTTTACTTATAGCCACGATCAGACAGCTTAAACACACTCCACAAACGCAACATACCAGAATTAGATGACCATAATATAAAATTACACTAACATCTCGGCGAAGTCGAAGTTCTTCGATACTTCGTCGTGCGAGAGGATTCTTCAATATGACAGTTGTTGTAGATTCTATTTGAACTAATTTGACAGTCAAATTTCCATATATCCCACAATCAGACAACTTAAACACACACACTCCACAAACGTTAGCGAATTAAATGAACATAATATAAAATTACACTAACATGTCGGCGAAGTCGAAGTTCTTCGATACTTCGTCGTGCGAGAGGATTCTTCAATATGACAGTAGTTGTAGCTTCTATTTGAACTAATTTGACAGTCAAATTTCCATATATTCCACAATCAGACAACTTAAACACACACACTCCACAAACGCCACCGAATTAAATGAACATAATATAAAATTACACTAACATCTCGGCGATGTCGAAGTTCGTCGTGTGAGAGGATTCATCAATATGACAGTAGTTATAGATTCCCGGCACTATTTGAACTAATTCGACAGTCATCTTTCCATATAACCACAATCAGGCAGCTTAAACACACTCCACAAACGCAACATACCAGAATTAGATGACCATAATATAAAATTACACTAACATCTCGGCGAAGTCGAAGTTCTTCGATACTTCGTCGTGCGAGAGGATTCTTCAATATGACAGTTGTTGTAGATTCTATTTGAACTAATTTGACAGTCAAATTTCCATATATCCCACAATCAGACAACTTAAACACACACACTCCACAAACGCCACCGAATTAAATGAACATAATATAAAATTACACTAACATCTCGGTGATGTCAAAGTTCGTCGTGCGAGAGGATTCATCAATATGACAGTAGTTATAGATTCCCGGCACTATTTGAACTAATTCGACAGTCATCTTTCCATATAACCACAATCAGGCAGCTTAAACACACTCCACAAACGCAACATACCAGAATTAGACGACCATAATATAAAATTACACTAACATCTCGGCGAAGTCGAAGTTCTTCGATACTTCGTCGTGCGAGAGGATTCTTCAATATGACAGTTGTTGTAGATTCTATTTGAACTAATTTGACAGTCAAATTTCCATATATCCCACAATCAGACAACTTAAACACACACACTCCACAAACGTCAGCGAATTAAATGAACATAATATAAAATTACACTAACATCTCGGCGATGTCAAAGTTCGTCGTGCGAGAGGATTCATCAATATGACAGTAGTTATAGATTCCCGGCACTATTTGAACTAATTCGACAGTCATCTTTCCATATAACCACAATCAGACAGCTTAAACACACTCCACAAACGCAACATACCAGAATTAGACGACCATAATATAAAATTACACTAACATCTCGGCGAAGTCTAAGTTCTTCGATACTTCGTCGTGCGAGAGGATTCTTCAATATGACAGTAGTTGTAGCTTCTATTTGAACTAATTTGACAGTCAAATTTCCATATATCCCACAATCAGACAACTTAAACACACACACTCCACAAACGTCAGCGAATTAAATGAACATAATATAAAATTACACTAACATCTCGGCGATGTCAAAGTTCGTCGTGCGAGAGGATTCATCAATATGACAGTAGTTATAGATTCCCGGCACTATTTGAACTAAATTGACAGTCATAGAGGGACGCATTATATTCACGTATCACGAGTTTTTTTTTGAGGAAAGAATGCCGTGGCACCCAAATATATTACACATACAAAGTCGTAGGTAATTGTCAATTTGTAAATGAATGTATTTAATAATTCGCGACCTTGACGATAAATATAACGACCAATGTAATTTTATTTATATGATGCTGCCGTTCGACAACAGAACATAACTGACAATATGCAGCTAATTTACACAAATATACTGTAAGCGAACCGATTCTGTGAGTTACAATCGTGGAGTATTTAGAGAAAAAAAAGAATGCGCTATTACTTATACGGTGTAGACTAGAATTAGAGAATAGAGAGTCGTCGGTTCGTGGCTTGTAATAAATATGGAGAAAAGTTGCCAATGTTTGTAGGAATACGCAGATTCGCCGGCAAATTTAAAACGAATCAATACGACGACGTGCTTTCGAGTATAGTGGAATAATATACAACACTAAACAGAGACAACACCCTCAGATTTTACGTCTATAATATTTTCTTTGGCCGCAGAAGTACTAAAACTGTTACATAATATTCTCTTTGTATTCCGATATTTATCAACATCGAATTATACCCAAGCAATGATCATTTATGAACATTAAAATACAATTACAGAATTCAGCGTCAGCACACACAATTTAATCTCACAAAAGAAATGTCCGATATACAACAATTTAAAGAAATCTTAAATTGAATTTAAGAACGCACTTTGAACAGTGCCCACAAAATCGTTTCTTCTTACGGTACTTATTCTTCATAAGCAGTTATTTGTGAATTGTTAATGCCTTTTAATTTTCTGTCATAAAAGTAAAAAAAAATGACATCATTTTCGGTGAGGTTTGACGATTCCTAGAAATTATATTTTCAGGTTGGTATTAAAATTAAAAGTAAATATTGAAAACTCAATTTGAAAGGCATGTTTAAAAAAAAACTGAGGATTGGTAAATAGCAATAGAAATTTCTTTAAACACAAGTAAATACAAGAAATATCGTTAATAATCAGAAAAAAAACAATATATAATTCTACGATACTGACGTTTAAAGATCGATGTCATAAATGACGGATAGTTCTGATGGACTGTCAGCAACCAACGTTACAATGCCACTCAATTGTCACTATATCGTTCATCCGTGAGTCACATGGGCACTAATTTCGAATACATTGTGCGTGGTGTACAATGTCATAAGAGAGGGTTGTTCTGTCATATACATATAAGAAATGTTCAAATAGAATTTAGCACTAAATCAAAAAGGGGGTTATTTACCGGACAAACTATAAGGGTTATAGTAAATCTTGCACGATATCACCATTGTCGGTATAAAATGAAGGGAGCCGCAGCTATTAACGTCAAATATACAGTTGTAAACATATGTTTACTACATCGATTTGTAAAGAAAACTTGAAAATTTATATAAAAGCTGACGGTTTCATTAATACTAGTCCGTTGATAAATTTGTTGTAGATATAGGATTTTGCGCTTGCGGTCATTTATTTTTGTTTGAATGTGTAGATAAACCAATGGCCTATTATTATAACAGGCTTATCCGAGGTCTTATCATTTAATTTGCGGGAAAAAAAACACAACAACAAACTATACCTCTATGTATGATAAAGATTCTTCAATAAGCAATAACAGTATGAGGAACATACATCAGAAGTACAAAACATAAAATAATGAAGCTACAATTCAGTTCAAGTCCAATGTCATTTTTAATTCGTTGAACAATTTAATTGCACATTTACAATTTTTGTACGTTTTGAATATTTACAACTTTTCCGTAAATAATTTCGCTTCTATACTCCTCGTATGCTTTTCAATTATATTACGGAGATTCGAAATTTTAAAAAACATTTCCAGGCCAGTCCAAATAAACTACAAATTTGTAATAATAACTGATTACGTATACAGAATTGAAAATCGATTGGATTGATTCAATAATTTGAAATCAGTAGGCACAATATACGTAATATCTAAAAGTAGTATATTTAAAAAAGGAATAATATAGATTAGATTATTGATTCTAAGTTCAGAATTTGTTTGTAGATATTTAATATGGTCATGAATTTATTCTGGAAACGTAATTATTTGTAAATCGCTAAATCTTAAGACTCGCGCACTGAAGAGGGGTGTAGACGTAAAACTTAATTTTGACCTAAATCAGTAACCAAACGATTTTCCATTCATTATACGAATTCATATAAAGTTTTAACATTAAATAAATGTGGAATTTGATCCGGTTCATATAGTTTTTGTATTATAATAGATTGCGGCTGTTTAAATATATAAACTGATACTCAAATTAGCTAGTTTTACCAGTTTTTAGAATACGGTTATTACATGCATGTTGGAATCGCAGACGCACGCAAAACCAATACAGTTTTTATTTTACGAAATTTCACTTCGGATACCGAACTCAGGTAGAAAATAAAACGATCGTGGAACATTTTACGATAGAGACTCGGTTCAATTTTAGTTTCACGAAAACAAAAACCAGCTGCTGCATCCAATGAATTCTCTTCGAAAGCTACGCGTATTATATCGAAAGAAGCGATTCTTCATTGCAATTCACCACAAGGAGGAACCGGGAAATAGAAGTTGGCGAATCGTTAACGTTACATGTAAAACGTATATAATATCAATTTCAATAATTAATGGGACGAATGTCGAATTAGTGACGAATGCGACTTTTAGTTTGTGCATAATTAAACACTTTTTGTATCCGATGTTTGCGTTCATAAAGCGATATGTCAGACGCTTACAACGAAAATAATAAAATCAATATATTTTAATATAGATTGGTGGAACAACATTTTGGACAATGTTTGAATATATATCAACTATATCGCAAATCATGTGATCAAATACAGATTTGCTAATGAAGAGCTGTGCTGGAATAGGTAATGTACTTTACGATTCATTATGAAATAGACAATATTATTAGTGCGAAATTAACTGAAATTTTAAATGGACTAAAGTACGCCATACTGATATATACGCCAACATAATATTTGGCAGGGCTACCAACATTTTTCTCTCATTGCATACGGAATGTATATACTTTTCTTAAATATTATGGTGGCTTAAGGGAATATAAAAATAATAAAAAGGGAATATGTATATAAAAAAGGGAGTCACCTTATAAAAAATATAGGGAAATTCGGTAAATACGGGAAACATTGTAAATTTCCAAAATGGAAATGTAAAGTACAAAATTTTACATATATCCGCCTTTCGGCTTCGTTCAAATAAGGAACAATATAAATATAAAAGATTCTTACGAAATGTCATCGACGTTTGTACATTTCGACTTTTGGACACATGGAAAAGAATGAATACTCTAATATGACGATCCAGCAAAAGCGACCATCGTTTAATACTATATAATGGTGTTTATCGCATACGAAAAACCTCTGGTACCGATGTTGGTGCTATGCAATAGCGACATGATCGTGAGGTCAGGTGATGGTCACCACCAGTCACGTCAATTTGTACGTAGTTTCGCGAAGACACTCCGCACTGAAACTAACCAGTTTTATGGTAACGATCCGCGCTTTATAATGTACCACATTATACTAACTACTCGCCAAAGATAAACCAACTCGTCTTCCTCTCGCCCCGTTCTAGTAACATGTACATAATAGACGGTCGGTATGGGTGGATTTACGCACATATTATACATTTCGTTTCCGTACCAAACAGATACAAACAGTAGTCTCTATACCAGATACAGCTTCGAGCTTGCACATTATCGTACAGTTATCAGCTGTGATCCCAACTTATAACAAGAGACGTATTTATTTATATGTAGCAGATGGTGATGGTATTGTCGTCAAAATCTAATACAGTTGTCCTGCTTTACAAGTTTCATCTTTGAAATTAAATGATTCCATCTTGACGCACGAAAACACAAGACATAAACCGACTGGTGAGGAGATTTACGAATGTATAAAATAAATTCACCAAAAAAAAAAAACAATTAAATTAACACTGGATTTAGTGGATTAGAAAACATCCATCGGTAGCAAACGTTTAAACCAAACCGAAGGTAGCGTATAAGAAATCTAATTAAAGAGCAGCTGGTGGCGGAAGTAAACCGGGGGGGCGCGCATTATTATCGATAGGGGTGGACATTTTCCAGATTTACACAGGCGAGTCGAAAGAAGGACACTAAAGGACTCTCGAATAATATCGGTCACTGCGCACAGCTCGAGGTGCGATGAACACCCCCGGGGGGGAGGCAGTATATGCAGATGCACGTCCACGAAGTGATGATTCGTATCGGCCTGGGTAGAATGATGATGATGATGGAGTGTACGGAACAAGTGAGAAGAAGGCCGCAAAGGCAAAACGCCACAGAGGTTGCTCTTGGTGGTTGTCACAGCTTGGTTTTGAGCAGAGCTGGGTAAAACGCAACGACGACGATGTGATATGTGCGGGGCATATAGACGGAATATTCTGTTGTATTCTTCCTTTGCGTCTCTCCTTCACCTCCTCACCAACACGGTGAACACGATATTTTTAGAACGGCATTTATCAGAGAGGTGGTGTTGTCGGTTGGAATATATATATATAAGTATGCATCCATATAATATGTTGTGACCATTGAGTCTAACCAGGTATAGTGTGTACGTATTTACAGGCACTCATACTCTTGCACGGTGTCTGTACGGTGTGTGTGTGTGTATATAAGAAGACATATAATATAATAGAATGCTTAATAATGTGGGTTATCGACCCGCGCTCGCGTTAACACCGACTCTCCTCCGAGAGTATCCCAGCAAACAATCTTCTTTGCAGAAAATCTTCATGCACACACACACACCACATCGACCATCTTCAGACCATGTAATGTCCAGCAAACCGATCCCATTCCCTTCAATGATTCCACTGTGACAGCATTTAACTATGCAGCTTGTCCACCACATGGCAGGACCACTTCGGTCCGCCACAGCCACCGAAGTAACTTTAGTCGTTTAATTCGAGAGAAAAGTCAATAATAACGTGGTGAACAATACTGAATATTGCCGATATATATAACACTTGAACACCTGCCAATATGGCAACATCTACAATCAGATTCAAGACAATTCAACATGTAAACATACATTGGAATTAAGTCAAGACATATTTGAAACAACATTGATTGTTTAAAACAATAGCACGAATGATATGCGATTATACGTACGAGTTGCATACAAATTCGGCATTAAGCAGCGCCTACACGCCCAAGAATGGCTCAACATACGTCATCGCACAATCCAATGGACTTGTAGTTGTGTGCACTCTCTTGCCTCCTCTCTACTATTAACTAATTCTCATTCTCCGACTAATAAACCAACGTATCTTCGTGGCACTCTTTGGTTTAAGTATCCGCGCTTCGATTGCAAGATATGGCCACGAGAGAGATTTATTCAATTTCAAGATGTCCCCCCACAATAGAAAGAAGTGATAAATAACTCGCTGGTGTATTCTTTCAAAATAATTTACAGGTACACGGAGAATGCTTAATTTTTTTGTTGAATGTTGCAAGCCATGTTCGAATTTTGCACAATTACACAAGACAGGGGAGAGGTTATGTTATTCACATGTTTCGCGTGGACTAAAGTACGTCATTGTGTGTATGTGTCAATTGTTGCTGCCAACATAATATTTGACAGGGCTACCAACTTTTTTCTCTCATTGCATATTGAATGTATATACTTTTCTTAAATGAATCGCGGAAGTTATTAAGAAAATAACGGAATTGATTCTAAATGCTCTATGAAAGATATTTAAGCTTTACCGCACCAGAATATTATAACGAATATTTGGTGGTATGCAACTAGAAAACTGGTTCATTTATTTAAAGGACGTCATCAAGATCCGATGATTGCGCAAATTCAAATAAATCTCCGGGAATTGTTAATAATATAGCGAATCAACGCGTACACTATTTTTATACGTATGTTATTCAATATTTTGCAATACAATGCATATATGCAAGTAAGAACAATTATGGCGAGCAGAGTTAATCACATTTTTACAATTAATTCAATACAGCTGGTGTGTAGAATAAGAATATTAAAGGTCGGCATACATAGCGTCAGTGATGTGACAATACCTCCTGTCTGTCCGCTTTGACATTTTAACGAGTTTGGAGATGTTCTGCACGTGCGCAATAAACCTAAGATTCTATTCGATGACATAATATCTTATTATTCGAATTTTTATAAGATGGGAGGTATTGTCACATCGCTGACGATATGTCTTATTACAATTTGCAGCAAGTGCAGCAAACGTGTCAACTCGTTGGGTCAACATGGCGATTAAAACTGCACAAGTATAATAAATTGGAAAAGTGGGCCACGTATATTCCATGCAGTAGTTCATTGTGTATGTGTCAATTTGCTATAGAAGCCCACCTTGTTCTGTTAAAAACATTTCCAGTAAATGATATAAGATACAATATGGCTGTAGAAAACACTCGTAAGGAATTGAGATGGGAAATGCTGTTATGCGCACAAGACAACAATGTAATAAAAAGTAAAAGCCGAATCGATTTACGTTATGGTTAATTCGAATAATAGAACATTAGCCGAGTATATATAAAAATGAAACGTTATTGTTTACAAAACATTTTTTTTGCAAATGTAAAAGTAGTATAGATGCGATGAAGTGAAAAGAATGCGCAAATAATTCAATTAGAAGAGATACTTTCAATGAAAGACTTTGGTAACATTTTAATACAATAAAATGTGAATCTGATTCGATTGTAACCAACTTTGAGAGAATAGATATTCACCCGACTGTGAATTCAATGTTTATCAACGAATCGTGTGAATCGTAATCATATTCGTACAATCGTATTCAATGAATCGTGTGTTTACGTAAAAATGTCAATAATTTATATTGTAAACCAACTGTAGAATAGAATTTCAATTGGGTGCGGATGGTGCCAGATTTGACGTGAAATGTTGCCCGCATTAAAAGCTCTAATATCTAGACACATCTAGAGACGTGAAGTACGCATCAATGCGTACATGTTGTACCAAATTGGAACTCGCGCTTGCGTGATTAGTAAAAGCCAGTTCTTTGGTTGTTGTACTTTTTAAGATATGCAGTTTGTTTAAAATATAAAAATAATAAGTTTAACTATAAAAAAATCATTCAATATTCTGATTATTGCATATAATAAAATAATCATCATTTACGATGTATATTTGTTAAATATTCAACAATCATTGAAGAAATTGTGTATGTTCATATATTTTCGTTGTAGTGCAATTTCGATACGAGAAATTAATACTACAATGTATATGCAAATGATTTAAATCATGCATTACATTGTTTACGTTGTTATTTAATTTCTTGTATTTTAAAAGGTGAATTGTTGCTGTAGGTTAGTTAGATTTAGACGAAATGAAATAAATACACAAACACATTTACCTGTGTATATACGTTTATTACTTGCGCAAATCAAGCGAAATTATGCGAACAAATATTGATGTTTCTCAATTATTTAGCATTGTTATGCGGCCATATACTAGCGCTAATATTAGATCGTTATAATATCGGTGTTCGCTGAAAATACTACTCATTTTTATTGCGATTATATTTAACTGAAGATAGGAAAAATGTCGGAATAGTGGTCAAGATTTTGAGGTTCAAAAAATAACTGAAAAAAATTGTTTGAAATCTATAGCTACTGTAAATATACGTTTATTGCAATTTGGGCACATTCATGTTTTATGTTTAGATTGGAGGATGAGGAACATAGCCGGATGAATGTGCGATATGTGAAAAAAAAAATTGTGCCCACTTCATATATAATTAAAATAACTTGTTTGTTCGACACAAAAGAACAAATGGCAAATAAAAAACAAATATAGATTTCTGAGCAGAACGAAGTTTATTTTCCCAGATAAAAAATTTTAATACCGGATGCACGAAAATGGCCTAAAAATGGCCGTTTCCTTTGAATATGATCGATTTTGGACGTTGCCAGTTCTACGGTGATATTTTCACACATACAAATTATTTCTTTTCGCGAAAAATTCATTTGTAATCGTGGATGCAGGAAAGGATCATCGGTGGCCCTGGTAATTACAGTATACACAGAACATACCCGGTTCAATACCGGAGGATAGCGCTGCCGAAGCAGACCGGTCGGTGGTGTATTAAGGGCGCCAGTTGTGTCGTCGCAGAAAATCGTCCAAGGGTAGATGTAATATACAGTAAAGAGAGGCGGTTTGCGGGGGGGGTGTTTGAAAGCGGCCATAGCCGCCACATACTTGGACGGCAACGACATCCACAGCTTGGGGGGGGTGGAGGTGGTGTAATTATTCGCCCAGAGAGTATTGCGATCTTCTTGCGAATGTGCTGCAAAATGTGTGTATATATGTTGGCCACCTCTATCAACAACACACCATCCATATATTGATTTTCCTGACGATTTCTCGGCACAGATGGAGGAAGATAAGCCGGATATGGTAGCAGTAGAAATGGAGAAGGAGCTAGGCCGTAACAGTCGTAAGATTCGCAAACCAGCAACTCGCGGCCGTATTTGTGCAAGAAGTATTATTATTGGCTTAAATGCGTATTACGCGAGCGAATTTTATTTGTAAATGAGAGCAAGAGCTAACAGCGATTCGGGAGAGTTTTATTACTAAATTCGGTATGGATTCAAGAAGAGAACAAGAAACACTTTTGTAACGAATCTTAATCAAAGTTTATTTTGCAATTTTTGTCAATTATTCAAATAGCGAACACACGTAATTAAATGTTAATTGAAGAAGGACATGAAAACTGCTTCAAAACATCAGTCAGCGTAAAATGTAAAATCATCTTTCAACTTCTAATTTAGCTGATTTAAGAAAGATTGTTTTTTTCTTACACAGTTTACAATGAATCAGTAAATAATCATCACAGTGAAATTTCCAATAAATTTTTTTTTTTTATATATAATATGCAAGAATGCCCAATTGCGTATTTACGGGCGATAATATCCTTGAAATGGCACGTGAAATTGTTACGACCGTGCCATGTCATGCGAGTGTCCTCTATGTACAGATCCTGGAAAAATCGAGGATACAATTGAGATTTATACATCTACACAATTAAAAATCGCCAGAAAAAAGTTGCAAGATAAAAAAAAACGGTTTCAATAATCGTTCTTCCACAATCATGATAACTGCTGAAGTAAATAGAAAAACAAAATTGGAGCAGTGGCAAAAAAAATTTACAGCAATGCTTTAGGGGGATACAAATAACAAGACAATAATTACGATTTCAATTGATTCGATGAAATCGACGCAGAGGAGAGTGATTTATTGTTCAAATTCTTTCTAAATTCACATTTCCATGTAGATATGCATCCCAGCGAAATGAACCAAAATGAAGGTAGTGTGGAATGCATACCTTCATTTTGTTTTGCATTACACAAATTACAATTTAAACATTTCTGACGTCACAATGGCCCGTTATATAACATAATGGGTAATACTAAATTGAACAAACGAACAATCAAAGTAGGGAAAATCGTAACTAATTACCAGTAAATTAAAAATGTATTAGTGATGCAACTTCTTGTATCACACTCCGACGACAATAAAAACGCTTGTTTAAAGCAAGTGATTGTAGTCTATTTTTGGTGGATTTATATATTAAAAATTTGAAGTGAAAATTGGTCAAAGGTCAATTATGATGCAAAATATTGAAAATTCGGTTACGAATCGTATAAATACGAAATTTTTATTCAGAATATTTATATGGTGAGGGGGCTAGCTACGTGGTATCGTCGTTAAACTGGCACCACGGAGATTGTGCGTTCGATTTTTTTTTGCTTGAGGTGAAATCCCTTCAGGACCATGGACGTTGTGAATGTTGCCATCCAGGAATTCCTGGATTGAGACAGATCTCATCGAAAAAGTATTGAAAATTTTCTAAAGATTGGTCGTAGCTTAGTTCGCTCATATCCAATAGAACAAAAAAAAAAAAACGTCCATGAATGGAGACTTTGCAGTTACTTGGACAACCCTGTAGTATTGTCACAGGGACAATACAGCGTGTCATAGAATCCACTGTCCACCTTGTTAATGTACGAAGGAGCAGCATCCCACATCTAGAGCAAAGTGGCATATATAAGCCGAGTATCTATAACCCAACTGTCTATGTATATATGTGTGGGTATGTACAGCTCTTCCATCGTTGACGGTACAGACCCACCGCCACCACCAGAAGCATTTGCAAGCCACCCCTTTGCCCACCAAACACCGCAACCCACTCACCCCTTGGCCTACAAACGCAAAATGCCCGTGTTCGTATCCACTGTGTATATGTGGAAGATTACACAAGCGCCCCCCCCCACCCGAGGGATACCGAGGGGGATCTTGCTCTGTGCAAAGATAAGCACAGCCTGGTTTACGTCAAGCTTCAGCACGAAGACAGTCGGCACCAACAGCGTGAGGTTTGTTGCTACGCTAGCCGTATGTAGAATATAAGAGACCATCTTGAAGGGCGTTAACAAGACTCTGGAGCAGCTATTTTGTTTCATTGCGTAATGATGGATATTCAATGTCGATGCATGATGTAAGAGCACCCACTGGTGGGGGTGAGACTGGAATGAGTGGATATAATACGAAGTGGCGTAATAATAAGAAAGAAACAATTCAATTTGTCGCGATTTTAAAATAGGTCTTCAAAAATAGAAACATCAGAGAAATTTCAGAAATAGAAAAGATAATATCTGGGCTATGTTTGTTACGTAGGATGACATGATGTGCATCATGTCATCCTACGTAACGTCATCAAATTCATCATCATGTGCATATGATGATGAATTTGCGTCTCATACACGAAATCATCTACTTATTTAATGCATTAGTAAATCCCCTATGATGTTATTACATGGGATATAATTTGTAAGCTATATAGTAAATATTAATTTTATCTATATGGTGCGCGATGATTGGAAATGTATTGGCAAAAGGGACCGACTGTGCTCTTATATATCTCACTCGATTTACATAGAACTACATAAAATAAATGTACATATTTACGCCTAGAATCAATTACGTGGCTATTATCAGCCAGTGTACTTTCTAATCGAGTTCAAATATACTGCAAAACTGCATGAAAACACACGGGAGAGAATAAATAAAATTCCACCATTGGTGCCGCGTCTACTATAACTGGAACAAATTAAAAAGTATGTCAGCTAAAACGGGCAAAATGTCTTCTAACACCGCGCTACAATGCGCACGCACAAATGAATGAAAACTTTGCAGAATTTACCATAAATAATAATTTCTATTGTCGGATCCGTATGGACGAAGGCATCGTCTCGATACTACAAACGCGGAATCAAACTGACGAATTTAATAAATTCGCCAGAGTCGAATCGAAGAGGAGGATGTACGGCATTCGAGCGCGTGGTTGTGAGAATGTTCGAATAATGACCTGAATGGAAGCTGAAGAAATTAGAGTTAAAAAAAAAATCACCTAATTTTAATTTTGAAAAAATTGCTAATAAAATAACTCAAACTGCACATATGTATATACGTCAAAAAAAATTAATGCATTTAATATTACACTATTTGTTTTAATCATTCTTCCCTTTACATAGACAGAGCTACATATTTATCTAAACTACATGTTGTTAAATAAAACGTTTCTTTTCAAAGGTAACAAAACATATATTTTCTCACAGCCGAAAAACACGCTGCTACTCCACCACTCTCATACAACCTGCACGAATACGGCAGATTCTTCGTTACAAGATTGTTAATTTTATTCAGGTCTCGTCTCATAAAATACATCTAACATCAACACTCGTAATTATTCAACAAAATCCTGTTTTCTTGCAATACTTATAGTTCTCCAAGTGCCCAAGTACCATTCAATATGGCAGTTGCGAGATATTTAGTTTAGAAACAGTACAAGTGCAGTGAACTAGATGCGACGTTGCCACGTCAAAAAAAACCCGGAAAATCTTTGCGGCGCAAATGGCTCGAATACTTGCGAGTTGAAAAGAGACACGAAACCCAATAGTACTGTATTCTAATCTATTTTTAAATTATCAGTACGGTGTTAAATAATTGTGTTAAAAAATCGCTAGATGCGCATTTCGGAGGCCATGTTCAGTAGCACAAAATAAAAACGGAAACATTTTGTATAGCAATCACGGTTAGTGATTTTAGGCATTTTATTTCGTTTTTATCATGTGCTACTACAGATGGGGGGCCTTCGAAATGCGCATCTAGCAACTTAATGCTTGGAATTGCGGTATTTGGTGGGTGATATTCTACACAATTATTCTAATCGAGGCGACCACAACGTCACATAACAGTGGTGCACTTTCGAAATCAAACAAGAGAGTCGACCGACACTACGAAATTCTCCTGCATTGTGTGGTGATGTAATCCACATCTACAGGAAATCTGCGCGTTTCTCGTCAATTGCTCGCTGCTATTCCATGTTGACGAAGTCACTATACGAGTAAGGTACCATCGCATATCAATACATCCGTGGGGGCTGCATACAGCAACGAGAATTATACAAATATAGATGTGTGTATAACATCGACATTTGCTCAAGCCAACTGAATCTATTGTCGAAATATAATCGGAAACCTTTACGTGTTTGAAGCCGGTAACACACTGGTGGGGAATAGGGAGCCTCAAATACAGCGTGTTACAACAGCAGCTGTATGTAATAAGAGATATATGTTGTACGCACATTTTGAGATTACTTATCGTACGTACAGATGTACATGATGTTAACATTAGGAATAAGGGCTTATTGTCAATTCCCAAGCACCCACACAAGAGTTTTTTAAATGATCATTCTCTTACAACATAGCTAAAAACATTAATATTTCTGACTTATTGCTTCATTTTATATTTGTTCTTGAGTTTAGTGGAAGAACAGCGCATCTACTTCATTATCGGTTTGCATTTACTTTAATTTCTATCGAGCTGAACTCTTCGCCTTTAGGTGTAAATTATTATATAATTCGTTTACTTGTATGCCTGTGCTTGCACCTAGTAAAGATGATTTATCATTATTATTATTATTATTATCATTATTATTATCATTATTATTATTATCATTATTATTATCATTATTATTATTATTATATAGTCAGAGGACAAGACATGTTTTTCTGGTGCAATTAGAGCCGATGCGTGGAAGTACGCTTCTTCGCCGGTTGATCAGATAGCTTTCTTCATCAGGGAAGGTCAATATAGAGAAAAAAGACGACGAGAGATGTTGAGCCGGTCACATTTATAAGCAAATACCGTAACAATATTATACGAGTACTCAACTCGTACCAAGTAGATTCAATACCTATTCATACATACGTTGGACAGTTAGCTGCAACAATAAGTTGGCCCAAAATGGATCGGATTAATTGGGCTGTTGAAAAATGCACACCCAGCGAAATAAATGTGCCCCGCGCACATTTATACCAGACTCCCTGCACAAAACTGTACGATATAAACGATGTTCGAAGCGGAAGTACTCGAAACAATTCAAATGAGAAAATATTTCGCATGCTTTTAATAGTTCTGCGAGTTGAGCCACATGCCATGGCCGTGGACCGTGACTGGATCATTCAAACACAATCGCCCTATATTAAGAGTGGGGGGGGGGGGAGGTCGGCAATGTCACCCGAACGAACGGACTGGTGTTATGGTACCTGCTGATGCTGATAGTAGCAGTAATGGGCCAGCAGCGTTTTCATCAAGAGCCCATCCATGGCCATGGTGGTGGTGGTTGTTGCGAAGGTGTCGGCAGACGACAACGCCGGTGGTGAGGACGATGTCGTCGCGACGGCGGCTTTGGTGGCGGTTGACGACACCGGCTGACCGGACACTCCTGCTGCTGCCGATGACGATGCCGTTCGAACAGCACATCGCGATCCGCATGCATAATCTACATTATAATCCCGTACCAACACGCACCCGCACAATCTGTACGTCATGCATAAAGCAGTGCACTGGGAAGAACGATAAATGATGCGTGGTGGATGTAATCCAATACGAATGGTGTGTAGATTCGATAGTGGCACGGTGAGAACTGATGTAGAACACACTGCGGTTCGGAAGGTAGCGGCACCACCTTGTCGCACCCGCTACCGCCTTTGATCTGTGTCGCTCGTTGTTTTACGTTCCGACGCCGCCGGTTGTGTTGTATGCGCCCGCGAGGAGCACACCAGCCGCACCGCACTGCACCGCGCCAGACCTTGCAATGCCATTCATCGAGGCCATCGCACCGCGTCGCGCACACCAACCATATATACACACACACACACCACTTCTACTTGGCACGGGATGAGCGGCAGAACGCCTCTGCCGATATCGCTAACGAAAGTCCAAATGAAATATTTACGCACAAGCTTCGCAATAAGATGTGTTAGTATATATTTTATACCGCATGCATAATACGGTATAGGTAAGATCTGTTAGCATATATAGGGGTGCCAGGAAGAGCATGGATGAGCCTTATATCTTATAAAGCTTATTATATGATGGCATTCCTTTCCTAATCTAGTATATGCCAATAAATGGATTTATTATTATTATTATTATATTTTGAATTTCAAATATTTGGCGCCATGTCAGTTACTACTGTCATAATCGGGCATGACCGGTACAGACCGGAAGGAGATCGGACATTATTATTAGTTTCAGAAAAGCTTGTGGATTTTACGTTTATGTGCTTTACTAATTTAAAAGTTGTTGAGTTTATACAAAATCCGCTTGTTTAATTTGGTAGCCAACCCCTAGTCCAACAGATGTATCATTGAAATTGATTTAAAAAAAAAGATAAAGTGATAGCTAAAACCGCGCACGTTCAATGTTCCCATCTCTACAATCGGAATCATGTGTGCTCAGATGTGTGGCAACAGTGCCTAGAGGCATCAGCTGTGCGGCGCCCCACAATGCGTGTTACGGCGAAGGAACGAACGATGCTGATCAGCAGTGAGTGCGGTGTGTGGAACAGAGTGCACGGCATACTGCAATATACTGAAGATAAGAGTGATAAAAGAAACGGCCAGGTTGTCGAACCAGTGCGCATGTCGTGCGTATCAACGCGAGGTTGCACACACCGCACACGCACGTTGTTCAGATGTTGGGCCGGTCATCACATAACACATTGCCGGCCACCGCTGCCGCCACAGCGAATGCCCACAGTGCACAGGGTGAAAAGAAAGTGGACATTATTGAAATCGAATGCGGAAAAATGATTATTTTTATCCAAGTTAATGGCATATGAAAGGACAAAGGTGCTATTGATTATAAATTGTAGCAAATTAAAAAAATTTGTGCACTTTCTTAAACCAATATTAATCTAAAATTAAGAACCCAATAGATATGATCTACACGCATATATTTATTATTCATTGGCAGAAAGTGTTCAAATAATTAAATATTCATCTTCAGTGCCAAATGGCTTACGACTCTAGTTGGTTGTTGATCAGGTTACCAGCAACAAGCACTGAAGATGAATATTTAATTATTTGAAAACCGTACGGCCACTGACTAATTTATTATATGGGTGTAGATTGGTTTTTTATTTATGTACGATGGCCCATCACATCAACAATTTAAAAAATATATATAAATCAATCTATAGATGATGTAATCTCTCGAATTACTTTAAATTTGAAGTAATAGATAGCTGTTGAAAACAAATCTTAAAGATTCTGGAGTTATGAAAATCCGCTATAAATACGGTGTCTCGGACAAAAAAATATATGGGCCGTTTAACGCAACTTCTTCCTACCGGTGCCAAAAGCACTTACGATTTGGCCTAGTGTACAACCTCACCCTGTATTCGATGTAAACAAGCGCACACAATCGGAACTGCTAGGCTAGACGAGTATTTATACGAGACAGTGCTCCGCGCCGCGCGACCGACA